>MU223734.1:509111-531031 GCA_018584345.1 Thuja plicata
CACCATTTAATCTCTCTCCATGTTCTAACCTATCTCTCTCTACCTCTCTCTCTCTCACCTTCTCTTCCTCTGTCCTCCTATCCTTCTGACTCTCTTACTCTATCTCTTTATGTTTCCCTTCCCTACCATCTCACTCTTTGTATCTCCGCCCCTTAAGGATTTTTTTTATGGTTTATATAGTGCATACGCACTATAGTGCACACATGCTATACCGTGTACGAGCTACGTAAACCATAAATTTACATATTGCGCACACCCTATAGTGTGTGCGCACTATACCAGGTGCACTCTTTTAATGACATTGAAGTTTAACAAACCTAAGGCTTGCATTTTCCTTGTAGATTCAACTAAAAGGCTTGGAGCATTCAAACAGTTCTAAGACATGTTTTCTAGCAAACCTACAAAATAACAACATTTTTCCTATGTGCTCCCCGTGAGGTTTGCGCGTAGTTCAATAATGATAAAATTAGATGGCATGATATTGTATATCTCTATGTTAGATATCTATCCATATAATTTATTTTTAATTCTCATTATGTTAAGTTTTTCATCTCTAATTTATTTTGTAAGTATGTGTGATTTTTGTCAAAAACCAATGTGTCTTCATTTGAGCTTAGATCTTGGCTTGTTCATCAAATTTTGAAAGAAATTACATTTTCAGAAACTAGACTGCATTCTACACACTTCAAAAAAAAAAAAGTTTGATTTCTGATTAGTTTTCAATGATTTCTAGGGGGAGCACACACATATTTCATGTTTTCAGAATGTGTCCACTTCATAAAATTGCAAAAAATCATAGTTTCGTCAAAAAATTAGTAGAAAAGTATGTGATAAACTAGGTGGTGTTAGCTAATTTCTCACTGAAGTGACTAAATTGTTTTAAAAAAAATATTTAACATTATAGGGGGAGCACACCAAACGCTATGTTATGTTTTTTCACAAAAAATAGGACCACTTTTTGTGCTCCCCATTTTTCAGAGCCTTAATCTCCACCATTTTTAAAATAAATTAGTATTTTAGAAACTAGATTCGGAGTAGAACAAATCTTGTTTTTTTCAGATTTTAAAATATTCAGTGTAATTATCCTCAATTTCTCGTTGAAGTTCAGAGTTTTCTGATTTCAGAAAAAAAAAAAAAAGTGGCATCTTATAACCCATGTTTTGTCCCCTATCTTTGTGCACTTACCCAACTGAGTTATTACAAGATAATTTCTTATTGGACTGTAGGGCCTTCGCAATAACTCCAAAATTGTTCTTATTGGCCAAGTAAAACCTTTTTCTTTATTCCTTTCTGCACAAAAATCTGATTTGTAGCCATCAATCACCTCAAGATGTTGGAGAACACTCTCCTGGGGTGATAAAAGGTTTGTAAATCTGATCAGAAACATCAAACCATCACTTCTCAACATAAATGCATTATAAGCCATAGAATTTCCATCCTTTGGCACCCCACAAGTGTATAAATGCTATCCAAAAGATCATATTCATCAATCTACCCTCCCATAGCATGAAAGGTAGAGCCACCACTTTAAAACCCTCTGGAATTTTTTTTAAAAATTCAAATATCTGTTATAATGGTCATCCCAAGCGTGGAAGTTATAATCAATGGCCCAAATCAAATGTTATACACATCTTTAAAACATATTCATGCATCATCCTGTAAAAACCCATGAGCCCAAGCAAATGAAACACTTAAGCCCAATCAATGACTCCTCAAACATCCACGTGACACTACATTATTGGCCTTGGAAATTCTTTATCCTTCATTACCTGCACTGACCAAACTGGATAGGTTTCACTTAAGCATGATTCTACGAAGGCTATCCATCATGCAAATCACAATCAAGGAATCACACCTAGTGTTGGATTGAATTAGTTATGCTTTATCTTTACCATTCTACAAAAACTGAGACCACAATCTCAGATGGCTATGTGTCAAAAAGGCATGATTCTGTGATGAATATCTTTTGTGCATGTTTGCATCAAGGCATCATGTCATTTTTTTCAATTAAAATAATTTGATCAACCTATCATTGTTTAAAGTCTCAGACCCACGATATAATATGGAAACATGTCGCAAAATCATGATTCCATGGTGAATAAACAAAAAGCATCTTATGATTAAGGGATTGTGCCAACCGTTGGATGAAAGTAGATCTAAATGAACAATATCTCTTTTTAGGGCCCTTGGACCCACAATCTCAGATGCTACATGTAAACAAAGTATGATTCCACGGTGGATAAACAATCCCCATCTTCTATTTGTGGGATTACGCACACCATTATATAAAAATTGATTTGATATGCCTTCATCTTTAGTGCATCCTTGACCAGGTCCCATTACATGAAACACGTCAACTAGTCGTGAACCGATGATGAATAATCTTCGTGCATCTTTGTATAGCGGTATCACACCAACCATTTGATAAACATTAATCTAACTATCCTTCATGTTCGTTTGGATCTTTATTGGCCCCGTCACATGAAATGCATCACACAGGTGTCATGTCGTGAAGGATATCTTCCTTGCATCTTTTGATCACTTAATCCCGCCAACTGTTCGATCAACTTAGATCTGACCTGACTTTATCTTTCCGCTAGCTTTGAAATTAATGACCCCACAATTGGAAGATTGACACTTGGCCTCCAAGAGAGATTCCTTGAAGAGTAAATTGGTTTCATCTTGTAATCAATGCATTATGCCCACCCTCGAATAAAAAAAAATAGCTCGACATCTTGAAATAAATAAAACACTGCGACGACATTTAAACTTAAATATTAAAACAAGCCCCGCTAGGACTTAGGAGTTAAAAAGGAAAGGTCCCCCACATGATGACTTAAGGAACGTGGTTTAAAAGAACTTAAGTGGCCCAAAAAGGTAATGCAATATTATAAGGAACATAAGAGACTTAGGGTTTAAACACCATGGAAGACCTAGGACTAGAAAATGTATAGTTAGGGAGTAAGAATGTGGCTTAGATACAGCAGAACAAGGTGACAAATAGCACCAAAGTAACCAAAAAAATTTAGTCCAAACATGTTCCTTAAATCCCCAAAAAAGATTTTTTTCTCGTTCTTTTACTTTTCACTCCTCGATTCAAGAATCGCTTTCTACTTCCAGTGATTATCTTCCCCCACTTATCTCCACCTTTAAAGCACCTTTAATCCCTTTTTTAAGTTATGAAAATGCCCATTTTTACCAAAGTCACGAGAATTTTAACTCTTTCAAATGTATTTCTATATTTTTGTATTCATTATATTTCTATTATTCTTATTTATATTTTATATTTTTATAATAACTATGACTTAGGTATAAATTATTGTGTGATATAGTTTAACATAAGACTACAAAAAAAAAACACGCTTATGGATATGAATTATATAATAAGTGTATTTTACATACACAAATATTGACACACTCTACAAAATTGAGAACACAAAATTATTCACAAGACATTTAATTTATCACATCACATCAAGTTGACCTCCACAAAAGACCTTAGTCCTCACTAGTCTAGGTTCGCATCACTAGATTGTATATTAGGTCATCTTATCATCCCCTCTTTCCCATTGGTCTTATGTCATGCACATCTAGAGGAAAAATCAGTCCAACTAGATATAGAATGTAGGCATATTTAAAAGAATGTAACATCCTTCTATCATACATCCCTATCCATCCATCATAATAACATAATTTCATTCACTAAAAACTCCCTATCAAATAACACCACTTGACATGACAATGTACATAATTAACATATAATTATAATTATTATGTAACAAGCATGTAAAATTATCCATTTTACTAAATTTATCTATGGTGAACAATATAAGCATTAACATCAAGTAGGAGATAAAAACCTATGCTCATCTAGTGCTCAAATCCATGTCCATCTCAAAGTCATAATACCATAAGACATCATCTCAAAATCACAACAAAATGATCAAAAACCTCAAGTAAAACAAGATCGTCCTACGGGTGGAATCACACCTCTTTAGGAAAAGTTTTATAAATATCAACTTCAACTCGAATACAAGAAAATGAAGTGAAACCAAAGACTTTGGTCCTAGAGTTGAACTTTCACAGTCTACCTAACCCATTATCAATAACATCATAGGCTTCACCATTCTATAAATGTAGGGGAAGATAAAGAATTCTTACCTACACAAGAAAAATATTACTCTAATATTTAAATGGATTGAAAGAAGAAACACAAGGGCACAGAAAGAGTAGATCTAAATCCCACCTCACATGTCCACCACCAAAGACAAACTATTTAATATCCTCTTAATTAAAGTATAGCACAAAAAATCCTCTAGTGAATGGGGAACACTTTAATTTATGCTCAACTTGAGGAGAGAAACCCACCTATATCTAGTGCTGCAAATCTATAAGAGAAGGTAAAAAATGAAAAAAGCTATAGATTAAAACCTACTCAGCAAAATAGTCCTTGTATTCAAGTGTTAATTTCCAAAGGAAACATAGGAGTAGTAGAAGCATATGGGATAATAAACTTGACACAACCCTTCATTTTCCAAAAAGCAATAGTCTTTGATGCATTATTCCATAGAAATATTTTCATTAGAGGATCTACATAGTATGTTTATTGGCTAAAGCTAGAGGATCCATAATTAGAAAAAAATAAAAATCTTAGGAGTGG
The DNA here is from genome assembly GCA_018584345.1 of Thuja plicata. Taxonomy (NCBI): domain Eukaryota; kingdom Viridiplantae; phylum Streptophyta; class Pinopsida; order Cupressales; family Cupressaceae; genus Thuja; species Thuja plicata. The sequence goes on from MU223734.1 coordinate 513,772, forward strand.
AGATCTCATCACATCCAAAGAAAAAGTAGCCATAGAGGGAGCCAAAGATAGATAATCTATCTTAGGATCCTTCATAATTGGAGTCTCATTACCAAGAGACAAAAAAAATCGCTAGATAATCTTGCAAGGGTAGATGCCTAGGATAGGACAACATCCTAGGAAAGGTTTGGAAATCAAAATTTATAAAATGAAAGAAGAAAAAGAAAGCAAGAAACATATGTATACTATCTTAAAAAGAATGGAATAAAATAAAAAAAATTTAACCTTGGGGTAGCTGAAAAATAACAAATGCAGAATATTCAAAAACAAAACTTGCCAAAATTGTGTTGTCAACCAACTACCAAGGGGAGATTGTCGACTAAAATATTTGAAGCCTCTAAGAAAACATCATAGTAGTGTCTGTATGGCATATGCCCCTACTTAAGGGAACTCAAGTTATTAGCAAGTGGGTTGAAAAACCAGCCATGTTTTTAATCTCATCATACAATTTGAAATACCCCTTCTAAGTTAAAACCTATGTAGATATTTTGATTATTTTATTTTTATTTTAATTCAAAAAACTAAAAAACATTAGATAAATTTATAATAGTGCTTCCTGTTAGAATAACTTAGAGGGGGGGTAGGTGAATTAGTGGCCTCAATAATTAATCCAATAATTCCAACCAAAAATTTATATCTCAAATTTAAACCTCTAGTTATATTCAGTTCTACAAGATGTATGTCTTTAAATATTCTTAACAAATAACTAGTGCTTGGAGTTCATTATTTATCCTTTTTCTTACACTTTACCGAATAACAGCCTTAGCCTTTACTAGAATACAGTAAATAACTTAGTGTTTACTGATCAATCCTATTTTAGTAATGTGTAAACAAAAAAATCAAAGCAATGAACCATATACACATTTGACACATGGATTTTTAACGTGGAAACCATGTAAAGGGAAAAACCAATTGGGACCGGTAACCCAAAATTTTCACTCTTCTGAAGTGAGCTCGGTGAAAATCCAACCCTGTTAAAGGTTACAAACACACTGTTAAGTGTGACCTTGTAAGAGGATTTATCACTAATAGTTTATCTCTTGACCTCACATTCACTATGTTGTTAAAATGAAAAACTTTTGATAATCCTTGGGATGTATCTCAATATATAAAGGATGGTTAGATCCTACTCTATTAAGAGTTTTTCTGAATCAATGGCTAAACTGAAAAAATATATGATATGTTCATAAATACAACTTAATCTTGTAGATGTTCAAATCTATTGTAATTTCATAATACCTTTATGATCAATTTTTCTCTTTTGTTCCTTTGCTCTACTTCTTTCTCCGCGGTGAATGTTGTTGCTCAATGTTTGCATAAATATTTAGCTCTGTTCTTTAGCTTGTATGATCAGGTTTGTATGAAGACTTCTATCTTCACCAGAATTCTCTTCAACATTCCTCTATTTCTTCCCCTATTTGTTATAAATATCTTGTCTCCTTATATAGACATGATTTCGCCGTTTCTTGTCCTTCTTGTTTTCTTCATTGATCACTTCTTGATCCATAAAGCTCGCCATGCTTTCTTTAGTTTTAATTCACAAATATCTCCTTGTTTTCTGGAGTAAAATATTCTTTAAATCTCCTTCTTATCTTTAGCTTTTAACTTACATTCCTTTCAAGCACACAATCTGTGATACCAATTGTTAGAACAACTGAGAGGGGGGGGGGGCTGAATCAATGGCCTCAATAATTAATCCAATAATTCCAACCAAAAATTTTGATATAAAATATAAACCTCTTGTTATCTTTAGTCCTACAAGATGTATGCCTTTAAATATTCTTAACAAATAACTATTGCTCGGAGTTCACTGTTTATCCTTTTTCTTAAGCTTTGCCAAATAACAGTCTTATCCTTTACCAAAATATAGTAAATAACTTAGTGTTTATCAATGAATCCTATTTTAGTAATGTGTAAATAAAAATATCAAAGCAATGAACCATATACACATTTGACACATGGATTTTTAACGTAGAAACCCTGTTAAGAGAAAAACCACTTGGGACTGGTAGCCCAAAATTTTCACTCTTCTGAGGTGAACTTGGTGAAGAGCCAACCCTATTAAAGGTTACAAACACACTGTTAAGTATGACCTTGTTAGAGGATTTATCACTAGAATTTTATCACTTGACCTCCCATTCACTATGTTGTCAACATGAAAACCTTTTGATACTCTTTGGGATGTATCTCAATATCTAAAGGATGGTTAAATGCTACTCTGTTAAGAGATTTTCTGAGTCAATGGTTAAACGGAAACAATATATGATTTGTTCATAAATACAGCTTAATCTTGCAGATGTTCAGATATATTGTAGGCTCATAATACCTTTTTGATCAATGTTTCTCTTATGTTCCTTTGCTCCACTTCTTTCTACTTGGTGAATGTTGTTGCTTCTCTATTGCTCATTGTCTGCATAAATATTTAGCTTTGTTCTTTAGCTTGTATGATCAAGTCTATATGAAGACTTCTATCTTCACCAGAATTCTCTTAAGAATTCCTCTATTTATTCCCCCTTTTGTTTTGAATTACTTGTCTTTTTATATAGATGTGATCTCACCATTTCTTGTCCTTCTTGTTTTCTTCATTGATCACTTCTTGATCTGTATAGCTCACCATGCTTTCTTTAGTTTTAATTCACAAATCTCTCCTTATTTTTTGGAATAAAATATGCTTTAAATCTCCTTCTTATCTTTAGCTTTTAACTAATCAATGAAAAACAATTAATCAAACAGTGAAATCTCTCTTTAGCTCCTGTTAGCTAAGTTGTTTTGTCATTTTCCAAACTTTAGTTCCCGTCGGTCAACACTTCAGTTGTACATAGTGACTACTGCAGATAGCTCGGGCATCAATTTCAGTTATGGTCGGTGACAACTACAGTTAGCTCGGTAACACTGTCCGTCGGGTAGCATTGTGAACTTATGTTTCTCGGGATTCACTGTCCCTAGAGGTTTACTGTCACTCGGTGTACATGATTACCGATGACAAAAACCTTGTCTCTTCAAATCTTTAAGTGTTGTGACAATATGAGTACGAGCAATCATATCATATTAAGTTGACATCAATGACAATACAATACATTAACTGATTTAATGTCTTGCATTTGCTTCCTGCATCTAGGTGATCATCAACTTTGTCATCTTCAAACATTTAATCAATTATAGTTCATCAATCCAAGTTGACACAAGGTGTACATAGGTCCATTAGCAACCATACAACCATAGAATTATTTGGAAGGTATGTGCAACCCTAAAGAATATTTTATTCAACTACTTTAATATGAGCATTTAGACTTGCATTGTGAAGGTGTTTTATTGTTCTCACTCCAACAATTGTGCACATTTTACTTTAGGATGGAATGAAGGTTGAATTTCTCATAATTTTGATACAAAGTTATAGATCTAGTACTATAATACCATTTTGGAGTTTATAGTAGACTCCTCAACTCTAAGAAATCACCTACAACCAAAGATTAAAACATGTGAAGAAATAAAGTCATAAGAGTTTAACTTGAGTGTAAGAAAATTAAAAAGAATTATTAATTAACTAATTCTTGTTGACTGACTTTTCTACTCCATATAAATTCATCTTATGTTTTGAATTTAAGTGATTCTAAACGTAACTGTTCTTCAATTTATAACATGATAATTACACATTTGATAACTTCAAATATTGAAACACAATATAAATTCATAAAATTGCATATAAATTTAACTCATAATAAAAAATCTCAAATTTGTATTTTAGAATTTAAATTTACTAAAAATCCAAAATGACTTAAAAATTTGTTAATACCAAAATTTAACTTGAAACTCAAAGAAAACTAAATTTAAACTATAAACAAATATAATAATATAAATAGCAACCTATATTACTAAATAGATCATAAATCATATATGAATTCTATGTGAATTAAATAAAATGCATAAAAAAAGTATAAGAAAATATGAAACAAATAGAACAAGACTTGACTCGGTTTAACGAATATTATACATGATCCCTGGAAAAATTCCAGTTGTAGGTTTACCAATAAAAACAACACTCAACGGGTTGAATTTTACCGTGGGAAAGAACGCAATTAATGTGGCTGACAGTGCAAATAAGAATGCTTCCTCTATTCAACCGCGTGATTTTGGCGATTGAAAACGATGGTAATTATTTTCTTTCGTATTGTTTTAATACAATGAATGTCACGAGATACGACTGTCAATTTCTAACTCAGACAAAAATGTCACTATATTTGCAATGTTCAAAAAGTAATTTAAATAAAAAGCAAGTAAAGTCTATTGAGTATTCGTGTTGACCTTTTGTGTGTCGTTTGGGGTGGCTTTTGTCTTTGATTTCGGAGAGTTGCTTTGTAAGAGTTCGGCTCCCACATTTTCTAATCAGAATTTCTATTGAGCTTTCTTATTGCATATTTAATTGAAACTCAAAACATATTTACTGTAAACTTGAGTTAATTAATAGTTATTCACACAAAATAGTATTCTGAGAGATAGTGTTGAAAAAAATGATATTATTGTAGTTTTTGAAAGATTACAAAGAAGATTTGAATGCAACATTTATGTTTAGTTACTAAATGGAAAAGTTAGAACATTGACATACGTGACCTAAATACACTCGATGTTTAAATCTTAATAGGTGGTTTTTTATATCTTATGTCATAATTGTCACTATTTTTATTTCTTGAAACTTCAGCAAGGGTAGATTCCTAGGATAGGACAACATCCTAGGAAAAGTTTGGAAATTAAAATTTTAAAAATGAAACAAGCAGAGAAAGAAAGATACATATCTAGACCATCTTTGAAAAAATTGGTATAAACTATTTTTTTTTAATATTGGGGTAGCTGAAAAATAACAAATACAAAATATTCAAAAACCAAACTTGCCAAAATTGTGTTGTCAACCAATTACCAAGGGGAGATTGTTGACAAAAATATTTGAAGCGTGTAGGAAAACTTCGTAGTAGTGTTTGTATGGCGTATGTCACTACTTAAGCCCATTTGTTTCTAGGAATTGATGAGGAATTGGCATACTTGCATGCTGGTATTGTCGAATTTAGTGTTTGGTTCCAAAATGAAAAATAGGAATAGCGTTATGCGAATTCTAATTTTGGGCCTTTTTGAGCATTCCACAATTCCCCCTCAGGACCTGGAATTGGAATTGAAAATGAGAATTGGAATAAAAGTAAAAGATTTGGGAACCCTATCAATTCCCATTTGTCTGGCCTTTTGTTTTTGCATCTTTTTTTTTTGCTACATCTGCTGCTGCCGCTACATAAGACCAAGGGTTTCACATTTGCCATCTTTTTGCACCATCTGCCGCTGCCGCTGTGTGAGAGGAAGGGTTACAACAACTATCCTGCATATTCTGACTGAGTTACGACAATTGTTCTGCATATTTTGAGGTAAATATATCGTCGCTTCCCTCAAATAGGGCACTATGATAGGGGTTAGCCCTTTTAATGTTTTGATGGATGTCTGTACTTTGGTTTGTGGTCAACACCTCTGCTACAAGCACCAAGAAAAAACATATCTTCTGTGTCCTTCTCAATGTGTATATCTTCTATATAAGCACACTTGGCATTGTGACTCTGGTAGGCTTCAAGCCCTTCATTTGCATTCTGTGAAGGTAGATGGAATCCTCTCATGGAATTCCACAAGGGGGTTTCGTAAAATAAATTAGTGTCTGGCTCGGCAAAAAACAACTATCTTTACCATTATTTGGCTTTATCATTATACAGATAATTGACAAAGAATGTTCTGGGAGTACAAAAATAAATAAGTATCAAGTTTACTCATAATTGAAGCTGCAAGTGCACTTGGGCTGGGTGGAGCGGTAAGTTTCCAGTAGGTACTAAAACTATAACCTGACCAAGAAGTTGATAGGGTTGCCTGCTTTTGCCTGGAAAGTTATACAGGTTGTTCTAGTCACGTGTGCAACTGTGAAAGGAGACCTAACAAGCCCACTCCTAAAGCTGTCATTGCCAATCTAAATGTATACTTTGAAATTGATTCTAATATAAACTTTGTTTCAGCAAAAACTAGTGGCCCAAAATTTAGAACCAACAGGGTAAAACGTATAACAATACGCAATAAACAAGGCCTTGAACAAATGAAGTAAAAAGTAAAATTAAAATCCTAGCTTTGAATCCAAATGAAACAAAAGTAAACGGATTAAGTGGCCATGGATAGTTGGTTTTGACAGGCTAGTGAGGGTTTTCAAGCTCTGTAGACACAATCAAGATACTGTGCTTAAGTAAGGGAAGCACTAGTTTGAATATTTAATTGGTTTCATTTGCTATGGTGTAAACACAGTCAAATACATAGGATAACAAACTATCATTAATTTTGATTGCATTTTTTCAATAGTTAACAACTTGTGAATGCTCTGTAACTCTCTGCAACTAGGTTCTTGCCCATTTTTGAATGCTGGCTTCTACCTCGGCCCCTGCTCCACCGGCGGATCTGGGGAGTGACTGTCCGGACCTATTCCTGGTCCTTGCTAGGAGAGATGATTTGGAACCCCTCTCAACAGGGGTTGACCCATTTTCCTCTGAGATGGTAGACTTTCCTGGTTCCCTAACTGGTGTTATGGTGTCCCCTTCAAAGCCTGTGAAGGGGAATAATGTTGTTGCGTTTGGGGGATGGAAAATGGCGGTGTTGGGATCTGGGTCTCCTGACACCTCTGATACGCCTGAATTCTCGGCTGGAGAATTTGGTCCTGAAATCTTTGTCCCTGATGGAGTTGTGGATGACATATATGCTGCCCTACACCTTGTCCTTGTTGGGAGGTTTGCCTTTAGGCCCACCATAGAGATGGTACGTACTTGGTGTACGGCCAGGTGGAAAGTTAAAGGATCCCTGTTAGTTTCTGCTATGCCAGGGGGTCTGTTTTTGTTCATATTTAATGCTGAGGCAGATTTTACTAGTGTTTCTACAGGGATCTGGTACTATGGGAAGCATGGTCTTCTGATGGCTAAATGGAAGCTTGGATTTAACCAAGAAGTTGAACTGCAAAAAGCTGCTCCGGTGTGGGTCCACCTTCCTGGTCTTCCCCTAGAATTCTGGGATGATAAAGTGCTTAGATGGATAGGGAACTCCTTCAGAGGTTATATAACAGCTGACTTAGTTACCCTGACTAAGTCATGCCTGGTGTTTGCTAGATTTTGTGTTAATGTCACGATGAACAAGCCCCTTCCCAACTTTGTACTGCTTAAGTCCAAGTGGGGAAATTGGAACTAGGCCATTGTTTATGAAAATGCCACACTACACTACAAAAAATGTGGGAAAAATGGGCATCTAGTGACTAACTGTAAGGGTTCTGCAGGGTTGGAGGAACAATCTGCCACATGCCCCTTGCCTAAGGTTAATAATGTTGAGTCAGTTGTACCTTCGGTGGATACCATGGTTGAACATCCTTCCCATGGCGGATTCCCCCCCCTCATGGTGGTGGACTAGAGTTGGAAGGGCCAGTAAAGAACACAAAGACTGAGAAGACTGATGCCTTAGAAAAATGGCAGAAGAAGGAAGGGTCAGTAAGGAACACAGAGGTTGAGAAGGTTGAGGTATTAGAAGAAGGTGAGATTCTCACGGCGAACACTGCAGTTGAGATGGGTAGGGCCCCTGAAGATGGAGAAATGGTCATAATATTAATGGATGTCTCTAACACTTTCATTAACAGTCCTAATGGTCGTGATGCTAGTATGACGAACATGACTCGGGTAGCTGGAAGTGCTCTGGTGGGAAAATTTTGGGGAGATACTTCTTCTACCCAGCAATGTGGTTCAGATTTTGAGGCGAAAATAATGAGAACATCCTCCTTGTCGCCCTTGACTTCTACCCTCGACTGGTCAGAACCTAAAAGGAAAACCAGGAGCAAGAAGATGGATGAAGGACTAGAGTCAAAAAAGAAGGTAGATGTAGGGAGTGAAAACAAAGTTGGTCGCCTGACTGCTAAGGTGACTAGAGCTAAGGAAGCAGCAAGGGCCATTGCCATTGGAAGGCAACTGACCCTAGAAGACTCTCAAAAATCCAATAGATGAAGTTCGTATCAAGGCAACATAAGGGGCATGACCAGCCCGCAAAAATAGTTTGCTTTGAATAAGTATATTACGGAGCTCTAAGTTGATATGGTTCTCATATAAGAGGTTAAAATGAAGTACAATATTTTTGTGCCGCTGGTTGATAAAATTTGGCCGGGAGCGGCCTTCCTGTGCAGTGAAGCTGATGGGGCTTTAGGTGGTGTTGCTAATCTCTGGAACCCTAGTAAGTTATCTAGAAATATTATGGCTTCTTCTCATAACTTTCTTGCTATATTTTTTACTTGGAATAATTCCTCCTGGTATATGTTCAATATTTATGCCCAAAACACTAGAATGGAACGGGGTAGACTATGGGGGGAAATCTCTAACCTCATTGAAGCTGATCATGATTACCCTGTTATGTGTGCTGGGGATTTTAATTCTCCCCTATTTCCTTCTAAGAAATTGGGAGGGTCCCAAGATTATTTTGATAGTATGCAAGAGCTGGCTGATTTCATGATGATAAGTGATTTGGTTGATATTTAGTTGCAGGGCACGGGTTTAACTTGGTCTAACAGTAGAAAAGATAGGCACCTTATCCAGGTTAGGCTGGATAGATGGTTGATCTACGGTGGGTGGGATATTTCCCCTCTGATTGGCCTCTCGCACCTCTGTAGGACTCTGTCTGATCACTCTCCTTTGATTCTTGACTGGGAGGAGAAAGCCCATGCTGGACCCCGACCATTCCACTATGAGATCATGTGGCATTATCACCAGGAATTCGAAGACTGTATAAAAAGGTGGTGGAACACTCCTATTAGGGGAACGACTATGTTTAGAACTATAGAGAAGCTTAAAATTATCAAAAGGGAGGCCCGCGGGTGGAGCAAAAATAAGTTCGGGGATATCTTCCAGTGTAAGAAAGAGATAGAGGAAAAAATTAAACTCCTCCAAAATGAAATGGCCATGGACAATTCCTCTTGGGAAGCTCATATTAAGGAAGAGAGATGGAGGAAAAAATGGAAAGACAACCTCAAAAGTGAGGAAATCTTCTGGAAGCAATGATCTCGTATCCAATGGCTCAAGGAAGGTGACTGCAACTCAGCTTTTTTCCACAGATTTGCTTCAATCCATAAAAGAAGAAATACTTTAAATCCCTGGCTTCTGATGGGGAGGTGATGACTGAGGAAGAAGACATGGGTAATCATGTGGCAGATTTCTTTTGTGACACTTTTAGAAGATCGCTACGGAGGGGGGTTGATTTTGACAGCTCTCATCTCTTGGAGGCTATCCCGACTGTTATTTCTAGAGAAGAGAATGATTTGCTGCTTTCCAAAGTTTCTAAAGAGGAAGTCAAAACAACAGTTTTCTCCATGGGGGCTTTCAAATCTCCCGGTCTAGATGGATTTCCCCTGGCTTTCTTCCAGAATTTCTGGGATGTCATAAAATATGATATTATCCATGCTGCTCATGATTTTGTTAGAACTAGCAAAATCCTCAAGAGAATTAACAAAACTTACATTGTTCTAGTCCCTAAAGTTCAAGACCCCAAGGAACTAAGTGATTTTTGGCCAATCAGCCTCTATAATACAGTTTATAAAATACTCTCAAAAATCATCACAAATAGGATCAAAGCTCTCTTGGGTAAAATAATTAACCCCAACCAGAAGCGGTTTGTTTCGGGAAGGCAAATCGTAGATGCGGTTATCACTACCCATGAAATCATTCACTCGATGGAAAAAGGTAATAATGCTGGCATGGTGCTAAAAATGGACATTTCTAAGGTGTATGATAAGGTGATTTGGAAATTCCTATACGGGGTGCTAAAAAGCTTGGCTTTAATGCAAATTTTATAAGAATTGTCAAGGAGGCGGTGGAAACTGTTGAATTTGTTGTTCTTGTAAATGGTTCTCCTTCGGGGTCCTTTAATCTAGAGAGGGGCTTGTGCCAAGGTGACCCTCTATCCCCTTATTTATTCCTTCTTGTTGCTGAGGTGTTGGCTTGTAATTTATTGAGATTGGAGGCTTCTGGACACATTGTCGGATTCAAACCGGCCTCCACTCTTCTTCCTGAAATCATTCAACAATTTGTGGATGACACGTTTCTATTTGGAAAAGCTTGCATTAGAGAAGCGAGAGAATGGAAAGTTCTGTTGAATGTCTATGCGGAGGCTTCGGGTCAGGTGATTAATTATAGTAAAAGAAAAATTTACTTCTTTAATTCTGAATAGAGAATCCAATTGAAAATTATAAAATGTATTGGCTGTAAGGGTGGTATACTTCCCGACACCTATTTCGGACTCCCTCTCACTGTGAAGGAAGTCTCCGACCCTTTCTGGAACTCCATACTCAAAAAAATGCAGAAAAAATTGGCTGGATGGAAAGGTAAGGTCCTTAGTAATGCAGGGAAGCTCCAACTTCTGGCGGTGGCCCTCCAAGGAATACCTATTTACTTCCTATCTCTTTTCAAAATCAATGACAGAACTGCAGAGAAACTAGAAAAAATCCAAAGGAATTTCCTATGGTCTGGAATGGAGGAAAAGACTAAACTGAACCTGATTAGCTGGGAAATGGTTTGCCAACCTAAGAAGGTGGGAGGGCTGGGGGTGAGAAAGATAAAATATCTTAATAAGGCACTAATTACCAAACTTGGTTGGCCACTCTTTAAAGGTAACTCTGGTTGGTGTAAAATTCTGAAGGCCAAATACTACTTAAATGACCAATTCCCCCTGGGCCAAAATGACCCCATTGGCTCTAAATTCTGGAATTTCATGGTGAAAAGTAAAGGCTCCCTTCTCAGAGGCTTAAAATGGGTGGTGGGTGATGGCAAGAAGATAAGTTTTTGGGAGGACTAGTGGGTGGGAGATAAACCTCTCAGTAGAAACAAATTTAGTCTCCTCAGGGATCATATGATTTCTCATTTTGGAGACAAAGTTAGTGACTACATTTCTCAGGACAAGAAATGGAAGAACTTTGCTAATGCTTACCATGGCCAGGAACATGTCCCACCCCACATTCTGGAGCTACAAAAACTGATTGATGAGATCAGGATCCCCATCTCTCAAATTGTTGACAAGGTTGTGTGGTGTCATAGTAAATCGGGGGAGGTTACAGTAAAATTGGCTTACCTTGCTAACATTAAGGTTCTAGCCAATGAGATGAGTTGGGGAAAGGTTTGGTCTCCCCAGCTCATCCCCAAAATAATTTTTTTCTGGTGGACCGCTCTTCATGAAAAAATTCTTATGTTGGACAACCTCTAGAAATGGGGTGTCCAGCTGGTCAATAGGTGTGTTCTTTGTAAAATGTAGGCTGAGACAATAAATCATATTCTTATTCACTGCCTACTTCTCAGGTATGGGGAAAAACAATGAACAAATTGCAACTGAACTGGGTCTTTTTGGAGCACTTAGACCAATTCATTAATAACTGGGGTTGAATAGCTAAGCACCCTCTCATCAATATCCTTTGGCACCTATTACCCCCACATGTCTGCTGGAGTCTATGGAAGCAACATAACAATCAGATTTTTAGAGGAGAAGACAACAATGTTGAAGGAACAGTGCGGCTGACTATGAATGTGCTGAAGGAAAACCTGGATACCTGCCACTGGAAAAACCCTGTCCCCCCAAAGGAGTGGAGTGTATGATAGCTAAGGAATGGGTTCTTCCCACCTCCTTCTACGTGACGGACAATTCCAAAATTCTAACAAGACTAAACACTAAATGGTCACCCCTAGAGGAATACATAACCAAGTTGAACTTTGATGGCACTGCCTCCAATGGTATTGTTGTGGGAGGAGGTATTCTTAGAGATCAAAAAGGTCACCTAATCCTGGCCTATGCGGTCCACCTAGGGAAGGGGTCTAATAATTTGGCTGAGATGTCTGCCCTACTATGGGGTCTAAAGGTGGCGTCTGATATTGGGATTAAAAGATTAATCATAGAAGGTGATTCTAAAATTGTAATTGAGCTAGTTAAAGGGAACTATACAACTCGCTGGATCCTGGCAAATGTGTTGCAAGACATCTATTCACTACTCCCCAGGTTCAATGACTTTAACCTTCAGTACATTTACCGTGAAGGTAACATGATGGAAGACATGCTAGCGACCATGGGTCTTGCGGTGAATGGCTTAAGGTGTTAGAGAAACTTAAAATCTCTACCCAAGCATGTTATTTGGCTTGTGGAAAAAGAAAGAAAATTTAATGAGGTCTAACGAGGCTGATGTTGATTGGTCGAGAAAGACGGCGGGCAAGTTCACAAGGTGCCGCATCATTTCAAATTTTAAAAGAAATACAGGATTTGGTTATATTAATTATTGCCATCTTGAAAGATGGGCTATCAATGCCATTTTTAGAAAGAGTATGAGCTTTTTAAAATTAAAAGAAGACGTGGAGCATAACACGCGCAAGGGAAAGATTGATATGACTGATGCGATTAAATGTAACATCAAGCCTTTATGGTGATATCATTTCTCGACATGCAAAGCTTATTCGCTTATCTCAGCTAGCCACATGAATAGTACGGGCCAACTCTGTGAGAAGGCGGACATTAAAACCACCTGGTTTTTCGTCTGGAGACAAAATTACTACATTTGTTTGGGTTACTAGCTCTGCTTTGGTGAGGGTTGTGCTGAATAGAGGAGGGAAAGGTGGGATGTCGGTTGAGACCAAGGAGGAAGACTTGCCTAAATACAACTCGGAGATGGGCGGAGATATGGTGCGGGTGGAACTCACTAGGATCGAGAATGAATTAATCAAAAATCTGTGAATTCTCAACTACCTTAAGGAGGGCAGTTTCTTCCTATTCATGAAGGCTATGGGCGGCAATGATGAATTGGTCTCGCTGCAGTTAGTAAAAACTTGGGATGAGCGCAAAGTCACGATTAATGGCATAACCTTTGAGATTAATGAGGAGGTTATTGCGCAAGCCACGGGTCTCTCCACAGAGGGGAAAAAATGGAAGAAGATCACCAAAAGACAAGATGACACCCATATGAAAAGATTCTTCAAAAAAATGGAGATTCCTCAATGTTTTAGGGGAGGATTCAACACAATGTCATTGCCCGACCCATGGAATGAAATGTTCCTCATTTTGATGAAGTATATCACTCTGGAAGGCCGCTTTGGCACCTGTTACAACTACCATTTCCCTCTCCTTAACGACTTCAGGTACAATGATTGCATCTCCTTTCCATTTTTTCTGCTCCATTCGATGGAAGCTTCTATTTTGGAAGTCAGAGAAAAAATGAAATCCAGGTATAATTATTCTATTCTCCATCAAGGCTTAATGATACGCCTTTACAATTTCCATTTAGCCCTCTGCCCGCCTAGGATTGTTTCTCTCCATAACTTTATGCTCTATCTTGAGAACCCTAATGAGCTTCAAGTCACTCTCTCTAACCCCACGACTTCTTCCAAAACCCCTGTTTCCAAGAAGAATAAGCTGAGTTCAGCCGACGGTGACCAAATCACCATTGAATCTGAAGGAGAGGAGGAGGAGAATGATAATAGACGGAGATCTAACAGAATTGCTACCAAAACCAGATATAAGCAAAAAGTTGTGAGAAAGAGGTGCACTGAAGAGGATGAAGAGGAAGAAGATTCAAAGGAGGAAGAAGATATCAAGCAGGTCACCAGGGGGAAAGCCAAAGTGGGGAAGAAAGTTAAGGATGAGGAGAAAGAAAGGGAAAAAAAGAAGAAAATCCCTACTGTGGATGGGTCTGTGAAAAGCCATGACTCTCATGTCTCGGCCAGTTTCGGTCTCCCCACCTTTGACCTTTCGAAGTAAAAACTCTTTGAGGAGACGAAAGCAGACTCACCGCTCCTAACTTCACAATCCCCTAGCCCATAGGTGGTTATAAATATTACCACGGAGGACCCAAAAAAAATAGAGGAGAAAATGCCTAATACTGTGAGTGACACCCTCACTGTTACTGCTGGTCCTCAGGAGCCCCTATTGCTGTCTGACCCTAAGGTGGAGCTAAATTAAATGAGGGAGGAAATTAAAAATCTCAGGAAAATCTTTAATAGGATTGCGAACTTTGTTGTGAAGGTCATGCATGCGGCTGCCACTATGCTCCAACTCCTTCATATGGAGAAAATGAACCCGGGAGGTGAGCGAAAGGATGAAGAACTATACCAATTCCTCGTCGATGTCTGGCTTAAGCTCCTGTTGAAAGGCAGGGAAGGTAACCCCAAGTAGCTTCCTTTTCCTCTGTTTATGGTTAACTTTTTTGCTTGGACTTTTCGGTTGGGCGATGTGGGCCTGTTAGATCTTCGGTTAATCTCAAGTTTTTGTAATCTTCTATTTGTTACTGTTAATGCTAACTTTACTATTAATTACTACCACAGGCTGGTTACCAACCTCATGGTGAGGTTGGGGCCTGTTAGGACTTCCAGGCTAGTTACCAGCTCTGTGTTGGAGCTGGGGTCTGTTGATTTTCTTTCTTGATTTTTAGTTTTCAAAATTGGCATAGGCTGAGGGTTTGTTGTGTGCGTGCTTTGCTGGTTATCAGCACTCCTCATGCTGGTTTTTTTGTTCGGGTTAGCCCCCAGTTTTGGCTACTTTTTAAAATAAAAAACAAACTATCGTGAACCTTATAAGGAACTTTCCATTTTTAGCCGCAAAGCACGCCCACCCTCCCTCAATGAATCCATCTAGACAGAAGACAAGAGTGAGCCCACTAGTTGATTGGTTACTAGACATTTTAATATCCCCCAGTCCATAAAATGAGATTTTTGAAAATTGTACTAGATTTATCTGTATAAAGGAGCTGTATTCCATATAATTCATCCATCGCTAACGATTGTATTATTGGTGTGCTCTGAAAAATAGATATTAAGAATTTCACAGTTCTTTCCCCCTCTTTTTCTTTTCAAAAAACCATTATGATGTACCTGTAGCCAAGCACCGGGAGCACATCCTAAGTCCAAGACAGATGCACCAGGTTTTATGACTTTATACTGTTTCTGAATCTCCAACAGCTGTATAATAATGTAGAGCATCAGACAACTCTGAAATTTGGTTGAAAAAAAACAATATGAGAGAATGCAGGAGGATACCTTGAATGCAGAGCGAGCCACATAGCCAAGTCGGTGGGCCTCTGTGTAGAAAAAATCAGGGGCTTCACCCCCGCTCATCCTATGAGCAGATGTGCAGCGTTTTAGAGGATCTTGAGCTGTTAAATGCCTTAAAGAGCAATAAGGCCTCGCTACAATCTTCATTATTCACGTACCTATCAATGATTGTATTCCATGAAACCACATCCCTATCACGCATACTATCAAATATCTCCCTCGCAACCTCCATACTCCCAAACTTCGCATACATAGCCACAAGCGAATTCCCAACATAAATATCCTGCCCTAGCCTGCTCCTAACCACACAATCATGCATTCTCTTCCCCTCTTCAAGATCAGACAGCTCGGCACATGCCTTAAACACAAAATTAAAACTGAAACTATCGGGCTTAATACCAGATTCTTCCTGCATTCTATAGAAAAACACAACTGCCTCCTCGAAAGGTCCGTGTGTGGCATACCCAGCAATCATGGTATTCCACAACACCACGTCTCGCTTCCGCATTTTGTCAAACACGCCGGTTGATTTCCACTTCTCCACGCCTACAATATAATCCCACAAGCCCATTCCTCACATAAAGATCAGTCTCGTATCCCACTCTCACTATCTCATCATGGATCTTTCTACCCTCTTCCAGAGTCTCAAGAGCAGTGCACGCTTTTAAAACAAAATTAAATGTGTAAGTGTCTGCCTGTCTACCTATTCTTGTCATTTCGTAATACAACGTAATGGCTTCTACATAGGGGCCATGAGTAGCATAGCCTCTGATAATTTCATTCCATAAAAATGCATTTTTTGATCCTGAGATTTTATCAAAAACTATTTGGGCGTTCTTCATACTACCAAGCTCGATATACATGCTAACAAGTTTTGATAGAAGTTTCTTGTCTTTGTTGTCAAAAATCCAGTTTTGAGCATGTGGGCATGGGTTCGGTTTAGTTGTTTAAAACTTTTACATGACTGCATAATTTGCTTGAATCTACCTCTAGTTTGCTTTAGTGTGTTCATGATGAATATAAGATCACTCTGCGTTCCGGCAACATGGCCAATCTGTGTGAACAACCGAACGAGTTCTGATTCCAGGTAGACATTTGTCTCATGTATTTGGTTTTTTCATCTTAGGAAATTTTTGCCTTCCCAGATTGCGTGAATTGAGCTCGAAAAATTGCATGTTCTTGAGTCCCATTCGATTTTTTTGGGGGAGAGGGTTTAAGTCAAATCCAAATTGTTTTCTAATTTTATTTGTGGATATGAATTTATTTTTGGATAGGAAATTAAGAATTGAGAGGCATTTGGTTTTGGTGTATGATTTCTTTCTTTGAATTGATATCAATATCGTGTATGCTATTAATTGATTATATAACACTCATGCCATCTTTTTGATCATATGGATTTATCTATTTGCAGTGCATCGAATTTATCATGATCATTTATTGTAAGAAACATATATTCCGTGCATTCAAGTCCAGTATTACTGGTCATATCGAATGAACCACGTTCTCATCATTATCGATCTTGTAGGATGATCATAAATGCCATGCACTTGAACTGCCATTATCATTATGTTGAAAGAATATAATCTCAGTGCAATGAGTTAACATTTCTGTCCATACTTTGGGTTAAATTGAATGTTCACATATCAGTACTGTTAAATTACTCATTTTGATCCTTTGAATGGAAGCCTCCATTATGCATTAGTAATGATTTGAATCATGAAGTTGTGTCTCAAAGAAATATCCACGGGGTGAAACCGTTACTGTTATCTTTACTATTTGTATACATTGAAATAATTGAAGATTTTGTTGAAATTTACATTTTTTTAGAAGTTCGCAAATATTTGTAAAATTTGTTAAAATATTGAGAAAAATTGTCTTCATTTATGAATATTTGCAAACATTATCTCAATATTTAAGAAATATTGCTTGTTTTTGGAGATAATTTGGTTACCATTGTTAATTTGCTGTTAAATCTAAAAGCATTTTTGTAAATTAATCTCGGTCTACATTTTTGCACGCGTTTTGACATTTTTTTTTTTTTTTTTTTATGAATAGTTCCTTTCTATTAATAAATATAAAAGTTACATATTCACAAAAAAGCGGCCGGGGGATAAAAAAAATCA
>MU223734.1:543014-566076 GCA_018584345.1 Thuja plicata
AAGTTATTTTGAGCCGACTTTGATGTATTAAAATGAAAAATAAAATAATTCTAAGTTTGGTCGGCCCTAAGGGATAAATTTTTGGAACCTTCTCGGGCGGTGGAAATTGCCTATATAAAGAAGGCCCATAGTGTTGTCTTAGGCAGTTGGGAACAGTTCTGGGTAGGTCTGGGTAATAATTCGAGGCTTTGTCCTACAGAATATTGTAAGGGGAATGCCCATGTGGCTTTGCATATTGTAATTCTGAAAGTTTGTATTTTCGCATTTGTGGAGATAATAAGAAGTCCATTTTCTGTTCTTGCAAATTGTTGTTGCTTCTCTGTTTCTGTTATATGTTTGTGGTATTAAGGGGAGCGCCCTTCATCAGAAATCAATCCCTTGTTTCTGAGCATATCCTTTTACCACCAACCAAGCTTTGAACCATTTTTGTTCTCCTCCTTCATCTTTCAATTTATAAACCCACTTGTTCTTGAGTGGTTTTCGATTTGGTGGAAGAGAGACCAAATCCTAGGTGTCATTTGCTTCAAGCGAACTCATTTCATCTATCATAGCAACCATCCATTTTTTTTATCGCTTCTTGTACAGGCCTTTTTATAATTTACCGGTTCAAATTGCTTAGAAATTAATAGCTCGGGCGCTGCCTCTTCAGCGAATAGTAACTGATAATTTGAAAATTTTGAAGGAGGCTTGCGCTGTCTAGTAGACCTCCTTAATGGAAACAACGTGTTTTCCTCAACGTGTAACTCAATATCTTTGTCTGGAAAATTTGTATCCAGCTCTGTGCTATAAAAAACTTTATTTGCTATCTCCCTTATTTCCTGTCAAACTGTTCTGTCTCTTTCAATAGCAACCCCAAATTTTTCCACTTTCTTGGAATTGTTTCCAAGCACATTATGGTGCTATGGGTGATTGTAGGGAAAGGTCTCTGAGAAAAATGGGGCCAGATGCCCATCACCGCAGCTGTTCCCTTGCTGCGCGTGAGGACTTAGAGAGACGTGCTGCACTTGGAGGGAGCTGGCATGCTGTGTATGGGGGGAAATAGCAGTGTACTGCTTGTGTGGAGGAGCACTAATGTAATGCACTGGGAGAGGAGCATCTCGCTAACCGTGGAGACTGTCAGAAACTACCCACGTGAATGGAGGACTTTCCTATTGCACAGAATGAGCCCTCACTGCCTTCATACCATGCGGGCTTCTCTCCTCTACTGCTACTACAGAGTGCTGACGGCTTACGGTAGGCAGCTCACCCTCCCAAACAACAGCGCCACTTTTACCATGAGGAGAATGTTGAAAAGAATATGGAGCTGTCCTACTAATTTCTTTGGAAGAATCTTCGGCCTCTTGTTCATCATTCCACATATTATCAGTGGATTTAATTTCATCAATTTGTTCATTAAAATCAGATGACAGAGAGCTTCTTTGTGGTGCTAAAATAGAGATTGGAGAATTATACATGTGCTGAGGATTTGTTGTGCTATAGCCCTGTGAATTTGTTATGGGCTGACGATGTGAAGTATCAAACAAGGGAATATAATTATTTCCATTTGTTTCCTCTGACAAAGTTGGAAATATCATCTCATTAAAAACCACATCTCAACTATGAATAATTCACTTTTCAACTGGATCCCAAATTCTATAACCGAATTGGTCTTCTCCATATCCCACAAATATGCCCTTTTGTGATTTGAAATCCAACTTCGTCCTTCTTTCTTTTGGGACATGTACATGAGCTTCACACCCAAAAACTTGGATGTGTGAGTATGAAATCCTCTTTCCTAGCCATTCCTCTTCCGGAATACCAAACTCTAGACGAGATGAAGGAGACCTATTGATTAAATAAACTGATGTATTGTAGGCATCTGCCCAAAATTATTTTCCCAAACCGGCATTGGAAAGAATGCACCTTGTCTTCTCAAGAATGGTTCTATTTAACCGTTCTGCTGCTCCATTTTCTTGAGGCAAATAAGGAACAACCTTAAATCTTCTTATACCATGATCTGCACAAAATTTATCAAACTCCAATGAAAAAAATTCACCTCCATTATCCATCTTCAGACACTTAATTTTATAACCACTCTAATTTTCCACAAGAGCTTTAAAAATTTGGAATTTAGAGAATACCTCGGATTTTCTAGAAAGCATGTAAACCCATACATTTCTTGTACAGTCATCAAGAAACATGACAAAATAATTTGCCCCTCCATGAGAGGTTACCTCCGTGGGACTGAAGACATCCAAGTGTATCAACTCCAAGGGTGTTGTCCTTTTGTCATGTCCATCCTTCAAGAAGCTGACCCACTTTTGTTTCCCATGAAGACAATTCTCACAAAATTCCAACTTTGCAGATTGAAGTACCGAAACTTGATCCTGATTTAGCATTACCTCAAGCCCTTTCTTGCTCATATGGCCTAGCCTTTGATGCCAAAGCGCAACATCGCTGCCCACAAGCATCAAATTAGCTCCCACCTCATCAGTGGGTTTCACAATATAGAGACTATTGGTCTTGTCTCCTTTTGCAATAGTCAAGGAGCCTTTGACTATTTTCCATGTGTCCGTGAGTTCGGTTTTGAAGACTTTGGTAGATAATTGGCTGAATGAAATCAGATTCCTCTTTAATTGAGGAACATGTCTGACATCTTTGAGGAATAATTTTTCTCCTCCTTCTAGATGCAAGACAATATCACCTTTACCAATGATTTTACATGCTTTGTTGTCACCCAAATATACTTCTCCCGAATCAATTACCCACGGATCAGATTTTGTATCAGTAGTTGATAATATTAAAATACCATCATCTTTGTCATAAGAAACATTTTCTTCGCTGTCCAAAACCATTTCTTGCGCCTTCTTTTATTTGTGACAATCTTTCTTAACATGACCAGCCTTCCCACAAAACCAACAACCGCCTTCTTTTCCTCTAGACTCTGATCTCCTAGTAGATTGAGACTGCCGGTTGTAATTATTTCTGCCTCTATATTGGTTCTTCCTCTATTCTCGGTGCTCACCATAGTGAGAGCATCACCGGATGAAGACTCATTATTCCTCCTTCTCAAATCTTTGGAGAGAAGAGTAGCTGAAACTTCATCGAAGACCAGCTTCTTGTTTGATGCCGAAGTGCTTACCGCTATTACAAGTCTATCCCAACTGTTAGGAAGAGAACACAATAATATAATAGCCTTGTTCTCATCATCTTGGGGCATACCAACCGAAATTGCTTGACTGATCAAACTATTAAATTCATTAAGATGATTTGTCATGGCTTCGCCTTCTCTCATCTTAATCTTGTACAACTTCTTCATGATGAAGACTTTGTTTGTAGCGGATGCCTGTGCATATGTTGAAGTCAGCTTATCCCATACCTCCTTTTCTGTTTCTTTTTTTGAGACATTATGCAAGACATTATCACCTAAAGCTAGAAAGATTGTGGCTTTAGCTTTTGCATCAAGCTGCTCCCAATCTTCGTCTTTCATGGTGTTTGGTTTCTTTGTTTTTCCTTCAAGTGCAAGAGAAATATCTTGCTTAATTAACAGAGAATTCATTTGTATCTTCCAAATTCCATATTTCTTCCCAGATAATTTCTGAACTCTTAAATTTTCCATGATTTCAATTTACCGAAATCTCAACCAGCGATTTAACCTCGCTCTGATACCAATTGTAGAATTGAAGAATTTGAAATGAAAATTAGAATTACAGAATTAAAAGAGAAGATTACAAATAGACATAGAACACACTGTTTATCGTGGTTCACCACAATAGTGGCTACGTCCACACTAAGAGCAGAGAAATTGTATTAACTCAAATTGAATGTTTACAATGAAAAGAAGAGCCAAATATATAAGCTTATAACCGAGCAGCTAAAGAGGCAAAGGAAGCAATAGGACAAATGTCCATTGGCCTTCCAATCCCAACAACTTGCACTACATATCTGGTACTGCTTCTCAGCAGATGGAGCCTTGTTTTTTGGCATAATCTTTTATGTGCTTTGATCAATAATCAAAGGCATTTTTTATTGAAACCCATATTCTACAATGAATATTGATTGATTAGGATTAGTTATTTAATCGAAGGTTGAATGGATATAAATTAGAAGAAAGAACTTATATACTGATTTCTTTTTAGTGAATATCAGATTGTATACTTCAATTGGCATACTTAAGACAAATCTATAGGCATGATGGTAAAATCTAACAGAAAAACTTAAAAAAATAAATAAATAAAAAACACATTTTTAATTCCTGATCTGACCTAGCTGGAAAATCCATAGTGAACCTGGGTTGCCCAGGCCAAACTATGGGTGAACCCAGGCATACCTAGCGTGATAGAAAAATCTGATGGAAATTTTTTTTTTTTTTTTAAACAAAAACCACATTTTCAAGTCCTTATCTGACCTAAAGTGACCCAATATGACCTTTTTTGGCATAATATGATTCAAACAACATTTGTTTGATGAATACAAAATATCAAGATAGTTATTTTTCTTCCAGGTTACTGGGTTCTTATTCATAGCATCTTATTTTATTCACCAGAGTTGTTAAGATCTTGTAACTTTAGAACAAAATCATAGGGTTTCTAAGATTAGTTGTTAAAATAATCAGAAAACGAGAATAATTATAAGTTTTGGAGCCACTTTCTACAAGTCGATCTTCTAAATTTTTTTGAGCCACTTTCTACAAGTCTATCTTCTTAATGCTACTGTTGTCAATCTTTAAGATTGGGGTCGCTGGTAATGCTACTGTTGTTGATGTGGTAGTGTAAATTATTTTGACTATCTTTTAAAAGCATGTTTCTATTTTCCCTCAATGTATCTACTAGCTGATCATTGACATATAGATCTTTGTTTATGTTGTTTGTAGTTCACGAAGTCATTGATGGATCTATTTCATGATGAAATTGTTGAAGCACTTATAATCAGGAAGACTAGACTTCGTCATCTGTATGTAGTTGTTGTAGACACTGTTTTAGTAGCCATAGCAACATTCTTAGATGAAACTAGAGGAAAAAGGCGTAGGCTCCAACAAGATCTGATTCCCTTTTATAAGTGTGTCATCTATTCCAATGACACGGATTGTCATGACCAAATCTATATGAGTAGAACATCCTTCTTTAAACTAGCCAATATTATTAGGCAAAAAGAAAGCGTTAGGGATACAGTACACATTATGTTAGAAGAAAAACTAGTGATGTTCCTACAGACCCTGGGCCAGAATCTGAGGAATCACAAGATTGCCCATAAATTTGGGCCCTCTGGAGAGATGGCAAGCTGACACTTCCACAAAGTCTTGACGTCTGTCTTAGCGCTCCATGCATATTTTTGTGTTTCCCCTAGTCCAAACACTCCTCCAGAGATTAGTGGGAAGAACCGTTTCGATCCATACTTCAAGGTATATCTTGTAGTTGTACATGTTTATTTTCTTGAGTCTTTCTCTAATTACTACAACATTCATTTGATTATAAATTTGCTTCATATAGGATTGTGTTGGAGAAATTGATGGATCCCATATACCAGTCAGTGTCGATGTGAAAATACAAGCTAAATATCATGATAGAAAAGGCAACTTGTCACAAAATTTTATGGGAGTGACTTCGTTTGATTATAAGTTTTAGTACATCCTTGCTGCTTGGGAAGAGTCTATTGTAGATAGTCCTATTCTTGCTTCAGCTGAGCGTCTCTCTCGAGAGTAGATCCACTGGTAGTTTCCCCCGGTATGTCAACATATAATTATATATTGATTATATAGTCCAATTTTCATACGTTATAACAATATACATTTTTAATGTAGGGAAATATTATTTAGTCGATGCTGGATATCCAAATGTACCAGGATTCCTTGCCCCTTATCATTATACACATTATCATCTAAAGGAGTTTTCAAGAGAAAACTTGATAAGCACTCCACAATAGTTGTTTAACCACTGACACTCCTCACTCAGAAATGCAATAGAGCGTACATTCAAGATTTTGAAGCAATGTTTTCCGATCCTGAAGCATGCGACATCTTATCAAATCATGACACAAACTATGATTGTCTTAGCGTGTTGCATAGTACACAACTTCATCACGATAGAGGATGGTGTTCCATCCGTGGTTGAAATTGAAGATGATGCAGATTGTGGCAGGATAGATGTACCGGTTCTTGAGACATATGGGATGAGTCTGCGTGATAGAGATGATTGGGGGAAGTTTCATGATGAAATATCTACAAGGATGTGGGAATTCTATAGATCTCAATCTTAGACCACTGTAATGATCCCATTATTTTGGCTATAAACAAAGACTAAAGTGACACTAATTTAAGCTTTTACTTTTAAACTATTAAGGAATCACAATGTAAAATACTTAATTGACATATTCAACTGTTCATGTAGCCGAGTTTTTATTAATGTAATTCTTCTTTGCACTTATCTACTTTGTTCCTCCAATTCCCTTGTTATCAGGATAATTAACCAACTGTATTATAGTCTTCACATCAGATACAAAACTAGAATTAGAAGAAATAGCACTATAAAATAGTTTTGGAAGAACAAATAGTATTATAGCTTATAAGAATTATCTCGTAGTTAATTATAGATCACGTTCACTTCAAACAAGCTTCTAATTTACACAAATATACAGCATTAAGATGTAATAAATACACAATACATTTTAAGATTCATATAAAATCAAGCCTTCGGGTTTAGACTCCATTAGCTTGGATATCAAGAGAAGAAGAAATAGACTCTACAAGCTGAAGAAAAAATTTGTTCTTTTTCTGCTTCAGCCTGTCAATAGTTTCCACCAATTTCGCACTGTCTTTATCTTCTGGATCATGCCCAAGTTCATCCAATCAGTCATTAACCTTTTTGAGTTGAGATAACATTTCTTCGATCTGTCTTTTCTCTTGTTGCACTGGACTTTTACTTATTGAATTTTTTGTGATATCTTCATTTTCATTACAGGGTTGAAATCTGGTATTTAAGACATCCTCTATGAACTTCAAGAACTAGCTATGTGCCTCCTTTTGCAGATGTTTTGCAAGTTCTGATGTTTCATTCATACCATTTTATCTCATCTATTCGATGCAAGGTTCTCTCAAACATGGCTCTGGAGAAACTTTAGATTGAGATTTTGTATTTCTACCACTTGAAATAGTGGCAATAGAATGTCTTTTGAATGTGTTTACCTTCGTAGTAGAGGTTGGTTTGATATCAGCCTCAAATAAAATATTAGTGTGAATTAAAATAATATTCAATGGTATGGTTTGATGTACGACAAGGAGATTCAATTCTAGGCTCTATTTTAGATTAAGGGTAAAGCAGTTTTTGAAGGGAACACTAACCCTTTACAAAATACTAAAGATAGACATGTAGCAGCAAAAGAAGAGACGAACAGACAAAATCAAAACCAACCGCTGGGGGAAAGAAGATAATGCATATTGAACCCCACCAGAAAGAGCACCCTAGCAAAAGATGACAAAAGAAAACTAGCCCCAGCAACCAAGATTAGTCCTGCTTCAATATCTCAGCAGACTCATCCATCACAAATTTATATTTGTCAATGGCATCTTTGAGATCTTTAATATCTTTAGAGCTCCCCTGTTTCACTTTTTTGGCACTTTCCCTTGTACGAGTCCCTGGGCCAACAATGCTGGGATCAACAGTATTATCTAGATCAAGCACAATAGTATTGGAGTTCCCATCCAGCATAGAAATAAGATCCCTAAGATTACTGTCAGTAACTTTAATTCCATCATAATTATTTTTCATTATTCTGCTAAGGGTTTCTTCAATGCTCTAGATGCGGCTTTCAGTACTAGTACGCTGGCAGAAGTTAACCATGGTATCGATCCTCAACTCAAGTTTCTCTAGTAGTATTTTTTCCAAATTATCCTCCTGATCTTCCTTGGTTGCATCTTCTTTCAGAGGTTTAGCAAGCAGGACGGCCAACTTATTAACCCTATCGTGGAGGTCATCATACTTTCCATTGATATCTCTTATCTCTTCCAGAAGCTAGGTGTTCAAATGCAGATCCATATCATCCCTTTCCCTAACAACTTGTATAAACCTGTAGGGATCTTGGGTTTTGTCATTGTCATTGCCATGACTATCCCCAGTTTTACCTTTACCTTTTTTATTGTCCTCAGACCCCATAGCCTTGTCATCTTTTGAAGTCCTTCCCACAAAAGACACTGACTCTGCGTAGTTCACCAGAACAGGGGTAGTATCAAAAATACCCTTTTCTTTAGTCTTCGGACTAGGTTGACTAAGATTCTGAGCAGGGGAATTAGGTCTTTCCACCTCCACATCTGTAGGGTCATCCCTAGAGTTATTTTTATCTTGGTCCTCCATTTCCATTCCTTAAGATCTGCCTTTACTATTTTTTTCACTCTCCTCAGAGGAACCAGATAAGTCCTGCTCAAGGGCCTCTGTGTCTTCCTCTATTTCCATTCCAGTTTCATTAGAGAGGAATTTAGAGGCTTCCCCTTTTTCTTTTTTCACATCCTTTTCCTTAGCCTCTATTTCACTATCCGTGCACATGCCTTCCTCCTCCGTGAGGATCTTGATATGCTCTTCACCACCAGTATTGACTCTCCCCTTCTTCTTACTCCCAGGTGTGTTTCTCTTAGAAGGAAAAGATATTTTACCTTTCTTACCTCTGTTCGAATATTCTTCCTTAGGGTTGTCCTGCATCTTAAACTTGGCATGCTCATATATTAATAGGATAAGCCCGTCGTGGAGGATAGGCGAAGCAGCATTCTTTTTGTTCTCCAAAATACTATTTTCCAGAGACTTAAGAAGAAAAAAAGGAAAAGAGATTCTCCTATTGTAGCGGAAATGGTTTATCAACATGAAATGAAAAATATAAACCCTAGTATACCGACCCTCTAGGGTAAAATACTGTATCATAACTTTGGCAACCTTAGCCCAAAAGAGTTTCATATGGTCCCACAGGAAGAAATCACCCGACTATTTTACAAGAATTTTTCTTTCCACCTTAGACTTAGGGTAC
This sequence comes from Thuja plicata, assembly GCA_018584345.1. NCBI lineage: Eukaryota > Viridiplantae > Streptophyta > Pinopsida > Cupressales > Cupressaceae > Thuja > Thuja plicata. The sequence continues at coordinate 552,000 of MU223734.1, forward strand.
ATTTTAGCAGAATTTTTTTCCATGGCAACCCCTCTATAGTATCTCAGACCAGACAACTTAAGACCCGTAATTTCTGAGATAAGTTTTTTGGTTACCCTAAAAGTCTTACCACATAGAGTTACCTGGCCATTGTCCCAACTCTCCGCAAATTCCTTGGAGATGTCCTTATCATTTCCATTGAATCTCTCCATATACTCCACTACCTCACCTTGCCTAAGTCTCTTCCAAACTTATTTTTCTTTCCTCCATTTGCAGACCGACGGTTCTTCCCATTTCAGCTTTCCTCCCATACTGCTAGAGAACCAGAGATCAGAATACGACAGAGTGAAAGAAAAATGTGGTTTTTGTGAATGAATGATAGTGAAATATCGTCCATTAATAGAAATGATATCACTTCTCCAATAATTTTTATAATTAATACACTTGCTATCGTGCATGTGAAGCTCGAAATTGAGGCAACTCTGATTACTACCCTTTCTTGTCATCATTATTGGGAATATTTCTGGGTTTGTACCAGAATTGATCATACTTCACTAGATTAGTGATATCAGTATTTAATCCTTGGTAGCCATTCTAGACTCTAACATCATCACTAAAAGCACCCACATTAGCTAGGCTGTCAGCCACGCAATTGGACTCTCTATAGGCATGACTGGCATAGGTGACTTTGAATCCATCAATCAGAGTTTTAATTTCATCAAAGATATGACTAGTATTGCACAAGGGAGAATTAATACCATTAATACAATTTATTGTATTCAATGAATCTCCTTCCAGCCACAATTTAGAGCAGTTCTTCATTTTAACAAGTTTACAAGCATTAAGGGCCGCCATAGCTTCAGCCATATGAATTGTTTGATATCCTATAGGATGAGCCGAGGCCGCAATACACTTTCCTTCAAAATTTCTATTTATGCTCCCACATCCTGCTCTACCAGGGTTTCCTTTAGCTGCACCATAAAAATTCACTTTGAGCCATCCAGGAGGAGGAGAGCTCCAAACCGTAGACTCCTGGGGAGAAACAAGGGCTTTATATTTTGAGTTGAAATCCCAAGTCTGAAGGATCTCCTTATCATTAATCCCTTCCAAGAGCTTAGGTTTTAGCTCAATTGCAACTTTAGTGTTTTCATTAACATTGTTGATAATTTTAGATCCAATCAAGATAGGAGTAGAATTTTTGTCTCAGAATATCCTATTATTCCTTTCTTTCCAAATTCTCCATATTACATGAGGCCTTGTGTAATCCCAAACAAGTTTTCCCAGTTGGTGTTGGAAAGGTGATCTCCATTGTTCCAGAAAATCTTGAATAGTATTGGGGAACACCCAGCTAACTCTCCAGTGCTGTAACATCACCCTCCAAATATCCTTTGTGAACTGACAATGAAGTAGAAGATGAGTAGAGGTCTCAGCTTCTTTCTTGCAGAGATAGCTCATCTATTAGGGATAATCCATCCTGTTTTCTTCAGATTTTCAATAGTTAGGATTTTGTCCTGAGTAAACAGCCAATAAAAGAAGTTAATTTTAGGGATCAGAGAAGTAAACCAAACCTTAGCTCCTTTAGATTCCTCCTCCCTTGGGTTGATCATCGAGTAGGGAGAGGCCATAGAAAAGGTACCATTAGGATTAGGGGCCCAGATTAGCTCATCTTCTTCATTAGTTTTAACGACCCAGGGAGAAAGATCTAGGTTAATATTTTTCAAGATGGGGTCAATATCCTTCAAGTTTAACCATTTATTTTCCCTCCAGTAGTCTACCACTTTACTACCAAATCTGATTTTACACATGACCGCAATGTTATCCATGCCAGGGTACTCGATCAGAGGTTTATCTCTAAACCAAGGATCATCCAAAAAATTAATTTTCTACCCATTGCCAACTTTCCATCGGGCCCTTTTACTAGCTAGGGGTCTAGCCTACAAAATGCTATTCCAAATCAACGATCCCTTAACAGCAGTGGGAGAAGAGAGGAAATAATCAATAGAGGGTGATTCAAAAAGATAATTGGACTTAAGAATTTTATTTCAACCTTTCTCTCGTTCAAACGTTCTCCATCATTGCTTAGCTAGGAGAGCCAAATTGATGTCCTTAATTCTTCTAATACCCAGACCACCAAGTTTGACCAGCTTACAAACTTTTTACCAAGCCACAAGGTGAATTCTATCTTTAGCTTCAGTTCCAGACCATAAAAATATTTTCTAGATTTTCTCAATAGTATCTGCATACTTAGAGGGCATTTTGAAAAGACTCAAGGCATAAACAAGGAGGTTTTTGAGGGAGCTCTTAAGCAACAGGACTTTTCCAGCATTGCTGAGGAGGGATCCTTTCCAACCAGTAAGTTTTTTATAGAACTTGTCCACAATCACCATCTAGAAGGAATCGAGAGGTTTACTCCCCAATGGCAAACCCAGATAGCTTGAGGGGAGGGCAGCTATAGAACAGCCCAAGATGGTCGCCATTCTCCTCTATCGATCTAGGGGAGTGTTGAAGAAGAAGAGGGAGCTTTTATCCCAGTTGATTAACTAACCAGTAGCTGAGGAGTAAGAATCAAGAGCTTTCTTGATAGTTATGGCTTCTTTAACAGAGGAAGATCACATAAGGATGGTGTCATCCACGAACTATTTTTGAGAGCTTGGAGGGCAGGAGGACGATGGGAGAAGGTCAAGAATCTTCCCTTCCAAAACCCCTTTAGAGAGCATTCAACCAAGGATTTCAGCAAAAAGAATGGGGGAAATAGGGTCTCCTTGGCGGAGGCCTCTTGACGGAAAGAAGGGATTGGAGGTATATCCATTCACCAGCACCAAAATAGAAGGGGAACCGATGAGTTGTTAAGGTTTTCTTTTTACTTTTTTCTATTAAAAGTGAAGTATTTGTGAGTTAAAAGGTCTGAATTTTGTAGTGATTTTATAAAATTTAAAGATGGAAAATTATTCTTTTATGATCATTGTCATATAAAATTTTCCTTACATGGCCAAGGCTTTATAATAGAAGGTATACTGGTCAAGTTTTTGGATACCTTTTGTAAGGAAATGAAATCTTTATGCTTTATATTTATCCTATAGAAAAGAGTTTACATACATCCTAAACATAATAGAACTTTGTTTGGCCTAGGAAAACTCAAGGACATTCATGTTTCTCTTGCTACTCTCTTTGTCTAAGCTCTTTGTATACATATTGCGGCTATTCCATCTTTTGAATCTAGAAAATATTGCTCATTTCCTTTCTCAAACCTCATGTTGTTCTTTCTCGAACCTTATCTGAAAAGGGTATATAACATATAGGTAATGGCTTCTTATGGGGTTGAATTTTAATTTTTAATTATTATTTTTCACATTTGAATTTTATTTTTTATTTTATTCTTTTCCTCATTTTGTATTTTAAGTGCATATCCAGCAGGAGCAACAATTTTTGTACCTTTTGATCCAGCTTTTGAAGAGAAAGAATTTATACTAGTTGATTGTATGTTCCTATAATCAACTTCTATTGACAATTTTACAGTAAAAAATGATTTAATAGACTACAAGACTTATGTAAGAAATACATAATATTTCACCTTCAGCTGTGCAGGATGCTTGATCCTGAAATTGGAATGTTTTTTTATGCAATCAAGTTATATATACAAATATTTGTATTAGTAGATATTTTGAAATATGGATACAAGTACAATCAAAATGATCTTAAACCCATTCTAATGAACCCTTTACTCTTGTATCTTGGTACCTTATCTTTTTTATTTGGGTATTCATTGTGACTCTATATATGACCTAGAAGCACCTGTTCTTATTCTCCAATTCTTCATGATATCGATGGTTCTTATTTCTCTTTTCAATAAATTGATATTATTTAAATCTGTCCATTGTTGTTGCATATCAAACATCTTCATGCATTATTGTAATTGCATCATATGTCTGGGTTTAATAATATTGAATCCATTGTAGTGATTGGACTTCTTAATGCTTGATTATGAATTTCTATTCATTGGCATAGATAAGGCATATTTTATGATGCTTGTTCATAACATGAATACTTGGTTTTTATTAGTTTCATGGATTAATCCTTTGAGCTGGCAATATCTTTACTTGATAACTACATCCATTCTTATTATCTCACATTAATATCACTGTCATAGGTTATTTGAAAGACATAGCCACAACATATATACAAAGAGCTTAAATGCCTTAGATTTGTATTGAGCAGAGGAAAGTCCTCAATCTGTTTCAATGAATAAAAGATTCATGTGTGTTAAACAATCTCTATTTATAGTTGCAATTATCTATTTCCTGAAGCAGTTTGTGTTGATTTGTCTGTGTTTTCAAAACTACATGAAAATGTTAATACTCTAGAATACTAGATAATTCTATTGGAAAAAATTCTATCCTTCCATTTTTTAGGGTGCATGGTTGTTTGCTAGCTTGCAGCTGGAAAATAATAACTTATAGTGAAATGAAACTATTCCTAATAAATGTAAATTTATATATGTCTAATAAATGTGTCTAAATGTGTCTAATTTATATTCGTACATAGATGGATGAAGAGATTGAAGTAACCCATACACCCACCACAAAGATCAAGGAATTATGGATAAGAGAAATGGAAAAGAAACTTCTAGACTTGCTCCAAGAGCAAGTCCAACTAGGTAGAAAGGGTGAAGGGGGGTTCTGGAATGAAACACAGACTGCAATAGAAAGAAATTTCAATTCAGATTTGAACATGAATTTGGGAAAAGAAAACTTAAAAAACAAGCTGAAAACATGGAAGCAAGCTTTCAAAATAATGAAAGACTTGTGGAATACAAGTGGTTTTGCATGGAATGAGGCCACTCAATGTTTGGATGTAGAGGATAGCATATGGGAGGATCTTTTGAAGGTAACATGCTATTGAAATTATTTTGACTTAAGTAAAATTATGTGTTGAAAGTTTGTAATGCAAGATGATTAATAATTCATTCCTTTATGCCAACACGCAGAGAAAAGAATTCAAAAATGTGAAAGTGTATAAGAGGCAGCCGTTCCAATACTACAATGAGTTAGACTTCATTGTGGGGAATGATATGGCTGAAGGTAGGGCAGATTCGACACCCCAAGAGATAGAAGAAGGGAACCCCATGGATGAGCCTTTAGATTTTGATGATGTATATGATACAAACCCAATTATGGTGACTACTGCTGATTTGAATAAGTCATTTTTCAATCAAACCAATCTATTACAAGTGCCAAAGAGACTCAAACATTGACATCAAGGAGGCTGAAAAGGAAGAAAGAAAGGATGGCCGGTTCCATGTATGTCATGTGCAATACTATCAAAAAGCTACACGAGGACTTCAATATGCCTCAAACTATCAAAGTGGATCATACACGTTCAGAAGATGTTTTAGATAAAGTAATGGATAATGTGTATGAGGCTCTTAAATCCATCCCTAATCTACCTCTAGATACTATTTTGAAGGTATATGACTCTTTCTTGGTTGAAAATGCAAGAGCCAAAGGGTTCCTGAGAATGACTAAAAAGGAGAGAGTCAGATATATCGAAATAAAGTTTGGAGGAGTACAATAGATTTTATATGGATATTTCACGGATAACTATTTCATACTCTTTATATAAATTTTATATGATTTAATTTTGTTTTCAAGTTTGTTATTTCATTAAAATTTTGGAAAGGAACGTTACATGCATTCTTGTTGTTAGATGTGTGTCTCTTGATGTTGGCTAATAGCTTTTGTGTGGATGGATTCTTTTGTTAGTCCTTCATTGTATTTTACCTGATTGTATAAACTTGCCTTACTACAAAAGCCAGTGATGATGTAACATGATAACAAGATTATAAGAAACCTCAACTCTAAGAAATCACCTACAAGAAGAAGACAAGATTAGGTGGCCCAAAAAGATAATGCCAGATTATAAAGAACACAAGAGACTTAGGGTTTAAACACCATGGAAGACCTAGGACTAGAAAATTTGTAGTTAGGGCCTAATAACATGGCTTAGATACAGCAGCACAAGGCAGGAAATAGCACCAAAGTAACCAAAATTTTGAAGTCCTAACATGTTCCTTAAACCCCCTAAAAAAAATATTATTGTTTTTCTTACCATTCCTCGCTTCAAGAATTCATTTCTACTTCCGGTGATTATCTTCCCCCACTTATCTCCAGTTTTAAAGCTCCTTTAATTTGTTTTTTTAAGTTATGAAAATGCCCCGTTTTACCAAAGTCACCCATTTTAACTTCTTCAAATGTATTTTTTGTATTCATTATATTTCTATTATTAATATTTATCATTTATATTTTCTAATAAATATGAATTATGTATAAATTACTGTGTGATATAGTTTAACAGAGGACTGCAAACAAAAAATACACTTATGGGAAAAAAATTATACATTAAGTACATTTTATATACACAAATATTGATACACTCTACAAAATTGAGAACACAAACTTATTCACATGACATTTAATTTATCACATCACATCACATTGACCTCCACGAAAGACCTTGGGCCTCACTATGCTAGGTTGGCATCACTGACTTGTATATTAGGTCATCTTATCATCCCCCATTTCCCATTGGTCTTATGTCATACACATTCAGAGAAAAAATCAATGAACAACTAGATCTAAAATGTAGGCATTTGAAAATAATGTAAGATCCTTCTATCGTACATCTCTATCTATCCATCATAATAACATAATTTCATTAATGAAAAATTCCCTATCAAATAACACCACTTGACATGTCAATGTACATAATTAACATATAATTATAATTATTATGTACCAAGTATGTAAAATTATACATGTAACTAAATTTATCTAAGGTAAAGAATATAAGCATTAACATCAAGTAGGAGATAAAAAAATAATGCGCGTCTAGTGTTCAAATCCATGTCTATCTCAAAGTCATAATACCATAAGACATAATCTCAAAATCACAACAAAATGATCAAAAATATCAAGTAAAACAAGATCGTTCTAAGGGGGGCATCACACCTCTTTAGGAAAAGTTTTATAAATATCAACTTCAACTCAAATACAAGAAAATGAAGTGCACCCAAAGACTTTGGTCCTAGAGTTGACCTTTAAAAATCTACCTAACCTATTAACAATAACATCATAGGCTTCACCACACTATAAATGTAGGGGAAGATAAAGAAACCTTACCTACACAAGAAAAATATTAGCCTAATATTTCAATAAATTTAAAGATGAAACCCAAGGGCACACAAAGAGTAGAGCTAAATCCCACCTCAAATGCCCACCACCAAAGACAAACTGTCGATTATCTACTTAATTAAAGAATAGCACAAAATAGCCTTTAGTGGATGGGGAAATATTTAATTTACCCTCAACTTGAGGAGAGAAAACCACCTATATCTAGTGGTGCAAATCTATACGAGAAGGTCAAAAATGAAAAAAAAATCTATAGATTAAAGCCCACTCAGAAAAATAATCCTCACATTCAAGTGTTTCTTTTCCATAGGAAGCATAGGAGTAGTAGAAGCATATGGGATAATAAACTTGACACAAACCTTTATTTTCCCCAAAGAAATAGTCATTGATGCATTACTCGATAACAATATTTTCATTAGAAGATCTAGATAGTATATTTGTTGACTAAAGCTAGAGGATCGACAATTAGCAAAAAAATTGAAATTATTAGGAGTGGAGATCTCATCGCATCCAAAGAAAAAGTAGCTGTAGAGGGACCCAAAGCTACAGAATCTAGCTTAGGATCCACCATAATTGGTGTCTTATTACCAGTAGCATGCCATGTTAAAATATTACCAAGAGACAAAAAATTTCTTGAAAATCCAGCAAGGGTAGATTCCTAGGATAGGAAAAAATCCTAGGAAAAGGTTGGAAATTAAAATTTTAAAAATGAAACAAGTAGGAGAAATCAACTCCTCAACTCTAAGAAATCACCTACAACTAGAAGATAAAAACATATGAATAAATAAAGTCATAAGAGTTTAGCTTGAGTGTAATAAAATAAAAAGAATTATTAATTAACTACTTCCTATTGAGTAACTTTTCTACTCCACATGTATTTATCCTATGTTTTGAATTTAAATGATCATAAAGGTAATAGTTCTTCATTTTATAACATGATAACCACACATTTGATAACTTCAAATATTGAAAGACAATCCAAATTCATAAAATTGCATATTAATTAAACTCATAATTAAAAATCTCAAATTTGAATTTTAAAATTTAGATTTACTAACAATCCAAAACAACTTAAAAATTTGTTAATACCAAAAGTTAACTTGAAACTCAAACAAAACTAAATTTAAAATATAAACAAACATTAGTCAAATTTCTCTTCCATGGGGATTGGGATTTTTCTCTGCTAGGGTTTCATGCATACAGCGTCCTATCTGTGTCTTTGCTCTGAGCTTTATATCTTTCATACCTCATTTACTGTGGGATTTTTGCATTAGGGTTAGCTTTTAGTATGGCTCTAGCCAACTTCAGCCCAGTAGTTGATGCTGGTGTGCAAGTTGAAGCTTTGGAAAGCCATGGTGCCTCCTCTGAACAAATGTCCTCGCAAGTTCATCCCGAAGGTCTTTCATGAGGTAACCCTAATATTGTTCTTAAACTACAAGAATTTGATTCTGCATGTGAATGGTTAGAAAAGCATACTCTGATTGGTTATTTTGTGGGTCGTACTCCTCCTGAAAGTATCCTCAAAGATTGGGTAAAAAAGAGTTGGACCCCTCATGGGGTCTACCTTGACGGTGTGCAAAACCTTACCAAAGGTTTTGTCCTTTTCCGTTTTGCTAACTCTTCCCAGGTGGAAGCGGTTTTTAGCTGCGGGCCCTAGACTATTAGGTCATCCCTGCTTGTTTTTCAGAGATGGTCTTGAGACTTCACAGTCTTGAATGAAAAGAAACTTAGGGTTCATGTTTGGCTTGAGTTTCCTGATCTCCCTTTGCCATGCTGTTCGTTTATTGAGTCCATTGCTAAAACCCTTGGTAAGGTCATTATCATGGAACATAACAAAATTTTTAATGCCCATCCCCATAAGCGTGTATGTGTTGAGGTCAACCTTTCTAGGGACCTCAAGGACACTATTGAAATACAAGTTGGTTCTCTCAACATTTCTCAACAAGTGCTCTATTTGAACCTTCCCAACACCTGTTATCAGTGTCAATCAGTAGAACACAAGATTAAGGATTTCCCGCTAGCTACCCCTCAGGTAAAGCCATCGCCAAAGGAAGCACCAGCCAAAAATATGGAAGTTGGAAAAAAAGAAGAATGGACTACAGTTTCATGAAAAGGAAGGAATGCCTCAAGCTCCAAGATGAAGCAAGCCACTTCCGCTATTCTCTCATCTCTGGAACCTCTGATTGGAAAATCTCCTCCTTCCACTGATGCGCCACCGCCACTTATTTCAAACCCTATTATCCAGAGGAAAAGCTCTGCCGTGAAGCCTTCCACTCCAAAAGTGGTGCTTGCGCCACCAGTAGTTTCCTCCCAGTCTTTGCATCGGTCTCATAGTCTTGATGGACACACAGACGACCCAGATAAAAGTTTGTTTACCTCTTCTGGAGATTTACTCCCCAACTTTAGCTCTGTACTAACCTTGTTGCAGAATAGTTTCTCCTCTCTTGGGGACGAGGAAACCATGCAAGAGTTTTTATGAATTTTTTGTCTTGGAATGTGCGAGGTCTAACTGACCTCTCCAAAAATTACTATGTTTGTCATACCTGTCACAGACTTCACAGTCTAGACGTGTTATGTTTACAGGAGGTTAAAATTTATGGGTTCCTTCTTAACTCTGCCTGTCGTGTCATATGGTCGGATGACATTGTCTTTTCTTCTCAGCATGAAGCTAGAAAAGGTGGTGTCATTACTATTCTGTCACCTCACCTTCATTCTTCTTTTATTGCTCATGGATCTGATCTGATGCAACGTGTCAGCTGGATTTTTCTATCTTTTCATCATCATTCTTTTGGTATCATTAATGCTTATGCGCCCAATGATGTTGTCAAAAGATCTAAACTTTGGTGCTAGCTGGCAGACAATATACCTCCTGCTACTTGCGTTATGTGTCGGGATTTTAATATCATTGAGCTGACCTTTGACAAGGAAGGGATTACACCTTTTTGTTGGACAGCTGGGGAGAGAGAAGCTTAGTACTACATGCACAATAAATTGGGCATTTTGATCCCAATGCTAACCACCGCTAGCAGGGTGGGGTTTGGCATACTTGGTCTAATTTGAGAGTTGGCTCTGACCGCATATTTAAGAGGCTAGATCATGCTATGATAATGGCTCAATCCTTTTTCTCTTTTTCTGAGGATTGAGGCATACCTTTCATTCCTCTGACAGATGTTACCTTGTCAGAACACTTCCCCATTTATTTTTCCATCACTTGGCAGTCCTTTGCCAGAAGGGCTTCCCAGACACAGTTTTATCTCAACACATCAGTGTTGATGCATGCCTCCACTATTGCTCACATTCTTCAATTTTTGAATTTAGAGGCTCGGCCCCATAGTCATTTTGGTTGGATTTAGTGGTGGAATGATGCCATCACTTGTACCACAAGATTTCTTCGCATTTACGGCCGTCAGTTATTATGCTATAGGAAGCATGCTTATGAAGCTAACACTAAGGCTCTTTGCAATGTTGCTGATTTGCTTGCATTGAACCCCTTTGATTCTGCACTCTAGCTTAAGCTGGCCCAACTCTGACATGAGAAGCAAATTTTTGATGCCTATACTACTCGTGGAGCTTAAATCAAAGCTTTCCTCCATTGGTTGGAGGTGGGCGATAAAGCCTCTAAGGAGTTTTTTCATGCTCTCAAAGCCCGGCATACCAATGTTGGTATTCAAAAGATTAAACAAGGATCTGAAACCCTTACTGAGCTTTCGGCCATTCTTCAGGCTTTTGTTCGAAATTATGAACAAGTGTTTGCATCGCAGGGTAATTTTGTTCTGTGAGAAGAGGCTCTTAAGGCTTGTATTGTTGTTACTCCAAACCGCATAGCATTCGAGCAGCATGCCTTTTGTGAGAAATTTCTTACCATTCTCTGACCTCAGAGAAGCAACTTTTTCTATGGAAAATGATAATTCTCCAGGATGCGATGGATTTGTTGGTCCATAGAGAGACGGGTGAATCAGTGGACTTTAATCTCTTTTAACTCTCAACACTAAAATCAGATTCAACTCGGTAAACTATAATTACTGCACTCTAGACATCATGCAACCTTCAATTATTTAAGCAGCAACATTAACACATATCATTCACATAAGATAATGACACATTAACACTAGATTTAACGAGGAAACCCAAATTGGGAAAAACCTTCGTTGGACTTGTCACCCACAAATATAATAGTCTTCTGAAGTATGCTTGGTTAGGAGCCAACCCTGTTAAAGATTACAAAACACATTTGTTAAATGTGACCCAGTCAAGGGATTTCCCTCAGATCTATTAGGATCTTCACTCTGTTAAAAGTGGCCTGATAAAATGACTTAAAACACTCTGTTAGAGTGTCACCTATCTCTAGGGTTTACAATAGGATATCTATATCCACTCGGTTAAGAGATTTTTCAGATACAAATATGAAACATACAATAAAACTTGATCTGTTAATGCAACAATTGTCTTCTACCTTTTTCTTGATAAGAACCTTTTTGGCTCACTTGGTCTACTAGATTCTGTACCTCATCACTTCTTCAATAACTCTTCCATCAATCATTCATAGTCTCTATTCAGAGTTCAGAGTTTAGTCTTATTCCTTTCTCTGTATCACTCGGTGACTTCTCTTCTGTCAACCTTTTTCCTTCCTTCTCATTAAACAACCAGCAACACCTTCTTATTCATGTAACTTCATTTATATAGAAAATATTTTTCCTCTTAATCTCCTTGGTTAGGTTTCCCACAATTCAATCTCAGTCACTCAATCATCCTTATGATTTCTTACCGCTCGGTAAAATGCCTAACTTTTACCTTGGGACTTGTTCCCTTCTTGGGACTCACAACATTTGTTTAGCCACTTAATCTCTGCCTTTGATCTTCATCTTGATTTATTTGGTTCATGGATCTTGTAACAAACTTCTTCCTTCCTATGGAATCTACCAGCTCATCATGATCTGTCTTAGATTCGATCTTATCATTAACTTCCAATGACTCTTCCTTGTTTGATTACTGATGTTATGACTCTATAACATAAAATTCACTGCTCAGTATCTAACAACACTTGGTGCCTTTGGATGAACTCGGTATTTGGTAATTATGACCGAATAGCATTTCAAATCAGTGACTGTTTTCGATTGGTGCTTGATTCTACTTTCTTCACCGATTGCTCCCTTTGCTTACATTACTGACTGACTTGTCATACGCAGTAGTCTCAGTCATTTCCTTTACCAACTTGACTAAATTGTTTTACCGACTATGTCATCATGAAAACAATGTAGAAAACAATTATACCTATCATCACTGAATTATTGTCTGATCTATATTAGTTTCCCAGTTAAGTTCTTCAACACTTTCATCTTTTCACTTGCTCTCTTTCCTTGTCTTCCTCAACTTATAGTTTACTCCAAATGATATGGCAACTCAATATGAAGCAGAAATCAATTGCTTGACATCAATGAAAAAATAACAACTGATCTAGGAGTATTCTACAACTTTGTATACCTCTGATCTCATTCTTCATCATCATCTCATCATGTGAATATCACTTGGTTAACAATCTCCCTCTTTGACATTAATGGAAACCTTGGCAATTGATGATGGCAACCTCGGTCTTTTCTTTGTATCCTGCTTTGCTCCCTCTGAGCTGATTCTCCTTGTGAGTTATTCAAACTCCCTCTTTCATAATAAGTCTTTCTCTATGTCCCTCAACACTCTTGTTTCTGACAATCGTCAATTCACATAATAACTCCCTCTTTGACAACAATGTCAAAGTGCCATGCTTCCTGAGAATATTTAGGTAGTGAATCATACCTAGCATGTACTGATAACTCTTGTTATACATCATTGTTTCTTTTTCACAACTTCAGGCATCACCTCAAGTGTGAAATCTTGTATCAACTCAGAAAAATAGATATTCTAATAAGTCCTAGAATTGATGCAACATGCAGCATGCATTTAGTGAATATTGGGTAGGGGTAGGACCCCTAATTTACCTCTAAGATACTCAAAAGCATCCTTTGGTAGTGGCTCAGTGAATATATCTGCGATCTGCTCCTTTGAGCTTACATATTCCAACATCACATTCTTCTCTTGTACTTTTTCTCTCAAATAGTGATATTTGATAGAAATGTGCTTGGTCTTAGAATGCATAACTGAATTCTTTGATATATTGATAGCACTTTTGGTATCACAATAAATAGTAACTGGATCACTAAAATCTTCATTCATACCTTCAAGGAGTTTTTTGATCCATACAATGTTTGCACAATTCATAGCTGCAGCAACATATTCAGCCTCGGCAGTTGACTGTGAGATGTAACTTTGTTTCTTGCTTAGCCATGTTACTAATCTGTCTCCCAAAAAGAAAGCTCCTCCACTTGTACTTTTTCTATCATCAATGTTCCCAGCCCAATCAGAATCAGTGTAGACTTTCAAAGAAAATTCTCCTTTCTTTTTGTATAGTAACCCAAATTTTTCAGTGTGTTTCAGATATCTCATTATTCTTTTTACTGCAGACATGTGTGTCTCCTTTGGATTGGAAAAAAATGTTGCAAGAATCCCTACAACTTGTGAAATATCAGGTCTGCTATGTACAACATACTGTAATTTACCGATCATTGATCTGTAAAATGTGTCATCTACTGCCTGTGATTCATCTTCCTTTGATAATTTGCATCTAGTGGCCATAGGTGTTCCGATAGGTTTTGAATCCTCCATACCGAATGTCTTCAAGACTTCCTTGATATATTTTGATTGTGTGATGTAAATCCCATCTTTGGTTTTCTGTATCTGTAATCCAAGAAAGAATTTTATCTCTCCTATCATGGAAATTTCAAATTCCTTTTTCATCTCTTCAGCAAATGATTGACTCAATGTGTCACTTCCTCCAAAAATAATATCATCAACAAATATTTCAGCAATCAAAATTTCTTTAT
>MU223734.1:568787-592767 GCA_018584345.1 Thuja plicata
TCATCTTCAGCATACAAAGTTTCCAACTCACTTCTACATTTATGAAGTCTTTCAATTACACTGCTTGCATAGCTGTCACTAGAAGTAGACTCTCTAGGGTTTCCAATACTCAGGGATGACTTGAATGCAGATTCAATCTTAGTAGTAGTGGTCAGACTATTATCAAATTCATTAAACTCAAATGCAGTCAACTTACCAATTGTAGCATCCAACGAGACTGTCATCTGAGGAATGGATCTCAGTTCTTGTATAGTTGATACTCGGATAGCATACACATGTAGCAAGGTTCTCAATAGCTTTCTTGTCACATATTCTTCATCAATATGTCCTCCAGCACCTCTGATAGCATTTACCACTTCCTTTAGTCTTGTATTATATTGTGTCACGTTTTCTCCTTCTTTCATTCTCATTGAATCAAACTTGCCTCTTAAACTTTCTGCTTTAGCTTTCTGAACATGTTGATCTCCTCCATGTACCAATGTGATCTTATCCCACATCTTCTTTGCTATATCACATCCATTAAGATCATTAAATTCCTGGTCAGTGAGAGAAGAGGATATCTCTATCATCAATTGTGTGTGTTCTTGTCTCTCTCTTGCCTGCTCAAGTGTCATAGGACCAAAAGGTGGCGATGAGTATTCATTATCAAGATAATATAATGCATAGTCTCTAATTCTGGAGAGATTTAGTCTCATTCTACTTTTCCATGTAGAGAAGTTATCCTTATTCAACTTAGGTGCCTCCCTCTTATACATCTTAAGATCTTTAACTCAAGTCCCTTTAAAATTTTCTCTTTAGAGTACTATGCTCTAATACCAATTGTTGGTCCACAGAGTGGGGGGTGAATCAGTGGACTTTAATCTCTTTTAACTCTCAACACCTAAATCAGATTCAACTCGGTAAACTATAATTACTGCACTCTAGACATCATGCAACCTTGAATTATTTAAGTAGCAACATTAACACATATCATTCACATAAGATAATGACACATTAACACCAGATTTAACGAGGAAACCCAAATTGGGAAAAACCTCCGTGGGACTTGTCACCCACAAATATAATACTCTTCTGAAGTATGCTTGGTTAGGAGCCAATCCTGTTAAAGATTACAAAACACATTTGTTAAATGTGACCTGGTCAAGGGATTTTCCTCAGATCTGTTAAGATCTTCACTCTGTTAAAAGTGGCATGATAAAAGGACTTAAAACACTTTGTTAGAGTGTCACCTATCTCTAGGGTTTACAATAGGATAGCTATATCAACTCAGTTAAGAGATTTTTCAAATACAAATATGAAACATACAATAAAACTTGATCTGTTAATGCAACAACTGTCTTCTACCTTTTGCTTGATCAGATCCTTTTCTACTCACTTTGTCTACTGGATTCCGTACCTCATCACTTCTTCAATAACTCTTCCATCAATCATTCATAGTCTCTATTCAGAGTTCAAAGTTTAGTCTTCTTCTTTTCTCTGTATAACTTGGTGACTTCTCTTATGTCAACCTTTTTCCTTCCTTCTCATTAAACAACTAGCAACACCTTCTTATTCATGTAAATTTATTTATATAGACAATATTTTGCCTCTTAATCTCCTTGGTTAGGTTTCTTGCAATTCAATCTCAGCCGCTCAATCATCCTTATGATTTCTTGCCGCTCGGTAAACCAACTGACTTTTACCTTGGGACTTGTTCCCTTCTTGGGACTCACAATATTTGTTTAGCCGCTTAATCACTGCTTTTGATCTTCATCTTGACTTATTTGGTTCATGGATCTTGTAACAAACTTCTTCCTTCCTGTGGAATCTACCAGCTCATCGTGATCTGTCTTAGATTTGATCTTATCATTAACTTCCAATGACTGTTCCTTGTTCGGTTACTGACGTTATCACTTGGTAACATGAACTTCACTGCTCAGTAACTAACAACGCTCAGTGCCTTTGCATGAACTTGGTACTCGGTAATTATGACCGAATAGCATTTCCACTCGGTGACTATTTTCACTTCGTGCTTGATTCTGCTTTCTTTACCGACTACTCCCTTTTCTTACATTACCGACTAACTTCTCATACTCGGTAGTCTCATTCATTTCCTTTACCAACTTGACTAAACTATGTTACCGACTATGTCATCATGAAAACAATGTAGAAAACAATTATACCAATCATCACTGAATTATTTTCTAATCTGTATTAGTTGCCCAGTTAAGCTCCTCAACACTTTCATCTTTTCACTTGCTCTCTTTCCTTGTCTTCCTCAACTTGTAGTTTACTCCAAATGATATGGAAACTCAATATGAATCAGAAATCAATTGCTTGACATCAATGAATAAATAACAACTGATCTAGGAGTATTCTAAAACTTTGTATACCTCTGATCTCGGTCTTCATCATCATCTCATCATGTGAATATAAGTTGGTTAATAGGCTTCCCCTGTGAGTTCTACAAACACCTTTGGGATGATGTTGGTCCTGACCTGCACAAAGTCTACCTCGAGGCCTTTCACAATAAAAGTTTGGGTACTTTAATTAATAAAGGGAATATCAAATTCATACCTAAATCTGGTGATCCAGAGGATATCTGCAACTGGAGGCCCATCACGTTGTTGAACGTCTCCTACAAGATAATTGCCAAAGTGTTAGTTCTTAAAACCATACGTCTCCTTCCTCTTATTGTCTGCCTTGAATAAACTGGTTTTATTAAATCCAGGTATATTCTTGACAACATTATTGCTATCTGGGAAGGGATGGAATGGACTCGCCAATCTAAACAGGCTACCTTGTTCCTCAAGATTGATTTTTCTAAAGCCTATGACCGCATTGAATGACCTTTTATTCTTGCTATGCTTCAAGCTCTTGGGTTCGGTCCTCACTTCCTGCAGTCTATGGAAATGCTTTTTGGTCATGCCTCTACGTGCATTACCATCAATGGGTCTCAATCTGATACTTTTGGGCTTTTTAGATCCATCTGACAAGGTTGTCCACTGGCTCTTGCCTTATATGCTTGTTGCTGAAGGCTTTGGATATTTGCTTGCCAACTCTATTTCCTCTGGTTTGGTTCGTGACATTTCCCTTCCTGATTCCTCTTCCCAGCTTGTTAATGGTCACTTTGCTGATGACTCCTTTCTCACTCTTATTGAGGATGAGGAGAACATCTCTAATGCCTTGTAGTGCCTCGACACCTTTTGTCAAGCCTCTGGATCTGCTATCCAATGGTCTAAAACTCTTTGTTTCAGACAGTCTTTTCTTCCAGCCCTTACTTGGCTTAATAATTTTGGCTGGAAATGGGTTCGGCATGGATTATTTTTCCACTTCCTGGGCATTCCCTTTTCTTTCCATGGCTCCTCTGTGGATTTATGGAATGCTGTGATTGCCAAGATTGAAAAAAAGCTGCAATATTGGATCTGCAAGCCTCTTTCCCTTGCTAGGAAATTTCAGATTTCCTCCAAAGTGTTGGCTGCTACTCATGTCTACTACTCCTCATGTTGGGCTCCCTCTAAGGCTTCTTATCTCAAGCTGGAATTTCTGCTCGGAGATTTTCTTTGGGCCTCTGGTTCTGACGGCCATGGGTTTCATAGGGTTTCCTGGGAGTTTTATTGCCTTCCTCGTGATTCTAGAGGCCTTAGCCTTCTCTCCACTCAAAGACATGGGCAAGCTCTCTATGCGAAGTGGATTATCCATGCTCTTACCGGTGATGAGGCCTGGAAAATTCTTGTCAGGCACTACATCTCTTCTGGATTCCCAATTCACAGGCTGGCTTGGAAGGGCATTGGTCTCCAGACCTTGCTCACTATGAAAGAACCTATTCAAATTCAGGGTACCTTCATCATCAAGAGCATTTGGAAAGCTTGGGAAGCTATTAAGTCCTGGCTCCGTTGGGATGGTGATGCCTTTCGCAATGGTCTCTCTTTCAATCAACAGAGCCTTTGGTGGTCTCCATTGTTTTCTATTCAAGGCATCCCCTTGGCCAAGACTCAAGGGACTAGTGCTCTGCATTTTTTCAAACGTGGCATCCGAACACCCAAGGACCTTTTCTCTAGAGCCTCTATGGGTCTCCATTCATGGGAGGATATACAGGTTTAGTATCGTTTGGCTCACTCTGATCGCCAGACTTTAGATCTTTTCATTTCTGCGATTCCTGCCAACTTGCTTCATAAGATTGCTATTCAGACTATTAGGCCCTAGTGGAAGGATTGGAAATGGTATCCTGCCACGCCTTTCAGCAATTACAAACCAAGGTTTGGTTATAGGTGGTTGTCCCCCCATATTTTGATGGTGGATACCCTTAATCAGAGATGGCATCTTCATTCTTCCACTTCTCCCTGGAGCTCTCGCTTTCAAACCATCTGGGCTGCCATTATGGAGCCCAAGATGGCTCTTTTTTCTTGGTGTTTACTTTTTCAAGGGCTCCCAGTTGGCCTTAGGCTCAAACATCTGGGTGTTCATGACCCTCGATGTTCTTTCTGTGGTCACCCTGAATCTTTCTTGCACATCTTCTGGTTTTGTAGGAGAGCGCAACAGTATTGGCAGTGGATTCATGATTTCTTCAAACCCTTTCGGCCTGAGCCTTTTTCCTGGCACATGATTGTCTTAGGAGATTCTCCTAGACTTCCCTCCAAGTTTACCCAGATTTGGCATACTTTCAAAATGGAGATTTTGTTCACTTTATGGAAAGATAGGAATGTTGTTATTTTTTCTCACACCTTTCTTGATACGAATGTTGCACTATATAACAAGGCTTGCATTTGTAATAATGTTATGATGCAGATTCAAGTTCAAGCCAATAAAGTGGCTCACCTGCGGGAGCTACTCAATCATTGGGGCAATGCTCCCTGCACTCTTGCTAGGGTTCCTCCTGATGCCATTTGTGCTGAAGGTACTCCTCCCAGAGGCCACTGCCATGGGAGCAGCTCCTCGGCATGCCGCTCACGCACCCCGTGGTCTCAGGCACCCTACCACCACTCTCCGAGAGGTGGCGGTGACGGTTGCCAGCACCGCTTGGCTTCTCCGCCTCGCTGTACTTCTGGGTGGTCTCCAGCTCCAGCTTAGTCTGCCCCTCCTGATGCTCCTGGTTCTCATTGTGGCTCTTATTGACATCTTGCCACCTCTTCCAAGTTTCCCCGCCTGGCTTTAGCCATTTCTCCGCCCAGAGCGGAAGAGAAAGATAAAGAAGAAGCTGAAGATAATGGATGATCGCTCCCCGACCGTCCTGTTAACCCCAATGATGTGTGGGGTTCTGATGATAAAGATCCTCCTCCTTCTGCCACTCTTAGTGCTTAATGGCTTTATGCCTATTTTTTGTTAATAAATAGTTGTATTCTGTTTCCGACTTTGCCGTGTGAACTCTGCGGGGTGATTTCTATATCCCCTGGCCCCTTTTTTGTAAATATGTAACTTTGATATTTTATTAATTGAAAAGACACTATTCATTAAAAAAAAATATAAACAAATATAATAATCTAAATACCAACCTGTATTAATAAATAGATCATAATTCATATATGAATTCTATGTGAATTAAATAAAATGCATTAAAAAAAGTATAAGAAAATATGAAACAAATAGAACAAGACTTGACTCGGTTTAACTAATATTATATATGATCCCTCGAAAAATTCCAGTTGTAGGTTTACCAATAAAAACAACACTCAACGGGTTGAATTTTACCGTGGGAAAGAACGCAATTAACGTGGCTGACAGTACAAATAAGAATGCTTCCTCTATTCAACCGCGTGATTTTCGCGGTGGAAAACAATGGTAATTATTTTCTTTCGTATTCTTTTAATTCTATGAATGTCACGAGATGCGACTGTCAATTTCTAACTCATACAAAAATTTCAACGCATGTATCTTTTGAATGTAATTAATTAACAAATACCGTCACTATATTAGTGTTTTTTTTATTGCTATTATATGTTTTCTTCTCCTGAGACTCCTCTCTTCCACGGAGAGCTGCTTTGTAAGAGTTCGGCTCCAACATTTTCTAATCATAATTTCTATTAAGCTTCTTATTGCATATTTAATTGAAATTCACAACATATTTACTGTAAACTTGAGTTAATTAATAGTTATTCACACAAAATATTGTTTTGAGAGATAGTGTTGAAAAAAATGATATTATTGTAGTTATTGAAAGATTGCAAAGAAGATTTGAATGTAACATTTATTTTTAGTTGTTAAATGGAAAAGTTAGAATGTTGACATACCTGATCCAGACACACTTGGAGGTTTAAACCTTGATATATGGTTTTCTATATCAAATTTCATCATTGTTACTAATTATCTCACCAATTGTACTCAAACAATTAGACTACTAACCCTTCAACATCTCGAAAACATTTGTAAAAAAAAGATGTATCTCATTTTATGAAATTTATGAAAACTTAATTCTGATTATAGTGGATTAAAAAGGGGACATAATATTCTAAAATTTATGTGTACTTTAGTTTATTTAACATAGCTCATTTGCAGATGTGTGGATATCCTTCTTGCAGGGGTTATCCCTTATTTGTACAGCAGAGAGTCCTGTCTTTTCTTACACAGCAATAATTACGACAACATGCCCCTATGTCGGGCGAGTATATTTGGCTATCGAGGCTGCGGCGATTGCTGCCAAGAAGGTTGCGGGAGCGGAGATTGCCAACCTGGGCGTTTGGCTGCATAGTTCATGAAATTCACGCTTAGAATACAAAATGAAAGCCCAAGAAAAACTTAATGCAAAGTTTGAACCTTAACGTACAGGAACAGCGCATTGCTCATTTCGTTGTACAGATCCCTTGGCCTGTGAAGCTGCACTCAAAACAAATGTTTATATTTCAATCATTAAAAACGTATTAAAACGGCTTATAATCAATAGTTTATTTATGCTCTTCCCGCATAGATAGCCTCAACATTTACCACTATAATTACATATAAATAAGATAACATATATTACGGAAGCTTTTATAGGAATGTGAGAATGTAGTGGTACTCTTGTCTTTTGACAGATTGAGGCCTTCACGTCCATCACAGGAAAACAAAGGGAGAAGTAGAAATGCGAATAAGAGCACAAGGAAATCCATTTTGAGAGGCATGGTACTGTTGTTATAACAGTTCAGCGTATATTCTAAAACCACAAGGTGCAATTTATAGCGAGTATATGGATTTCATGGCAAAGGTCTATGTTTGGTCTTTGCACTAAGTTATGTTTAAGCTATTTCTGATTATGTCAGTAATATTACGTATAGATGTATAAACTGACGTGTTCTTCTAGAATTGAATGAATCAAAGCTTACTACATAAGGTCACGCACTTGTTGAATATGGAAAAATTAAAAATTAAAAATATTATTTGTTTTTCCACTTCTTGAATATGATTAGAAAAAAAAAAATCATTTCTTTTTCCAATTCCAATGGAACTTTGCATTAGCGTCAACAACACTAAATTAGAATCTTTATGCAAGAAAATTGGTTTGCTTTGTATTGTATATTAATTACTACTCATTTAACATTTGTTATAATAAATTCTATAAAAATTCATATTTTATGTTTTTTATTAGACTAAATATTTTTCTATTAGAATTTTAAAAAGACAAAAAAAATTTGAATAATAAAAGAGTTTTAAGTAACATTATATTCAAAATCATAATGTAATTGGATCTAAGATTAGAAGGCTCTGAATAAATCATAAAGCAACACAATAGTACGAACACAACGAACATAGTCAAGGAGGTTTGAAGTCAAAATAACCAAAATGAATCACTTTAAGTTTGACCTAAATGAGTCACTTTAAGTTTTTTCAAAGGGCCAATCTCAACAAAAGGAGAAGCATTTGGTTCACATTAATCTTTGAGACTTAGGCTCCCCTAAGGTCCCCAACATAATCCACAATAACAAAGTCAAAACCATTTATTAAGTTGAAAGAAAAATATGAGTTAAAGGACACAACATCTTTCCTTTCCTTCTGGGAGTGCCTCTTAGAAACTTCTATGAATCCTATGGTGAAGAAGCCCAAATCATTTCCTCCAACTCTAATCACTAACTTCCAAGAAGGACACAACCTTTTGGTCTCTGTGTGGATCTTCTCTTTGAATTCTTGGTACAATTCGACAATATTCTAAACTCTATGGAAATGATCAAAAACCACAAAAAAGGACTCAGAAGATAATTTGCTCCTAAATAACAATCATTGATTATAGTTTAATAGTTTTTGGTTGTCCAACTTTCAAATATTAACACAAACATATATGCAAAAAGCTAAGTGTTTCATGTCTTTTTTTACCTTGTCTATAGGTAAAAATAACAAGAGCATTAAGAATACATATTAGGATCTCTTCACAATAGTGTTACAAAGGGAGCACTAGGATCCTTTCCCAAATGTGCACCCAATATGAAATTTCCTTGTAAGTATTGAACAAATTAGTCAATCCTTTCAACTAGAGTAGAAATTTACCAAAGAACCAAGGGCCTCCTTTTAATATACACTAGGTCTCCTAAAGATATTTGAGGGAGAATAGTAGGAAACCTTTAAATATTACAACCACTTATAATTAACAACCGAAACCCCATCTTTTTACAGGATAGCTACAAATATCATCTATATTTAAACAAGGTATTCAGAACTTTCCTATCTGAGCATTCCCATGGAAGTAAACACTTTTCAAAAAATAAATAACAACTGCTCATTGAGAAGCAACTTAGGTAAGAGAAGCTTCACCTTTACATGGAATAGTAAAATCACTAGGAATAGGAGTATCAACCATCACGGAAACATGTTATAAAAATTTCAATAGAAGGAAACGTGAATGATCTACTACATTGTCACTTAGAAAAAATATCCACCAATTCTACACCATCTTGAAGCCATAACAATTATAAAAGGGATTCAACAAAATAACCATAGAAGACACCTCCACAAAGCTTTTACCTATCCTAGCACCAAGAGTGTATATTTTTCACATATTAAAACCTCATTCGAAATTGAGAAACTACCACATATGACCTTCTAAGTAGTGATCCAAACATCTTCAAGATTCTAAATTGAAGGAACTCACACTTACAAAAGAAGATCCTTTCACATGAAAAGCTCAAAGTAATCATTTTAATACTCACCACAATAAATATATGCATTATTAATTATATATTTACTCAACCTAGCCTTCAAAAAAAGTTATCAAGTAAGATTATCCTCATTGATGGGCTTAAAAAAATTTCCAATCTTCTTTTCCACAATTTTATTTTCTGTCATAGTATGATTCATCTTTTATGTTATTCTCATGGATAGAGGGTTCAAACCCGAGAAACCTACACTTATACTCCAATATCTACTTTCACTCTTACTCATATTTTTCCACTACACTTTACTAGTTTTCAATTTGGATTTTTAGTTCAAAATCTATATATTGAGTACTAGTAGTCTTGTTCCTATAATATTTTCAAATCCCAAGTATAAATATTCATGATTAATCAATGAATTATAATTTTTTTTTTAATTGATTCACTAGGGAGAGGGCCCCGCTACCAAAGTACAATAGCATAGATGATCATATTACAGCCCAAGAACCGTTGCTTTAGGCCATTACATCTGTAAGCACTCACAAAATAACACTATCGAGAACTAATAAAAAACACAAATGAAATTTCAATATCCACATCTATCCTTATCCTATCACTTCTATTATAAATATCATCAGTATATTTTTTTCACCATCATAAGGTATCTATGAGAGTAATTGTTAATCAAAATATGATCACTACCAATAGAGTCCATACCCATACGATTCACATAAACCAAGAAATAACATCGACGTAGAAGTCTATCAATTCTAAAAGTACTAAAATAGTTGAGAAGAACCAAAAGAACATAAGTCCTAAGAATCACTATCTTTTGTGTCATTAAAGTTTGAAACCTTCTCCCATTTTTTTGAGACAAACTTTAGCTCGCCTTTCCAGTCCAAATATTTGTGTCTTGAGATTCCTCCTCATTGTGATCATTGATATTTATTTTCTTCATTATCTTCCTCATTCTTCTCTTTCAGGTAACCACACAAGAGAAAATATTCTTTATGAGACCGTCTAGAACCTTACACAGAGAAGAGATAGTAGTGCTAAACTGATCCTTGGTAATGTTAGATGAAGTAGTAGAGTCCTTGAGAGTAGCCACTATATTTTGGAGATCATTGGAATTCTCTATAAATTTGGAGGGAATATATTTTTTACACCCCAGGTTGGGTTTAGTAGAGGTATTTTCCACAAACTCCTCACTAGCAAGAACAAGGAAATTATAAGCCATATTCACAACTTTCTCAAAATTATTTAGATTGACTATTAGATCAAAATTATTTTCTTTTTTCCTCTTTCCCCAACTGCTATTTTTCCCCCTCATAATTTGTATCATCAGAGTTGACTATAAATTCATTTTTGTCAGGTTCATATTCAAAATCAATTTTTGGTACCACTTCCTCCATGACTTCTTTGCCTTTCATCTCTTTTTTTAACAAACACGCCAACCTACTTATCCTAGGACTCGTATAATGATTCATCTCCTCCTGGTATTGAATTTCATCCATGTCATCTTCTTCCTTGTCAACAGCAATCAGAGGGGTCATTTTTTTAGCCCCTTTACCATTTTTCCTCACTTTTGTAGGCACGGGCTTGCAAGAAGGGGCTTGTATTTTAGTAGGAGTAGTATCAAGTAGAGAAGCTTCAAAATGAATTTTAGGAACAATACCTTTAGTATTTTTTTATTTTTCTTACCTTTAGTTATGTTTTTCGTGTAAGAGTTTAATCTGAATGAGCTCAAAATTTGAGTGGTCCCACAATAGTGTGTCCCACTTTTTGGCAAATTTTGACACTGAGTTTAGGATTCTATAAAAAACTTCACTTTCGATTACCTATTGCCGCAAAAATATTAGGAATTTAAAGATAATGTAAAATAGACTCTTCTATCATTTTTTTCTAGTTTATAAAAAAAAAATTTAAAATTAAATTGATTTGAATCCATTTTCTCCGTCTCCTTTGAAAAGGGTTTTGTGTGAAAAATCTGTATTTTTAAGGAGTGACTATCACTTGGATCAGCATAACTTTTTTTTCAAAATTGATAATAATGTAATTCTTTCAAGTTTATCTTTGTAACTTCAATATCTAATGGATGCAATTAGTTTCATTCATTTTGGTTCAATATTTTATAATTTATTAAGTTCTAAAGTTACATTAATTATAATGTAGACATAGGTTCTTTTGGATCGCTCTAACTTGATATGTATATATCGAAAAAAAAATTATATTTTTGATAGAAAGGTAATAGAAATACTCTTTTCCCACGTATTTTTCATAAAAAATCTTTTGTAAGTTACTATTTTTCCCAAAGCCTTGAAGAGGCAGGTTGCTAAATAACCAAACAACCTATGTTTAATTAAAGTAAAATTCAAAAGTGACAATGAACTGAATATGTATTAAAATTATAGTCATTATAAAGCTTGCTCTTATTAGAATCATCAGACAATTTTTATTTCAAAATATCATCGTGTTTGATCCTTGTTTCGGGACATGGAAGATCATTTTTTTGTAGTTGTTCTTGTCTATAGGGGAAAAGCTTAAATTTGGGGTCTTCACGCGAAGGTTTATCTGGGCTTCCTACGAAGGGGTCTTCGCGCAAAGACCCCCATGGAAAAGTTTGGCGGGAAAAGCTCCAACAAACTTTTACTTGACCTAGTTCAGCTAAACTAGGTCGACTAGTTATATTTTTTTATTATTGTATACGTTATAATAGTAAAAAAAAAAAAATTCATTTTTTTACACAATTGTAATAAAGATAATTCACAATTTTTAGTATTGATCTGATTTTTTTAAAGACATTTTCTTGGAGGAGAATCACTATTGGTGTTTTTTGAAAGGCATAATTTTGGAGAGGAGAATTACTATCAAGGTAATTTTTTCTAAGATGATAATTACTATTACCAATTTTTTGAAGACATATTTTTTGAGAGAAGAAATGGGGAACAAGAAGGGAAGGCAAAGTAAATGTGCAAGAAAAAGGTCACCTAGTACCAAACAAAGAAATTGTGAAGCTGAATTGGCATTTTATTATAAAACTAAAGAAGGTATGCACCTATACCTCTAATTTTACATGCCCAAATTTTATGGATGTATGCTTTATTTTTCTCTAATCTGATTCATTTTTGTGCATGTAGCTCACAATCAACATAATCAAGGTGAAGGAGAAGATCAAGTAGTAGGGTCAAGTGAAGTTGAATAAATTCACATTGAAGAAGGGTCAGGATTACTCCATACAGAAGCTCAAGAAATGGATGTTGGAGAGTGGTCATGATCAAATGCTCCTACTAGTATGGATGAACTTGTAGATCTAGCTCAAATTGTAAAGAGAAATATTAATTATAGAAACTTAGATCATTAACTTACAATAGATATAGAGAATTCAAGATCACTTGCTAATGTTCAACCTTTAAGTATTGCTAAGAAGAGGTTAATGAATACGATAGAAAGAGAAATATTTGCTAAATTGGATAATTTTGAAACACTTGAAAAAGCCTAATTGCTTTCAGTTGTACTTATAAACAAATAGTTTGAAGAGGCATTAAAATTATTGGGTATGTACACAACATCAAAGAAGAGAAAAGTTGTTGACATGCAAACTAATATGATTGAAAATCTTAGGAAAGGTATGAAATAGGTAGGGAAGTGATCTCAAACTAAAGATAAGACCATTACAAGAAAAGTTACGTTGACATCTATTGTAGGTAACACTATTCTCTAAAAGAGACAAATATCTCTAGTTTCATCTCGGATAAGTTTTAGTAGGAAAACAATATTATTATATGTTAATAGGAGAATTCTTTTGGATGATAGCACCTTGGAAGGCAATTAAGAAATCATGACTAGAGATCCTTTTTTCTGATATGATTGAGGAGGGAATAAAGAATTTGGTCATATTATTATGGAATGATAATACTCATCCTTCATCAAACATGAGAGATGTTATCAGACGGGGAATTGCAGCTAATCAATATGAACATCATAAAAACATTTATCAGACACAACGCAACATGAAATGTATGCGTCATTTTGTATTTTCAAATCCTAATATAAATATTTGGCGAACATTTTTTGAAATATTAAAGCCATATTATGTCAGGGAAAACAAAGTGTTTGAAACTATTTGTTTCTGTTATCATATTGATTTTGATGTCCACTATTAGGTTTTCTTAAAGCTTGTAGTAGACACTTATGGTTTTGAATATGCTCCTCCTACTAGATGAAGAGAGTTCATCTTATCTATTTTATGTGACAAAAGAGATGATGCAGCTAGTCAAATAAATTGCATAAAAGGAATATGTGAAAGATGTGCTGATTTGGCTCTTTTTCCTTTGAAAAATGAAAATATTGGAGTAACAAAGATGGTGAATTGCAAGAGTTACAAATATGCAAAGAATGAAACAAAATTTGGGAAATAATCTAAAAGGATAGAATATGTTGAAGAGGAGATAACTATTGGAGTATTTATGGACAAATTTAAAATATTCATTCAACCCTACATTCATCATGCTTTTTTGTAAAGTAGCAAGCACAAAAATTTCAAACAATGAGAGACAATTTCCCACTTGGAACTATTCTATCAGTTGTTGATTTCGCATAAAACTGTTCCTTTGTTCATCAAAAGGAAATTCAATTGTAATACTTATTTTTAGAGTGGATTAATATTATGGTACATGTGTGTTATTGACATGCATAATTAGATTTGGATGGTATTCAGAGCACATTTGAGGCATGGGTCATCAAGAAGGAATATTATTTTTAGATAAGTGATGATAAAGAACATGACATTCATTATGTAGAACACTACTTCAAGATGTTTTTTGCAAATTTAAAATAAAGAGGTATAAAATTTAATAAATATTATGTTTGGTCAGATGGATGTGCTGCACAATTCAAATCATCTAGACTATTTTATGCACTATGTAGATGTCATCATAATGAAAACCTACCACATGTCTCGAGTTTCTTTGAGAGTGAACATGGAAAAGTTTAACATGATGATGCTATAGCTTGTATCAAACATGCTCTATGAAAGAATCAAATGAATTATAAGGGAGTTCATATAAAAAAATGCACATGAGGATTTTGAAGGGTGTAGGACACATTTCACACCAAACGAGTGTGGCACATCATCAAGAATGATTCAAGTGGTACCACATAGAGAATTTTGGGAGATAAAAGGTATGCAAACATTTTTAGATCGTTCATGTGTGATATATATATATATATATATATATATTCTTGTTTAAATTTTACATTCTTTATTCAAATTTATAAAATGAAATTCATATTTGTCCCCTTTTTATACAACATTATATATACATGTGTTTAGGTGTGGATAGAAAAATTATGCATGGGTGGAAGAGGATAGAAAGAACACAAACTTTGCATTCATTTATGAGTATGAATTATCACAATTAGACATTAAACACAAGGGACTACTCCTACTTTTGTTGTTACTACATTGCTGACAATTATGAGGTATTATAGGTCCTATTACATCTTATTAACTTCCTATTAGGTAGATTATTAGTCATATGTTAGGTCTTAATTGGTCTTAAGGGATCCTATTAGGTCTTAAGGGGTCCTATTTGGTCTTAAGGGTACTATTAGGTCTTATTATGTCTTAATTGGTCTTAATAGGTCTTATTAGGTCTTAATTGGTCAAGTAATAGGCCCTAATTGGTCTTATTAATCACATGTTATTTCTTAATTGGTCTTATAGGTCATATTAGGTCTTTTAGTTTTTATTAATTTCCTATTAGTTATTATTAGGTCATATAGGTCCTATTAGTTAGATTATTAGTCGCGTGTTTGGTCTTAATTGGACTTAAGGGGTCCTATTATGTCTTAAGTGGCCATAATTGGTCTTAAGGGTCGTATAAGCTCTTATTAGGTCTTAATTGGTCTTAATTGGTCTTAATAGGTCCTATTGGGTCTTAATTGGTGAAGTAATAGGTCGTAATTGCTCGTATTAGTCACATGTTAGGTCTTAATTGGTCTTATTAGGTCCTATCAATCATATTAATTCTTAAGGGGTCCTATTAGGTCTTAGGGTTCCTATTAGGTCTTATTAGGTATTAATTGGTTTTAATTGGTCTCAATACATCATATTACTCCTATTAAGTATTAAGGGTTCATATTAGGTCTTATTAAACATCTTACATCTTAATTTGTCTTAATAGGTTATATTAGTCCTATTAGGTCTTAAGTGGTCATATTAGGTCTTCAGGGGCCATCATGTCATAATAAGGTTTTTGAGGAATCTTAGATCACAAATGGTCCTATTAAGGGGTCCTAGGTTTCTTAAGGGGTCATATGTTGAAATATGTCATATTAAAGGGTCGTATGTTAGGAATAATAGTCCAAAGCACAACTTAGAGGGGGAGTAAATTAGTTGTGAGACATATTATTAATCATTGAAAGATATAAACAAAACATTCATCCAGATTATAACACAGTAAATGCCAACACAATAACACAATCCTTTGTTGTCCAGGAAACCTTGTTAAAGGTAAAACCCTGGTGGTAATTAGCACCCATAAATGATGTACTAAGAGTATAGTATATCTATTAAAAGATTTAGCCCTGTTAGGAGCTTGTTGATGTATTATAGTATACAATCCTTGTTACAGGACAAACCCTATTAGGAATCAAGAGTAATAATGGGCTCACTGCCCAGGCACACTACCTAAAAAACCTTAAAGCTACCCTGAGGACTTATAGTCCGAAACACAAGTGTATATATAGAAAATATACAATCCAATGAATAGTGTAATAGAAATTGTCTTTGCTTGGTTAGTTCCAATGAAGTAATACAGTCACAAAATCTGCTCTACATCGAGCAGACAAACAAGATTGCAACTTCCACACTTCTCTATCTCTGTCAATCACCTTCTCTTGATACACATATCTTTTTATAAGAAAATATCTATCATATATACCCTATTATAATAATTGATTAGGTTAGCCATTTAATCTTTCCCTATATACAATTAATTATATAATCCCTTGCTACGATACACACAGTACCTATAACAAGTAAACATCAATTACAATTCATCAAATATAATCCAAGACTCCAAATAGGTCTCCTCTAGAATACACATGATGTCACCAACAATCATACAAATAGTGACCCATAAAAAACATTCCTTAGCATGTGTTTTTCATCCTTTAAGCTTGCATAACCTGAATCCATATCGCTCGTAAGTTATACTCAAAATAGAAAGACTAACTCTACCAAACATCACTGTCACCGTCCAGTATCCAGTCTTCACTAAAACATCTGTAATTCATCTAATTAACACTATTAAGCTGTGTGACCTTAGGAATAAGATCACCACACATTACTATACACATCACTATCTTCTCTCATTCTGCATCAACCTTATAGTACACATACACCTCTGTCATTTATAAAGAAATAAAAATAACTAGTATATTCTTCCTCCATAGAAACATATGTTTGTATCAGTGAAAAAACATGGATGCCAAAAAAGTCATCAAGAACCGATTCCTACAATCTCCCCCTTTGGCATTGATGGCAACATATGGAAAAATCCATCAACCCAAAAGTAATCTCTTAATACAATCTTCTCAAAATCCTCAACACACCTCTCCCTAAATAGTAGGGATTTTATCATAGAATGTATCCCCCTTTGACAAAAATGGAAAATGGTGCCATAACTCTTCTTCTTCCTTCTATAAGGTGTATCTTTTTTCAAATCTTCATGCCCGCAATAACCATGTGAAAAATCACCAAAATACATTTTGTAATGTTCTTGCAATCACTGCCACCTGAGGAGTAGATCCATACATCAAGTCCATTTTGGAAATGAGAAAAGTAACTTAGAGGCGAGGGGTGAAATAGTTACTTCAAAACAAATCCTTTGTCTCTTAGATGTCTTAAATACTTAAACACTATTACTTGGTTAATTCAGACATTCTTCTGTAACTCAGGTGTCAAAACAATCTTTATAATATCCAACATATTTATACTTTAGAAATTAAGTTCAGAAGAAAAAAGCATAAAAAAAATAACATATACACAAGTGACACCAAGATTTAATGTGGAAACCCAATATATTAAAAACCACCAATGAAATAATTACTATTTTTCACTCTTCTGAAGTGAGCCCTCTTAGGAGCTAGCCCTGTTAAAGGTTACAATAACACACTGTTAGGTGTGACCTATTTAGAGGATTTAATCACCTTGTGAGGAGTGGCCTTGTTAGAGGTCTTCAACACTTCAATATAGAAATTCTACCTTGTGAGAGCATTTACAAAAAGACTATTAAGTCTACTTTGTTAAGAGATTTTAGATCACTACTACAATTGTCACAATGTAACAATGAATTGACCTGTATATGTAAGAAACTATCTTTGCTGATTCAGATCTTTGTTCTGATTATAACTGGATCCTTTCTGATAAGATGTTCTATTGAAGCTCTGAGTGATCTTTTCTCAATTAGAACCCTGTCTGATTTTTCCTTCACTCTTGATATCACAGAATTCCACACTTATGCTTCCTCTATCTCTTTCTCTTCTTCTTTCACACATTCAATCCAAACTTGAGATTTTATTTATATGGTTAGCCTTGTAAAGTCGGCTTGAATATACTTCTAATAATAAATCCCAATTTAGTCAGACTCATATAACCAATTAATTATAGAATATAAATCATTGTTCATCGGTTGCCACTGAATGGCCAACCAAGACTAAAATTTCTGAGTGACTCAGTGAACACTGAACTTCATTCAATTCCTTACTGAACTCGGTCAACACTAAATAAATCATTCTATTCACAAACTGTGCTCGGTCTGAATGTAGAAATTTGTGTAACATCGCTACAAAAGTGTAAATACATGTGTAACATCAATGACAATACGCAATTGAATAATTGTCTTCAACAATCTCCCTCTTTGGCATTGATGGAAACACAACATGTCATAATACAAATAATTGTAGAGCAACAATTTTTTTTAATTAATGTATTTAGCTTCATTCTGATTCTCATCCAAGAAATCCCTCTGACATCAAAATCTCCCTCTTACTGTATTATAGAAAACTCTCCCTCTTTGACAACATATGCCAAAGACACCATCTCCACAAATATCAACAGTCATTAATATTTCACTTTGTAATTGTAATGTACCTGAATGTACAAATTCATCTCTAATGTTCTATGTTGTACATGCATTAGCTAATAAAGCTTCACTATCACTCGTGTTGATGCATCACTAAACTATATTTTAGTGAGCTTCATTTAGGGGAAGCACCCCTAGCTTTCCTCTAAGATACAAGAATGCATCCTTAGGTAAAGGTTTGGTTAGTATGTCTGCAACTTGTTCTTTGGTATTCACATATTCCAACCTTACTTCTTTATTTTGTAGAAATTCCCTCAAAAATTGATACTTTATTGCTATATGCTTGGTTTTTGTGCGCATCACAGGATTATTTGAAATGTTAATGTCAATGATGTTGTCACAGTAGATAATAACTGACTCTTTTACTTCTTCCTTCATTCCTGACAACAACTACTTGATCCATATGATGTTTGAATAGTTCACTGCTGCAACAACATATTCTACCTCTGCTGTAGACTGAGATACAATTTTGTTTCTTGCTATTCCATGATACTAACCTCTTTCCAAGAAAGAAAGCTCCACCAATGGTGCTTTTCCTATCATCGAGACTTCCAACCCAATCAGCATCAGTGAATTCCTTTAAATCAAAGTTTCTACCTTTCTTATACCATAAACCATAGTCTTCAATACCCTTTAGATATCTCAGAATTCTTTTGATTGTCATTAGGTGATTATATCTGGGATTAGCTGAAAATATTGCAACAATACCAACTACCAATGCAATATCAGGCTAGGTGTGAATAGCATGTTGCAATTTTCCAATCATGGATCTATAGTTGGTCTTATCTACCTCCTTTGAGTCATCATATTTAGACAATTTCTATCCAGTACACATGGGTGTTGCAACAGGTTTGGAATCTTCCATACCAAATTTCTTAAGTATCTCCTTGATATATTTTGATTGAGTAATGTAGCTATCATCCTTCATTTGATGTACTTTTAATCTAGCAAAGAATTTGATCTCACCAAACATAGACCTCTCAAATTCTTTACTCATAGCTACATAGAATGCTTTGCATAGGTCATTATAACTAGTGAGTAATATGTCATCAAAAAATATCTCTTCTAACAATATTTTATTCTATGGTCCTTCATTGATGTACAGGCTACTATTATCATTGGTTCTCTAAAATCCAATACTTACTAGATAGCTACACAGTCTTTCATACTAGGCTCTGGGCACTTGCTTTAGTCCATATAATGCTTTGTGCAGCTTGCAAACCATGTTCCTTCTGCTAGGATTCCATTTAGAAATGAAGATTTCACATCCATTTGATATAATTTGTATCCTTTAAGTGTAGAAAATGCTAGAAAAGTTATGACTCCTTCAAGTCTTGCAATAGGAGCAAAAGTTTTGTCATAGTCAATACCTTCTTCTTGAGCATATTCTTTACAAACTATTCTAACATTGTTTCTAGAAACTTTACCATTTTCATTCATCTTTTTTCTAAAAATGCACTCAGTTCCAGTCACATTCTTGTGCTTTTGCCTAAGCACAAGAGTCCAATTCTTTTTCATCTTAATCTGCTTAATTTCTTCATTCATTGCTTCTATACAACTTTCATGATTAAATGCAACTTTAATAGTTCTAGGTTCAAATTCATTTAGTAAGCATGTACCTTTGATTTTCTTCCTTGTCATCACACCTTCTGTCTGATCTCCAATTATCTTCTCAAGTGTGTTATACCTTTTAACATATCCTGAAAGTAATGGATCTTTTATTCTAGATTCTGGACTTGATCCACTAGGTCTGTCATTCTCAAACATTCTTTCATGTTCCTTTATATGATGCTTGCGTTCCACTATCTATGACTAAGATTTGTCTGTTTGTGAGTCGGGTTCCTCCATCTGTGACTTGGTTCCCTCTGCTTGTGACTCAGTTACCTCTGTGTGTGACTTAGTTTCTTGTACCAACAGCTCAGGTTGCACATTTTTTGGTAGTATATTTAGTGGTCAATAGTTCTGTTGTCCCATCACCATTTCTTGAGTCATAGGTATTGTATCAGGTTCATAATACATAAAGTTCATGAATTCTTCAGGCTCTTTACTACTCTTCTCTTCACATTTTTTTGCAAACTCATCAATCTTGACATGTACACTTTCTATGACTTTATGAGTAGTAATATTTAGACATTTGTATGCTTTGCTTTTACATGAGCAACCTAGGAATATTCCTTCATCACTTTTTGCATCTAGTTTTCCATTTCTTGCTTCCTTCAAGATGTAGCATCTACATCCAAATACTTTGAAATAATGAACATTAGGTTTATAGCCATTCCATAATTCAAAAGGTTTCCTTTTACTACCTTTCTTCAGTTGAACTCAGTTCAGGGTGAACACTATAGTACTGATGGCCTCCTTCAATTATTTGGTGGCAACATTCTTTTCAATCATTAGATTTTTGGCACAATCCATGATGGATCTGTTTCTTCTCTCTGCTATTCCATTTTGTTGGGTGCACAAGGAGAAGATACATGTCTTTTGATTCCTCTCTCATTATAGAATTCATTGATCTCATTAGAAATAAATTCTCCTCCTCTGTCAGATCTTAGGTATTTTATTTTCTTTCCTATTTCCTTTTCTACTCTTGCAAGATATCACTTGAATTTTTGAGAAGTTTCTAATTTTTCTCTGAGAACATGACAATCATCATTCTGGAATTATCATCAACAAATATAATAAAATAATTTTCTCCTGTATAGCTTGTTGTTTCAATTGGTCGACATAGATCAGTATGTACCGATTCCAAGACTTCATGAGTATTGTAATTTTTTCTTTTGAAACTAGTCTTTCTCATCTTTCTGATTTGACGTTGTTTGCATATTGCTAGCTCATGTTTCTTTAAAATAGGAATGCCTTTGAATCTCTTGTTCTTGTTTATGTTTACAAGATTATCAAAGTTTACATGACATAACCTTTTATGCCATAACCATCTTTCTTCTACTTGTGCAATAAAGCATGAACCTTAAGTGAGATCAATATAGAATAGATTACATTTTGTTTGTTTTCTAGTTCTAACTAGGTTCCCTTTACAATCCTGGAGCATGGCCTTACCATTCATGAATTCTACCTTGAATCCAATGTTGTTCATATTTTATACATTGAGTAGATTTCTCCTCAATCCTTGAACTCAATAAGCATTATCACATTTGATTCCTTTTGTCAGAACAATGCAACATTTTCTCTTTATAGGGCAAGATTCATCATTCCCAAAACTAACACTCCCGCCATAATAGTGCTCTTGAGATGTTCAAACTTTGTCTTATCACCAGTCATGTGATGAGAACAACCACTATCAATTATCCATGTGTCTTTTTTATTGATGTGTGAGAAAAGTGTTGCCTTTTCATCTTCTTCATCTCAGTCATCCTTAATAGAAATATAAACCATTTCTTCTTCTTCATCACTATTAGAATATTTAGCAATATAACAAGACTTTTTACCTTTATCCTTGTAGCTTTTCTCGAAATCTTTCTTGCCCTTGAATTTGTTAAACTTTTTCTCATCTTTGTTTTCTTTGTTTGGACACTTTGCAACAATGTGGCCAACCTCATTGCATGAGAAACAAATCAATGGTATCTTTCCTCTATATTTTCCTTTTGAAGCTCTTCTTGCAAGTAGTGATTTAATGATGTAAATATATTCATCATTAGATTCATAATCACTGTCACTTTCAATTTGCTTCCCTTTTTAGTATCTATCCTTTTTACCAAGGTTCAGTTTTGCTTCGAATGCAGACTCAAGATTGCTAGACCTAGGAGAGTAATTGTCAAAGTTGTCTAGATCAAAATTTATAAGCCTTACCACTAATGTATCCATATTTATATCTTTATTGCACCTCATCTCTTAAATATCTTAAAATCTAGTAGCATAGATAGGAAGTAAAGTTCTTAGTACCTTGCTAATCACTGTTGTATCTTCAATTATTCCTCCCACTGCTTTGATAACACTCACAATCTTCTTGATTCTGTCACTGTATCCTGTAATTTCTTCTCCTTCTTTCATTTTCATTTGGTCAAGTTGTCCTCTTAGACTTTCTGCTTTGGCTCTCTTTACATTTACATCTCCTCCATGAATGTCCTGTAATTTCTTCCACATATGACAAGTTGTAGGGCAGTCCTTCACTTCATCAAATTCTGAGTAGCTGAGTGAAGAAGCTATATCAATCATCATTATGTTGTGATGCTTTTGTTCCATCCTCTGTTTCATAGTCATAGTCCTTGTTGGTTCCACATATTTTCTCTCCAAAAATTGTAGACTAGCATCTCTGATAGTAGATATATGTAGCTTCATCAGCTCCTGCCATGCTAGGAAATCATCTTTGTTTAGCTTAGGGATCTGCCTTCTACAAGACATCTATGATCTTTAGCTTAGGCCTTGAAACCTTCTCTGAAAGAACTTGAAGCTCTGATACTAATTTTTGGAAATGAGATAAGAAACTGAGAGGGGAGGGGTGAATCAATTACTCCAAACCAAATCCTTTGTCCCTTAGATGTCTTAAATACTTTAACACTGTTAATCGATTAATTAAGATGTTTCCCTGTAACTTGGGTGTCAAAGCAATCTTTATAATATCTAATACATTTATACTTTATAGATTAAGTGCAGAAACATAAAGCATAAAAAAAAAATATATATACACAGCTGACACCAAGATTTAACATGGAAACCCAATATGGGAAAAAACACCAATGTAACTAGTTACTGTTTTTCACTCTTCTGATGTGAGCACTATTAGGAGCCAACCCTGTTAAAGGTTACAATAACACACTATTAGGTGTGACCTAGTTAGAGGATTTAATCACCCTGTGAGGAGTGTCCTTGTTAGAGGTCTTCAACACTTCAATATAAAAATGCTACCTTGTGAGAGGATTTACAAAAAGACTGTTAAGTCTACTCTGTTAAGAGATTATAGATCACTGCTACAATTGTTAGAAAGTAACAATAAATTGACCTGTATGTGTAAGAAAATTTATTTTCTAATTCATATCTATGTTCTAATTATAACTGGATCCTTACTGATCAGATGTTCTATTGCAGCTCCGAGTGATCTGTACTCAATCAGAACCCTGTCTGATTTCGCCTTCACTCTTCATATCACAAAATTCCACACTTCTTCTTCCGCTATCTATTTCTCTTCTTCTTTCACACATCAAATCCAAAATTTTCCTTTCATTTATATGGTAAGCCCTATCAAGTCAGCTTGAATATACTTCTAATAATAAATGACAATTCAGTCGGTCTCATATAACCAATTAATTATAGAATATAAATCACTTTTAGTCAGCTACCACTGAATGCCTGACAAAGACTCAAATGCCTGAGTGACTCGATCAACACTAAATAACTCATTCTATTCACCAACTATGCTCGGTCTGAATGTAGACATTTTTGTAACATCACTATATAAGTGTAAATACATGTGTAACATCAATGACAATACACAATTGAATAATTTCCTTCAATAGTCCAAAAAAGGATATAACTTTGAAATCCACTGGACTGATGCATTCCTGCATCAATTTAGTTCTTCCAATGAGGGGCTCACACACCAAGCATACCTCTGATATACTCAAAGGCTTCCTTTGGAAAAGGTTTTCAAAGATATGTACAATCTATTCTGTTAGCACTTTTTCTTGTACCACAACCTTAAAATAATAGTATATTGATTATAAATGAAAACTCCTTTATGACAAGAGAAAGGCTAATTGCTAAGGATTGGATAATATCCTTCTTCATTTTTGAGCTCCACATACTCAGGCAGGTATTACCTAGATAGTTCACTATGTTTCAAGTAAA
>MU223734.1:615718-632696 GCA_018584345.1 Thuja plicata
AGTAAAGTTATTTATATATCATGTGGCAATGAGTTATATTTCAATCCTATTTTCTCTAAATAACATTTATGTTCCTATTATGGAACTCCATATTATGTAAACAATGTTAGCCTAATCTTTGAGGGCTCGTTGTCTTCCATAGTATTGTGAGTGATATAATAGGTCCCCTTTCATCCTTGTTCCCACACTTGGGGGGCAAGGATGCCATCTCCTTCTTTTCTATCTTTCTAGGATTCACTTTTCCTTTGGTTAAGCAGCATCGATATATTATGTGATATCCAGCATACATGAAAATTTTGGTTTGCATTAACGATCTATGTCTTTGATTATAACCTATTTCATTGTTTTCTATTGGGTTTCCATTGTTGATAAATCTCTCACCTTGGAAACTGAATAGTGTGCTATCCCTCACAAGGGTTACTTTCTCATTTTGTGCATGATATCTCTTTGCTACAATATCTCTTAATATAATTTGTTATATCCCTTGCTTTCACCCCTAGGGGAAAAGGTATTTTTCTTCTTCCTCTATCTAAGGAGATACTTTCCTTATCTTAGTGGCATGCATTTATCTTACAGCATTACTTCCTTATAAAGATATATGTTTTTGACTATGGATACCCTCTTATATGAGAGGTGATTGTCCTAGGTCATCACCTCTTCTTTAATTTGCAAACTATTCTTTTGATAAACTCTTGGTCTTGCTTTGGGTTAGATTTTGACTCCTTCATTCTGAGATTCCTCTTCCTCTTCATTGTAGGGGGCTTGATGATTTAATCTTCGGTCCCTCTTTTCTCTAGAAGATTACATTTTATCCTAAGCACTCATCTATGGTGAGGGTGTTGTTGACAAGGTCTCTTCCCTCTTGAGGATCCTTTTTCCATAAGTGACATATTCATTTCATGATTATCTATGTTCTTGGATGTAAGGGTCAAGTCTCCTCACTAAGAATATGGTATACATTGTTGTTTAGCTGGATATCTCCTTACCTTGTGAAGTAGGTATTCTCTTTTCTCTTCCTTATCTTTCCTAGTAGGTAGCCATGATAAGGAGGGGAGGCATATATAGGGTCTCCCTTGTACTATAGTTTAAAATTTATTTACATTTTACAGCATGCTAAATCCTTGGAAGGTAACGTGCATAAGCTGCTAAATCCTGAAGGGACACATATTTTTACTTTTATTTTTGCTAAATCCTTGGAAGGTAACACACATAAGTTGATAAATCCTGAAGAGATACGCACCCTTTTATTTTACAATATGCTAAATCCTCGAAAGGTAATGCACATAAGTTGCTAAATCTTGAATGGACATGCATTTTATATTCCATAGTGATACAAGAATGTGGATCTATGGATATTTTCAAAAGCCGTCAAAAGACGCATTACAATTACAAGCACAGTTTATGGGTGGAACCTATTTGGCTCTCCCTCCTTGGTGATTCATAGTAAGGTTGGCATCTTACTAGGTGAGGTTATCACTTTTTCTTTTCTCTCTTTCACTTTCATTCTAGTAGGATTAGATCATGAAGCTATGTTATCTATGGTGTTGTTCTTGTCTTACTTGTGTAGTTATGTATGTTTTCTATGATTGATTTCTCTTTATCTTCCATATCTTTATGTATGTATGTTGAGTCAGAATCCTTTGTCTAAGGACTCATGTCCTTGACTTAGTGATATTCTACTTTGTTCCAATCCACCAGTGTCTTTCTTCTAACTTTACCATGAGCATGTTTGATTTCCATACTCTCGCTAAAGTGGGGGCTTAATGTATCATCTTAAAATGGAAGCACTTCCATGTTAAGAAAAATTAGCTGTCCTTAGAGGATGTTTTTGAGCTACATCATATCATCCTCCCATTTTTGCATTATCCCCTACTTTTGTGCCTGATTAGGACCCTGATTGGGCCTCTTTGGGCACCTTCTACCCCACTCGACATGTTTTCCAGGGGTTCTGACCCCCTAGGTCAAGGTCAAACTCAACCTTGACCTAGGTCAAGGTCAACCTCAACCATGACCTAGGTTACGGTTGACCTCAACCTTGACAAGGGTCCCCCTTTTGAATCTACAAGCCTGTCGGCTGTCGGGGGTCATCGAAAATTCATTTTTCCTGCTTCCGGGTCGGCTGTTTTAGGTTCCGAAGTATTAATTCCTAAATTATATTTAATATAGGTCCTCTTCTAGGGGCATGGGTCTAATTGGAATTTAATTATCCTATTTAGGCCTTCTTAGAAGATTGTTCCCTAGTTTCATATAAAAAGAAGCCTTTCTCTCTCATTTTCTCTAAGTCTTCTAAGTGCAAAAAGCTCTAACCAAGATTTTGTCAAGAAGTAAAAAGATCAAGCATTCATTTGTTCTACATGTTTACAATATTTCAAGGTGTTCAATTCTTCCTCTCAAGCATTCAAGTTCTCCATTGAAGATGAAGGATTCAATCTTTCAAGCCTTTGAAGGGATTTGGTTCAAGCCTTCAAGATTCATCATTCCAAACCCTAGATCTAGCCATCATGGTGGTGTGATCTTCCTTCAAGATCCTTTGTGCATCCTCAAAGACTCTTTCATCATCTCTTCAAGGTGGATTACAAGCATAGAATCATGGAGGTTTATGGTTTCTAAAGTCCATTCTTTCATATTTACATACTTGCTTACATTTGAATTACAATTGCATATCTATTTAATATCATAGCTTCATTCTTAGATTCAATTCTACTACTTGCTAGCATTCTTATTTCAATTATTGGTTTCAAGGTTATTTCATAAATTGGGGTTTGACTAAGGAAAAACCCTCCCCCCAACAAACAAATCTCTTTTTCTTGTAGGTAAAGGTTTAGGATTGAAGATTTGAACTCAGATTTTGATACCCTTTTCAGCGAACTATCAGGATTCGCAAACAGATTTTCTTTCAGACCTATGTAGGTCAAGGTCAACATTATTGGGTCAGGGTCGACATTTGTGGTTCAAGGTCGACCTTTTTTAAAAGACGGTGTCAGAATGGAAAAATATTTCTGGGTTTTGTTCGTCTCTGCGTTTTGGTTTTGGATCATACTTCAGATTTTCCACAAATGGAGCACAAAGCCCAGAAAACAACATTCTTTGTTATGTAATATTTCAAGGTTAGTGTGTTTCTCCTATCCATTTCAATTCAAATCCTTAATCATTCTAAATCTATCATGCATTTACATTCATTTCAAAACACATTTTAAGAGGGAAACCTAGGATCTCCTTTATTCTTATTTCCAATATATTGATTCTTTTATGCATTGATCCTTTTTGGGTTGATCAATTTGGATCCTTCCTTTGTGCATTTGAGAATAAAGGGGATGTCTTATTTATCCCTCCACTCTAAACATTAAATGATTTGAGTATCAAAAAACTCTTATTCTATTAACATCATTTTTCTCCTTTACACTGCCAAGAGAGAGAGGAAGAGGATGATTGACTCATGAATGATGATTTTCTCAATGAAACATTTGGCATTGATACACATGTAAATATTTGCAAGTTAATTAAATTTATTTGATCATATTAAATTTTTAAATGAATAAATTAAATTAAATTAGTATCTATTGTTTATGATGAAAATTCAAGGAAAGAGTGTCGGTTGCAGTGGAAATGATAACCCAAACCCCTTATACACTACCACGTCAACTCCACAAGTATATATCAAATTAAACATTTTTTAAATTATAAATTTGATTGTTCTATAATTATATGGATGTTTTTCTCATAACTTATTGTGCATGTACATTAGTTCACTGCTGGGCCATCGATGTTGACTTTAGATAGTGAAGGGCCTCATTCACATTTTTTTGAGGTATCTTTATTTGCATGTTAATTTGATTTACTTGATTATATTTAATTAATAAATGAATGAATAACTAAATTAGTAGATAAATTATGATCAAAATCCAGAGTCAAAGTTGTCATGACAATGATCCCATTCCTTCACCTAGCTTTGTGATGACATCATTTATTCCACAAGTATATATGTAATAATGCATTATAATTAACAAGTCAGTGGTTTGCTCTTATATTCATGGTTGTCTTATAAATTACCATACATGTGCACTAGTTTGATGTTGGAGCTACAACATCAAAACCACACATTGAAGGATGTGGTTACACCTTCACAGAGGTATCATTTATTAGTTAGTGTGGTTGTAAAATATTATAGGTATTCTTAATAAATAAATAATACTCTTGTTGTTTCATTTTCAGTTAATGACAGTAGAGACTCCTCCGTTTGTTCGTGATAGTTTAAATTGTGGTGTAGCTGCAGCTATAGCTAGTTCTAACGCATTGATCGAGGTATGAAAGAGATTACTTAATTAGAATTTTTTTTTTAATAGTTTGTATTGAAATTTTTAATGATATTCATGTATGTATGTTAAATATAATTTTTCATTACTGTTGTAGGGATCAATGTATATTGCAACTGAAAGA
Source organism: Thuja plicata (assembly GCA_018584345.1). Classification (NCBI taxonomy): domain Eukaryota; kingdom Viridiplantae; phylum Streptophyta; class Pinopsida; order Cupressales; family Cupressaceae; genus Thuja; species Thuja plicata. The sequence continues at coordinate 620,156 of MU223734.1, forward strand.
TTTATACTTAATGAGAATATGCATGTTTCATTTCATAAACCTAGACTTGTAATTTTCATTTCAACACCTTAATAAAATGATAATAGTTCATATAAGATAAAAAAAAATATCAATCCTACCCAATTTTAGTCATATTGGAGCGTTTTGACCACCTAGAGCTATTTAAGGCACTACAAGAACGTTAAGGGATGCACCAATACATTGTGGTTCTAAATGTTTGAATGAGTTGTGAAGCATAAAAAGGTTATTCTTGGAATTTACACATAATATTGAAGGTGTTAGCGGAGACGGTTCGATATCAGGACAAGTGGTTTTCAAGATATGCAATATTTCAACTTTCAAGTGCACAACATTACAAGTTTTTTCATCATCCAAGATTGAGTCAGAAAATGAAAATGGAAGTGACTCTGCAAAATCTAAGATAGGTTATCGTAGGCCTCCATGACACAGTCTTGTAGCACCTAATAGATTGTCAGTACCCCTTGGGAGATCTAAGATACAAACTCTTGAATATCGATAATTTTGTTGCTTGGTGCACCTTAGGGACACTTGGCTCCATAGTGGTCAACAACGTTTGAGCCTCTTTGCCTCCGTGATAGGGTCATTCCTAAAATTCACCTAGCATTCCAGAGCTATTGGCAGAGATGGTTTGATGCCATGATGAGCAGTTTTCAAGATATGCATTGTGTCAGCATTCCACTACGCAACATTGCATATTTTTGCATCAACCGAGATTAGGTTGGAAAATGAAAACGGAAGTGAATATCAAAAATTTGAGATAGGATATCATAGGCCTCTATGACACGGTCTTGTATTACCTGACTAATTGTTGATACCCCTACGAATCTCTGAGAAATAGAATTTTGAATATTGGTAATTTTGTTGCCTGGTGCACCTTGAGGGACACTTGGCTGCATAGAGGTCGACAACGTTTGAGCCTCTTGAAATCCATGATAGCTTCATTCCTAAAATTAAATCAAAATTTAGGAGCTATTGGTGGAGACGGTTTGATGCCACGAAGAGTGGTTTTCAAGGTATGGAATGTGTCAGCTTTCAACTGTGCAACATTGAAAGTTTTGGCATCAACCAAGATTTGGTCAGAAAATGGAAATGAAAGCAAATATCCAAAATATGAGATAGGTTATAGGAGGCCTCGATGACATGGTCGTGTAGCACTTGACAACTAATTAATACCCCTCAAGAGCTCCGAGGAATGAACTCCTGAATATCAGAAATTTTGTTGCCTAGTTCACCTTGAGGGGCACTTGGCTCCATAGTGGTTGGAAATGTTTGAGCTTCTTTTCCTCCATGAAAGGGATGTTCCTAGAACTCACCCAGAAAATTATAGAGTTTTTGGCGAAGATGGCTCAATGCCACGACGAGCGGTTTTCAAGATGTGTAATGTGTTAGCATTCAACTGCCCAACATTGCAAGTTTTGGCATGAACCGAGATTGGGTAGGAAAATGAAAACATAAGAGAATATTCAAAAATTGAGATAGGTTATCATAGGCCTCCATGACATGCTCCCATATCACTCAACGGATCATCAATACCTCTTGGGATCTTTGAGAAATGGACTCTTGAATATCAACAATTTTGTTGCACGGTACACCTTGAGGGACACTTGGCTCCGTAGTGGTCAGAAATGTTTGAGCCTCTCCACCTTCATGACAGTGTCGTTCCTAGTATTTAACCTACAATCCAAAGTTGTTAGCAGAGATGGTTTGATGCCATGATGAGCGATTTTCAAAATATGAAAAGTGTCATCTTTAAACTACACACTGCAAGTTTTAGCATCAATTGAGATTGGGTCGGCAAATGAAAATGGATGCGAATCTAAAAAAAGAGATATTTTATTAGAGGCCTTCGTGAAATGGTCTTGTAGCACCTAACAGATTATTAATACCCCTCGGGAGCTCTAAGAAATGGACTCCTGAATATTGGCAATTTTAATGCCTGGTGCACCTTGAGGGACACTTGGCTACATAGTAGTCGACAATGTTTGAGCCTCTTCACCTCCATGAAAGGGTCGTTCCTAGAATTCACCTAGCATTTTGGAGCTTTTGGAAGAGATGATTTGATGCCATGATAAGCGATTGTAAAGACATGCAATGTGTCAACATTCAACTGTGCAACATTGCAACTTTTGGCATCAACCGAGATTGGGTTGGAAAATGAAGATGGAAGTGTATCTCCTAAGGTCTTGTCAATACCCCTCGAGAGCTTGGATAAACATAATCTTGAATATCAACAATTTTGTTGCCTGGTGCACCTTGAGGGACAATTGGCTCCATAGCAGTTTTCAAGATATTTTTGAAGCTTTTAAAGCTATTTGTGGAGACGGTTCGATGCCACAATGAATGGTTTTCAAGATATGCATTGTTTCAACTTTCAAATGCGTAATATTGCAAGTTTTGGCATCAACTGAGATTGGGTCAGAAAATTAAAATGGAAGTGAATCTCCAAAATCTAAGATAGGTTATTGCAGGTCTCCATGAAATTATTTTGTAGAACTTGATAGATTGCCAATAGCCCTCTGGAGCTCTGAGAAACAAACTCCTGAATATTGATAATTTTTTTTCCTGGTGCACCTTGAGGGACACTTGGCTCCATAGGGGTCGTCAACGTTTGAGCCTCTTCGCCTCCATGAGAGGGATTTTCCTATCATTCACCTGAGATTTGGGAGCTATTGGTGGAGATGGTTTGATGCCATGATGAGCGGTTTTCAAGATATGTAATGTGTCAGCTCTCAACTGCGCAACATTGCAAGTTTTGGCATCAATTGAGATTAAGTCAAAAAATGAGAATGAAAGTGAATCTCCAAAATTAGAGATAGGTTATTAGAGGCCTCCATGACATGGTCCTGTAGCACTTGATAGATTTTTAATACCCCTTGGGAGCTCCTTGAAATGGACTCTTGAATATTGATAATTTTGTTTCCTAGTGCACCTTGAGGGACACTTAGCTCCATAGCGATCGACAATGTTTGAGCCTCTTTGCCTCCATGAAAGGGTCATTCCTAGCATACACCTGACATTCCAGAGTTGTTGGAAGAAATGATTTGATGTGATGATGAGAAGTTTTCAAGATATGCAATGTGTCAGCATTTAACTGTGCACCATTGCAAGTTTTGGCATCAACCAAGATTGGGTCAGCCAATGAAAATGGAAGTGAATCTCCAAAATCTGAGATACATTATTGTAGTCCTCTGTAATACGGTCTTGTATCACTTCACAGATTATTGGTACCCCTCGTGAACTCCAAGAAACGGACTCCTGAATATCAACAATTTTGTTTCCTACTGCACCTTGAGGGACACTTGAATCTATAGCGGTCGACAATGTTCAAGCCTCTTTCCTCTATTATAGGGTCATTCCTAGCATTCACTGTGCATTCTAGATCTATTGGCAGAGATGGTTTGATGCCACAACAAGTGCATTTCAATATTTTAAATTGACTTAAATGTGCGGTTTGATAGTTTAAATGATTTTTTTTTTTGTAAATACATATATACAAAGAATGTGATTTTAATGACATTGATATTTAGTGTACGCCCTTTTAATGACATTGGTATTTACCATGCCTAAGGCTTGGATTTTCATTGGATTTTCAACCCAAAGGCCTAGAGGATTCAAATAGGTCTGAGATGTCTTTTCCAGTAAACATAGAAAAAAATAACATTTTTTCTTGTATGCTCCCCATCAGGTTTGCACATGGTTCAATAATGATAAAATCAAATGACATGATATTGTAGATCTCTCTGATAGCTATCTAATGATGTAATTTATTTTGAATTCTAATTATATTCAGATTTTCATTTTTAATTTCTTTTCTAAGTATGTCCGATTTTTGTAAACAATACTCTTCAAAATCCTTCATATATAAGATTTTTTCAATAGCTAGAGTATTTCATTAAATGCTCCATACATAGTAGCTGGCGTGACTTGGGTGTTTCTGCAAGAGTCACTCAGAAGCTTGGGTGAAACTAACTTTCCATTTATCATCACTACCCAACTCATCTCGGGTGGGCTAGAGTGACTCGGGTATAACTAACATTCTGACTTGGCTTGAACTACAATATGACCTCATGCATCAATATGTGGATATGGACTATATTTCTTACTTGGAACTGATGTAGGATGGTTTTTTATTACACAGTTCCAGTCATCTCCTTACTTTCCTATTCTGTAATGATGGATCCACCCATCTCATTGTTTAGGGTGTCATTAGATCCTTCATTCCTTTGATCTGGATTATCGTAGGATTTCCATACCCATTGCTTTCTCATTTGAGCTCTTATTTCTGAGACTTTGGTTTTTCTATTCTCAAAACCAGTACCAGCCTTTTCTTTGTTCATACAATTCTTTCTCATATGACTGAGTTTTTTACACACATAACATCTCTTAGTAGGATATCTTTTTCTGAAGTGAGTCTTCACACAATTTGCACCAATGTGTCCATATTCACCATTGTGACAACATCTATACCAAGTGTTGTAATCCCAACCTAAAATTTCCTTGGCTAATTGTTCAGCAGGATTCCAATTCTTAGTTCTACACTTGGAAGATTTATGACCTTGTTTTTTCCATTTGTATCATTTTCCTTCAAACTTAGGTTTCTATTTGCATTCACTTACTCTATGTCCATGTTTTTTGCAACTGTAGCATTTACCATTAAATTTTGACTTTTCATTGCTCCAACATTTATTTGATGTATGCCTTGTCTTACCATAGTGATTGCATTTAGGTTTGTTGTTTCTTTGACCTCCTTGTTGTGAGGATTCACCTTGTTTAGTATATCCTAATCCAGCATGTCCATGATTTCTGATTTCTTTTTCCTGATCCATGCTAGTTTTTGAATTCACCATACTTTCATTTGTTTTCTTTTCAGTATTGAGATCATTCTGCAGTCTTTCATTTTTTTTCCTTAGATTGATAGCTTCTTGTGTTGCATTGTTGAGTTGACTTACCAAATTAGATTTCTGAAGTGATAAGTGTTGGATTTAATTTTCATTTTCTTTCAGTCTTGTACTTAGCAGTATTTATCTTCTTGTGCTATATTTTTGTCATCTTCTTCTTTGTTCTTTAGCTCCATGACTTCACACATTCTGATAGAGTGAACTCTGTTCTCTCTTTTCAACTTTCTGACTTCTTCATGTAAATTGAGATTATTTTCAAGCAAGTCTTCAATGGCTACATTAGCTTCTTTTGAGCTTTTGTCTTTGAAAAATTATTCAATTCTTTATTCTATATAGTTCTTGTCATTCATCTATACTGCTAATTCTTTTCTTCTCTTTAGGGAAAGAGAGATCTGCCCCTTAATTTTTATGATCTAATCCATGGCTACTTTAAGATCTATCTTTTCATTCTCAATGGATTTCTCCAGTTTGTATGTTTCCATATCCTATGATCTTTTTCAAGTTGTTAAACTTTTGATAATAGAATGACTTCTCTGATAGCAATTGTTGGAATTATGTGATGCGCCCAATGATTGAGAGGCGGGGGGGGTGAAGATAGAACCAATAAAACTTAATTCTTTTAATACATAATTAGATTAGCTTATTTGTTTGGATGCATATAACTTGAAAGTAAAGAATCAGATACAACACATAACACAATATTTGGTTACACATAAACCTTCCAAAATAAAGTAAAATTCAAGTGGGGATGATACCCATAAGATTTATTACTGCACTATAAATTTAGCCTGATAGATCTTACAATGACCACTTCTAATGGTCTGCCATGTTAGGAGCATAAAAAGGATTGTTAGGTCCACCTTGTTAAAGGATTTTGTACAATACAATAAGTAATGCAACCTGTCAAGAGATTTAAAGAAAGGATTGTTAGGTCCACCTTGTTAAAGGATTTTACTAAACCACCTATGAGAATGAACCATTTGATGAACTTCTAGGTGCACATGTGATTGCTAAATAAGATCCTTTGAAAATAACCGATCATCTGAATGTGATAGATAAGTCTTTGTTGTCCTGAACACCTCTTCATTTAACTCAAACTGTCATTCACATAATCATATCCATCTTCTGATTATACTAATACACTCTACATATTGGATAAAAAATTATCCTACATATATATCTTTATCCAACAAATAACTTTGTAAGTCGGCTTGCAATAAACAAATTTATATTTAACAATATATGCAAAGTTGGCCTCAAGCTGTCACTTGGGTCGAAAAGACTACTCGGGTGATAAATTGTCAATCGGGCGATACTGAACACTCAGGTGATGCTAAATAGTTGAGTTACACTATATACTCGGGTAACTCTATATACTCAGGTAACACTAAATGACTATGTGTTTTGACACTAATTGGCAATATGTCTTGCCATGAGGTCTACATAATAGTATCAACCATCATGGAAACATGCCATAAAAAGTTCAATAAATGGAAACTTGAATGATGTACTACATTGTGACTTAGAAAAACAATCCACCAATGCTACACCATTTTGAATCCATAATAATTATAAAAGGGAATCAATGAAATGACCATAGAAGATACCTTCACAAAGATTTTACCTATCCTAGCACCAAGAGTGAATATTTTTCACATATTAAAACCTCAATGGAAATTGAGAAACTACCACACATGACCTTCTAATTAGTGATCCAAACATCTTCAGGATTGTAGATTGAAGGAACTGGCACTTAAAAAAAAAATCCTTTCACAGGACATGCTCAAAGCAACCATTTGAATACTCACCACAATAAATATATGCATTGTTAATTATATATTTACTCAACTTATTTTATTTTATATAATAGTACGATTCATCTTTTATGTTATTCCCATGGATAGAGGGTTCAAACATGAGACACCTATACTTATACTCCAATAGCTACTCCCACACTTACTCATATTTTTTCCACTACACTTTACTAGTTTTCAATTTGAATTTTTAGTTCAAAATCTATATATTGAGTACTAGTAGTATTGTTCCTAGAATATGTACAAATCTCAAGTCTAAATATCCATGATTAATCAATGAAGTATAGTTTTTTTTATTGATTCAGTAGGGAGAGGACCTAGATCCCAAAGTACAATAACATAGAAGATCACATTACAATCCAAGAACCACTGCTTCAGGCCATTACATCTATAAGCACCCACAAAACAACACTACCAAGAATGAATCAAAAACACAAATGAAATTGTAGTATCCACATCTATCCTCATCCAATCACTTCTATTATAAATATCATCTGTATATGTTTTCACCATCATAAGGTATCTATGAGAGTAATTGTTAATAAAAATATGATCACTACCAATAGAGTCCACACCCTTACGATTCACATAAACCAAAAAATAACATCTACACAGAAGTCTATCAATACTAAAATTACTAACATAATCGAGAAGAACCAAACGAAAAGATGTCCTAAGAACTACTATCTTCTATGTCTTGAGTTTTTTTTGTGTGAATGTTTCATTTTCTAAGCTTTTATGTAGTATTTTCTTTTGCATGTTGGTTTGTATGGAAGCTATTAGAAAAGTGTTTTAGTTTTGTGGCTGCATCGATTCACCCCTGAGTGCCTTTAAAGACTAATTAAAAATAAAAAGAATAAATTGGACTATCATTGAGGGCCAGTAGAAATAACAAGATCAGATCTGAAAATGGAGTAGAGGATTGTGATAGAAACTAAAACCACATTGGATCCAGAACCTAAAGACTAAAATCTATCAACTTTGAAAATTTGAAGGTCCCAGGAATAGGTCAACTTCGAGGTACAAGTCATCTTAGAGGTATAGGTATCACTTGGGTATAGGTCAAGGTCAACCTCTACCTGCACTACCTAGAAATATGAAATCCGAAATTCTGACAGAAGTTACAACCCTAAATACACAAAATCTGGTCCTGAAAACTTGAAAACCTATAAATCTGCTCCTACATAAGAAAATTGGAATTTTTTATTTTTATTTTTTATTTTTTGTGGGGGGGGGGAGGGGATTTCCTTGGTCAAGCCCCCATTTAGAAATTAACCTTGAATTAAAATAAAAACATGTAAAAGAAAGACAAAAGGAAATATTCACCTCACTTGTCAAACCCTTATTGATGGATTCGAATCCGCTACCCACAAATATGTATGAATGCTTTTATGTATAATGAGGGATGTTGGATGCCTTCACAAATGTAATATATCTACATGTAAAAAATCATACATCATGGATGTAAGTATGCTTGAATGCTTGAATTCTTGTGCAATGTTGATGAATGTAGATCTCCTCCTTTGATGGCCAACTCTACTATCTGCAATGAAGAAATAATCTAAACCTATAGAAGGAAATATATGCTTTATTAAATGGAAGGGTTTCCTTCAATGAATCCTTTCTTTTCTTGAACTCCTTGAATGAACCTTGAATTGATAGCTTGCAATTAATGGCTTGAGCATGTAATGTATATTTGTAAAAATTGAATTGCTTATTGAATTTCATGGATCCCAAATGAAGTGAATAGGCCTCCTTTTATACCAATTTTGGAATTAAAAAAAAAGGGTCAACTTCACTCGATGGATAAATATGAAAAATCCCAAAATGGGCTCAAGTTCCAATGAAAGCAAAGCCTTGTTAATATGTCAACCTTGACCTATACCCCAAGTATAGGTCAACTTTGACCTATACTCCTAGTACAGGTTGACTTCCACATGTACCCTAGGAGGGAAAAATCTTAGAAAAGGCCCCGGGATCTCGGGGGTACAAAAGAAATGGTAAAAAATGTGCAAAATACAAGGATAGAATGACAAATCAAACATAAATGTATCTATGTTCGAGGAGATTACTAAAATGCAGCCTAAAAGATCTTCGAGCTTCCAAATTAATGTGTGCTGATTTTTAAGATGATAATTTATCCCCTACTTTAGCGGGAGTACTCAAACTCATGGTAAAGTAAATCAAGTGCACGAGATGATCTCATCAAAGCTATGAATACAAGGAAACATCAAGACCCAATGTGACTTGAGGCTTCATCAAATCCAAATAAAGGAAAAGAGGGTGTGATTGGCTTGGTGTAGTAAGAATTCTTGTCTTACTATGAATCACACAAACAGGCATGTTACACAAGATGGCATTGATAGTCTAGCAGGTTTGTGTACCATGCTAGTCAACCCATCAAGGATTAATCGTTAAGGATTTGTGTCTCAAAAAAGGGGAATCTGACAAAAGAGATCTAGGCATAAGGATTTGTGTGTCCTCAGGGGATCAAAATATACAAATGTGGGCATCAGGTATTATGGATTTGTCTCATCAAACATAGTGCATGTGTGCAAAATATGAGGGGAGTGTATTCCCCCATGTTAAATCTATTACAAAATGCCTTAACGGGAGAAATGAACTTAATGGAGCATACATGCATCCACTAGAGATGTTTCCACTATAAAAATTCCCCCAAGAAAGGAAACATCATGGGAAATGAGTACATGACGAAAAAAGAGAGCACAAGAGGGATCTACAAATTCTAGGGTCATTAGATCATTTGATAACTCATGTATATCATAATTATGTCACTGTAAACTGTCATCATTCCTAAAAGGAAGTAAAACTAAAATACAATGGAAGAAAGACACGTAAGAGTCATGTAGAAGAGTATTTTTGGGCTAGCATCACAGATCAAAAAATGATTCATTGCTACCATTTTGCATCATCCCAAGAGGACAACACAAATACACATTTATGAACAATAGCACATGTACAACACAACATGTAACAACATATAGAAGAAATGAGATATAAATATTAGAATAAGGATAATATTTTCAATTCCTTTATAGCCTTGCGCCAACGGAGTAACAAGGATCATTTAAAGAAAAAAAAAAAAAACATATAACAAGAAGCATATCATGAGGGATGCACGTCACGAAAAAATAAGAAAACAAAGAAAATAAAATAAATGAAAGGATCCACTATACTAGAGGAGCTAGTCAAGAGCATCACCTACACCCCATCTTTCTCCATAGTGTTTAGGGAAGGTGGGAAACTCGTAAGAGGAACAACATCAAGCACAATAGAGGGAAAAATAGTCAATCAAGGACCCTTCTATGAAGAAAGGTCACTATGTTTGCGGTTAGAAGAAATAGATAATTGTTGTCAAAGAATAGATGGTAAATCATTATTAAGATCAATAGTCTCATAATCATTGGTATCACTAGCATGCTTACCATTGTTAGTATTACTACCATCATCAAGTATCGTCTTCATCAAGATTAATTATAATAGAATCTAAGATACAACTAGAATCATCATATTTATCCATATGAACGTTATTATTCACATCGTCCATAGGTTCAAGCATGGGTTGTTCAAAGGAAAGTTAAGTGGGAGGGGTATGAAGCGAAGAAGGATTTTGAGAGATACATGCACAAGCTCTAGCTTAATGCTTGTGACGATTATCAAAAGCATGTAAGTTATGTTTGTCCTTATTATATATTTGAGGTGGAGTGGGATAAATAAACACAGGTTCCTTTTCTTATTTAGGTGGGAGGATAGGAGGTGGATAATTTTATAAAGGATGAGTTAGTGGTATAGGAAGAAGACCACAACTAGGATCAAATTTGGGTTTACTAAGTTCAATAATTTTATTGACTTTGAAGGCTTTGTATGATCGGTAAAGATAATCAGCATGAGTTGGAGGTGACTGAGGTATAGAAGCTCAAAAGAAATCAAGGCCAAACATAGCCTTGAGGCCTAGAAGGGTGATAAAGAATATGGTTAATGGTCTTGATTTCATCATCACGAGGAAAATTAAGACATTTTTTAATAGGAGAAGGTACAACTTGCATGGAGGACAACATGGAAAAACCAAGCTTGAATTGAAACTGATCGTAGGTAGGAAAAAAATGAAGGTAGTATCCACAATCTTATCACAAAGGTCTATAAGAAATGATATAGAACCACGAGGAGGGTAAAGGAAACTATTGTAATATTGTAAGACATCAGATTTATCATAGGAATCCTTTTGCAAGTGTTTACGAAAAATATGCTCTTTAGTTATAACATTCACCATGCAAGTGGAATCAAGAAGAACACCACGGGAAGGAATACTAGCAGCCCTACTAGTAATGTAAAGAGGACCATTAGGTTCTTTAATTGTTTTAGCAGCATCAAAGGTGATGCAATGTTGAGGTTGAGGTTGAGGTTTAGGTTGGATATTGTTAACATGGTTGGCTTCTTCAATTTTACCATCATAAATAATGTCTGTAGTAGAACAAGAAGGTTGTGCAATAGTATTGGTTGAATGGGATATCAAAGGATTAGTGTATATTTGAAAATTATGGCTAGGAGGTGCAACAAAATTATTTCCTTAATTGATGTCAACATCAACAGATATAGAATTAAAATCAATAAGGTCTTGGATAACATTTTTCAAAGAATAACACTTTTCAGTATCATGAGCGGCTTGATGATTTCATTGACAAAAGGATTTTTAATCAAATGATCAAAAAAGAGGTTTGCTTGGATTAATTAGTTTAATAGGAGTAAGGTTAATAATATTAGCATTTCTTAACTTTGTCACTGCATTACGCAAAGACTCAGACAAAGGAGTAAAATTGTGAGAAGGTTTAAAAATAGAGGAAAGAAGAGCCACACCTTTGGATGTTGCTACCACTCGAACATCTGCTGTGTTGGATAATTTTTTGATCTTGATGTAATTTTTTGGCTTATGAAACTTATCAGGATGAGAAGCGACATCACTCTTATTAATAATAACATGGGTCATTAGAGTGTTTCTCTCAAACTGGCTCACTTGCAGTTGATAATGATGAAGCACTTCACATAATTGTGAAAAAGAAGAAAAATCTGTAAGGTGTGTCTTACTCTAATGTATTTTTTCAAATTGCAAAAAAATATGCATTGTATATCAACATCAGGCACTGGATAAGAAATATGAGCATGAAAATTATTAAATCTACCAATAAAGTCACTAACTTACCTTTAACACCTTGTTTAGAATGCATTAAATCAGTCAAAGATGTTTGAGGACTAATATTGTTTTCAAATTGTTGAAAAAAAAAATTTAGAAATTTTTTCAAAGGAATCGATGGAATGAGAGAAGGAATAATACCATTGCAAAGCTTTGTCTTGAAAGGTCCTAGCAAACACTAGTAGAATTTGGGCAATAAATGACCAAGTGACTAAAACTTTTAGTCATGTGACTAAAATTTTTAGTCACATGACTAAAACTGATCATGTTCTACCCATTTTTTGCAATTCACAAATATAAATGACTAAATAAATGACCAATTTGGTCATCGGGTAAAATCACTACTAAAATGACTAAATAAATGTCTAAATAAATGACTAAATAAATGACCAATCTGGTCATCAGGTAAAATGACTAAATAAATGACCAATCTGGTCATCAGGTAAAATGACTAAATAAATGACCAATTTGATCATCAGGTAAAATGACCAATTTGGTCATCGGGCAAAATGACCAAATAAATGACTAAATAAATGACCAAATATTTCAGTTTAGGTACCTAAAATGAACCTCAAATTTCAATTTGGTGCTCTTGGTTC
>MU223734.1:632796-644469 GCA_018584345.1 Thuja plicata
TAAATTAATGACTAAATAATTAAATAAATGACTAAATTAATGACTAAATCAATGACTAAATTAATGACCAAATCAATGACCGAATTAATGACTAAATTAATGACCAAATAAACTACCAAATGACCAAATAAACGACCAAATAAATGACTAAATATATGACCAAATCAATGACCAAATAAATGACTAAAATAGTTTAGTCATAAATTTGGTCACGAGATAAATGACCGGCAATAAACTACCAGTGGTCACGTGACCAAATTTGGTCATTTATCTACAATTTTTGGTAGTTTATTTGGTCATATATTGTTGATTTTGTACTAGTGAAACAACTAATTTATGAACCTATATTCATGAGAAAAATCACTACACAAGGTTTGAAATGTTTTAACATGAGTCTCAAGACAAGGAATCTCAACATTTGAGGGATAACAACTTAGATAATTTTTAAAGACAAAGGATTAGCAATGTTACATGTGGGAATATTTAATTTGGATTGAGTCAAGGAAGCAACTTATTGTTGCAAGGAAGAGACAGTTTGACCTAGGCTATAAATGGTGGAATAGGTAGAAGAAATGTTATAAATGTTTGGAATTTTTTTATTGGAGGTAGAAGGAATATTTGACGAGGCATGCATCACATTAGGAGAATTGGTAGAAGGGATATTGGAATATGAAAAGGGCACATTATGATATGAAGGTGCTGATGTGGGAAATAAAACACATGGGACTCTTGTGGGAAGTTGTGGAAAAATAGGATTAGGAAGGCTTAGATGTACGGGATTAGAAGGTTCAATTGAATTTGTGATAAGTGGAACAACATCAGTGGAGATTTTAGGAATGGAAGTAGATATAGGCAAAGAAGTTTCAACATGTGTATTGGATGGAAAATAGCTTAATTCTTCAGCAAATTCAGACATGGATTTGACATTGGAATTAATCATATGTGAAATACCATGCAAGAGGTGAAGATCATGTTCATCATTATGAGAAACCTCTATTAAGGCTTCTAAAGTGGAAATAGTTTCAGCACTATGATTCTCTTGCAATAACCAATGTTCTATTTTTTTAAATTCTTGAGTAAGTTTGTCAATTTGAGCGGGAGGAACTCTTAAGGCTTCATATTCATGATGAGAGGAATGAGAAGAGTTATTCTCTATGAGAGGATTAGGATCATGAGGGAGAATCGTGTGTTCATCAATATTATAAGGAAAGACGGAGGGTTCGAGATCAAAAGAATCCACGAGCCTACAAATTACACTAACTAGAATACCATAAGTTGGACTCAAAGTGATAAAAATCATACAAAATGAGATGCAAAGAAATGATAATAGAATCTAAATTCATATGATGTAACAAAGAACAAAGTAGATCTAGAGATGAAATAAAAATGAAGATGCAAAGGGAGATCACACATAAAATATCTAACCACCTAATCAAAAGGTATAAAGCATAAAAGTGTCAAGTTCACCAAAATGTAAGTGAAAATATGCAATGAAAAGGAAGATCACACAAAGAAGATCTAAGTACCCAATAAAAATATATAAAGAATTAAAGCATCAGGTTCACCAAAATGTAAGTGATGTTATGCAATGCAAAGAGAGATTACACAAAGAAGATCTAACTACCCAAGAAAAAGATATAAAGCATGAAAGTGTTGGGTTCACCAAAATGTAACATAAGAAAAGAGAGGGGGATAAGGATGTAAATGATAATTCACAACCTAGTGTCTTTTATTATGCACATTAGGGAAAGAGAATGAGGGATTCAAAAATATAATGTTCAAGAGAACCCAAATTCTATTAGCACAACCCAAATAGATATAGGGGTACTAATAAAAAATTTAAGTCCTTTCAAGGGGGAATATCAAAAAGATCCTTTTTTATTTTATGTTTCTACTTTCCCTTTATTGTTTGTTGATTTATATCGATTAATTATACTGGAGATAGTGTGTGTTTGATTAAATGAACTAAGGCTAGTTGTTTAAATGCAATGCAAGTAAAGTAGAAGCACATGTAATAATCAAGCACATAAAAAGACCTAATCTGATCTCTCCAAGTTCTATAAAATGACAAAGAGGAAATTGGAATCACCTTGAGGGCTAGTAGAAGTCATAATATTATATCTTAAATTGGAGTAGTGGTCTATAACAAAAAGTTAAATTGCATTGGATCCAGAACATGAAGACTAGAATATGTTAACAATCAAAATTTGAAGGTCCCAGGAATATGTTGACTTGGAGGTATAGGTCAACTTGGAGGTATAGTTTGCACTTTGCTATAGGTTGAGGTTGACCTATAACTACACTGTCCAAAAATATGAGATCTAATTGTCTGACAGAAGATGCAACTCTAAATCAGTCGAATTCGATCCTCAAAACTTGAAAACCTCCAAATCTGCTCCTACACAAGAAAATTGATTTTTTAATTTTTAATTTTTTTTTGGTGGGGGGGGAGGGGCTTGCATTGGTCAAGCCCCTGTTTAGGAATTAACCTTGAATTAAAATAAAAATATGTAAAATCAAGATAAACATAAATATTCATCTTGCTTGTAAAACCCTCATGGATGGATTCCAATCCACTACCCATTAAGATGTATGAATTCTTGTATGAAGAATATAGGATGTTGGTTGTCTTCAAAAATTCAATAGATCTAGAAGTGCCAAATCATAGATCATGGATGTAAGTATGGTTGAATTATTGAATGGTTAAATGCTTGTGCAATGATGATGAATGTAGATATCCTCCCTTGATGGAAAACTCCACTATCTCCAATGGCGAAAGAAGCTAGATCTATGGAAGGAAGTGCATGCTTTGTTGAATGGAATGGATGCCTTCAATGAATCCTTTCTTTTATTAAACTGCTTGAATGAAACTTGAACTTGATAGCTTGCAATTGATGGCTTGAGCATGTAATGGATCTTTATAAAACTTGGATTGCTTATTGAATTCATGGATCCCAAATGATGTGAGAAGGCATTATTTTATACCAATTTTGGGCATCAAGAAAAAAAGTGTTGACTGCACTAGGAAAGAAAATATAAAAAATCTATAAATGGGATCGAGTTAAAATGAAAACAATGCCTTGAGTACATGTCAATCTTGACTTGTACCCCTAGATACAGATTGGCTTCAAATTTTACCCCACACATAGGTCTACTTCGACCTATACCTTAGGAGGTACAATCCCCTGAAAGGGCATCAGGATCTTAGGGGTGCAAAAAGAAATGGTAAAAATGTGCAAAAAATGAGGACAAAGTAGAAAATCAAGCACAAATGCATCTATGTTCTAGGAGATCACTAAAATGGAGCCTAAAATGGTTTTTGTGCTTCCAAATTAATGGGGGCTAACTTTAAAGATGAGACAAAATAAAAAATGGTACCACGTGTAAAAGTAAACCACACAATTAGACATAGTTTCACTACTAGCTTGCATTGATAATAAACATATCAAGAATTAGACTACCTTGCAACTTTTAATTAAATGCATCTGATAATTTTTGCATCAAGAGAAACATCAATGACCTACAAAAACTGCTTTGAGTCTTTAACATATGAGATAAGTTATTTGAAAAGGTCCCGCATTATCTTTTAGGTTTAAACAAATCATTCACAAGTACCACGGATTGCAAAAAACAACACATCAAAGTTTGACAATTTTATGCACTTAGGGTACTTGAGGGTCATTGCTACTAGGATATAGTGTTGAGAATTCATGTGAGTTGAAAGGAAAAAAATACCAGGCACAGGTAAACCCACCCAATTAGATCTGTTTGCATTGATTTTTTGAACCCATAATGGGGTGAAAGTATGGATCTATGTCACACTTTAGGATAGCTAGAAGGATTCGGTCGAAATAGATCGAGTCGAAACAGATTTGGTCAAAAAATTCAAGTCAAATCCACATGGCACCTATGTAGACACTCCGTGGTAGGGGTGTTTAAACAAATGAATTCGGTCAGATCCATTTCGTCAAAATCGGTTTCTCTCGAAACCGCCTGATTATACAAGTTGGTTGTAACCTTTAGCCCCTCTTTTGCAACTGACAAATTTACAGAGTGGGTAAGGTGCTATAGGAGAATTTTGGCTAAAATCAGGGAGGCCCACTTTTTTTAATGTTTTTGATAGATAAAAGCAGCAAGAGGGTGCTGGCCCATGGAACAGGGGACTAGAAGCACATTAACAGCAGGTTAATGGCACTAGCCAGAGCTTGAAGCATATATGACTATTATCACAGGAGTTTATAGTTTTGCCTCTATCAAAAACATACGTAACAGTTCTACTTAAACAGAAATAACCAAAGTATCTACTATCAACAACAGCAACAAAAATAGTGTTACGGAGCCACGCAGGGCTTGTCCAAATACTAAAATTAAACTTAACAACACCCCTCAAAATAGAGCAGGGGAACCGAGGGACCAGACCAGTCAAAAAATAACACACCATAGACAGAAGAGCTAATTCTTCCCTCCCAGCTACTTGGACAGCAGGGATCTCGCCCACTCCTCCTGGAGGAACATAAATAGTTCTCTGTTTTCAGCATTAGCTTCCAAATTGCCGTCAGACAGCTTCCCCTGCACATTACAAAGAGTTAACGCGGAGGCGTGCATAACTTTCAAGGAAAATTTATTGGTCCTCCTGTAGAGGTCCACTAGGTCCTGCATTCCTTTTTTTATCTCCGCTATTTCCAAATCAATCTTCACAAACTTGCTCTTAAGGGTGCCCGCGAAGTTACTTTTCTCTTCCGAAACAGGTGAGAGGGGTTTATCCTAGGGGTCGCCTTTGGGACTTTGGGGTGGGGTAGGGCTCTTAGCACTCTTAGAGTTGATCAGGGGGGTATTAGCCATTGGGCTCATATAGCCTTCCGAAGACATCTTTCTAGAATCGGTGGAATGGGAGGCATTTTCAGATGGGGAGAGCTCTCTGGAGGCCGTCTCCAGCATCTTGAGTTTACATTGCTCCTTAGCAATCCTGTTAGATCGTCTCCGGCCAGTCCTGCTTAGGTCCACCACTTTTTTTAATGTTATATGAGAGTAAATGTTTTTTTTCTACTGTTTGAATTGTTTTCAATAGTTTAATTTATCTTAATAAACACTAGGTTTATTAACATTATAAATAAACACATAAACCCTAGTAAAAAATTTATCTTAAGCACATAAACATAAATCATAGACACATAAACCGTAGGCACATAAAAAAATCCTCTGTAACAAAAAATAAATTAAGACCAAATATATTTGAAATAGAATCCTTTGTAAAGAAAATCATTTTTGCTCCATTCATCTTTAAAACTCTTTTTTTTCACACATTGTACTGTTTGGTCATTACTTTGACAAAATCTACATCCAAAACCATATTGGACACAACCATCTTGCATAAATCTAATGGCAAATAATTTTAAAAGGGAAGTGGCTCATCCTCTCCATATATATATGCTAAAGCCATGACCAAGTAGAGATCACTATGTGTACATATCTACAACCTCCTAAATAGTCAATAAATTGGTTAGTTTGAGACCTTAAACCTTATGTATTAGCATATTTTCATGATGATCTAGGAATATGATTAGTAGGTCCACACCAATTTCTTTCTCTAGTATTGGAGGTTTTCTATTTGATTTGAAATTGACTCATTTAGCATAGTAGACAAAATCTTGACCCAATTAGTGCCAATCACATTCTTACTCTTAGGTCTTGGGACAAGTTCCCAAGTTCCAGTCTTCTCAATTTGACACAGTTCCTCTTCCATAGCTAATCAGGTTCTTATTTGTACGACGATTTGAATTGATAGGATAGATAAATAAGCTTACCAAGTGAATTTGAACGGGAAAACCAAGTTAATTTGAATGGGAAAACCAAGCAAGTAGAAAGAAAATGGATGTGTAGTTCACCTCTCTATAGTAGGGCCTCTACAGGCCTATCCTTGACTTCTATTTAGCCACCTTACGAATCATTTGTACAAGCTTACAGTCACAATATTCTACTTTCAACTTCAAAGCCTCAAAACACAACCCTGGTCTATAGTTACACGATAAGTGATAATATAATACATAAAAACTAGGGAAAAAGTAAAAACACAAACCAGCTTTATTTATGCTTTGTTTTTTGCAATCTGTTTAGTTAATCTTTAACTTCCCTATAACAATAAGAATTTTTTTATAAAACCTTAAAAGATACCACGTGAAAAGAAAATCCTTATTTCATTCCCCCTTATCTGCTTAACTTTCATTTTGTTCCCCCTTTTCTGCTTAACTTTCATTTTGTTGGAGCTTTAAATTCCTGCAAAATTTAGAGTTCCACATAATAAAAAGAGCCCTAAAAGAATGACCTTTTAAACCCCATATCAAAAAACTGAATTCCCCATGAAATCACGTTTTCCACCTATAAATGAGGGTGTACATTCATTTTCAGCTTCCCACAAACAAACTTGACAACTCTGTCAAGTGAAAAATCTTTGGAGTCTACAATGTTATGTAGTCTATATATCATAATGCCTCCAGGGAGCTATCTTTGAAAGTGAATATTTCAGTGTCTATGGTTCTTGTCAAATCAATCTTTCCTATGGATTGTACATATCATAATGGAGCTCTATGCCAGTTTTCAGAACCCCAGGACCTCATTTAGTATTTTTTAAAAGCCTAATCCGTTCGCAGATTATTCAGTTTATTGACTACACAGTGTGAAATTCATCAGAGTGGCCTTTTATAAAATTTTGTATTTCTAATCCGGACGACCTTCACACTAAAATGATTAATCCCTGAAATTGACTATACTACAAAGATCCACTATGCACAATTTGACGAGTATAGCACCTCATTTGATATTTTTACAAAACCCAAACTATGTGCGATTTATTAAGCTTTGCATGTTACAGCGTACAAAAGCTTTCTATAGGCTATCTTGGAAAAATAATATTTTGAAATCTGTTGATTTTATGGGGAGCCTCTTTACAAATAGACATATGCTAATACCATAAACACACTCACTAATTTTCATAGACATTGGACATCATTCGATATATTTTCCAAGGCAGAACCAGATGGAATTTGCAGAAGTTTGTTGACTGTATTCATGACAGCTTCCAAATGGTTGATTTTGGGCTTTAATATTTTGCTGCAGGCGGAATCATGGAAAAAAAACTTCGGTACATTATCTTATTATACATTAATGAATGCCCATGCCAAGTGGCAGCCTCTCAAGAGGAGTATTACTATTTTTGTAAACAAGAATTAGCAGGGTTCGGATAAATTGTGACTTGGGTTAAAATTACAAATTTGCACAATCAGAGAACAACCCACTTAATATTTTAGCCTCAATTGCTTGCAGTTTCAGTTTCATTTTCGTGGTCATCAGAGCTTGTTGGATATATTATTTTCAAGTTCTATGTATTGAGTATCTTAGCTAGCAGAGTCAGTTTACAAAGCATGTGCTGCAGATAAGGGAGTTGCTCAAAATTCGACACAAAACCCACATTTTATTTTTTTATCATAACTTTTTGGCAAATTTTCATAATTTATAGTTGGCCGCAGAGTTGCTCCAGAAAAGCCAGAGGAGAATTAATATTTGTCAGTAGTTTGAGGCAGTTTTAAAAAGGAGGAAGAAAACATTTAATTAAGTACAAACAACAGAAGTAACACATTAAAATTACACTAACTTAGCCAGCATCCTCCCAGCAAATGATAAAGTTGGAATATTAAAACAGCGTATGGGACATACATCAAAGCATAATAAAGCTTATTTCTATATGCAATTTGTAGCAAGATGTGAACTAAAGAAATTCTGTAAGAAAGCTTTCAGAATCTTCAGGATAAAAAACCAGTGACTGTATGCTCTACACCCGTGACTGAATGGAAGTTTAAGAGACTTTTCAAATATTGTGGTCATAGAGATAGTACGCAGCAATAAGAATGCACAGATGATATCTATTTAAACACTCTAGAAATTAACGTCCAATAAACCAACCGTAAAACTTATCTATTCCGACATTCTCTTGTCGGCATGAATATGGAAGCTTTCGTAAGGGATATGAAACTTTAGAACAGCACCGATTTATTAACATATTTTTTGAGAATGTAATCGGCATGAATAAAAGCCGAATCTCACCAGTGATAATCTCAAACGGCATAAGATAGGGCGACCACACCAATTTCAATGATTTACATTATATACATTGGGCATGATTTATGCCAGCAACGCCATGGAATTTTCGCATCAGCCAGACAAATTACCGCGGAGTTGCATTCAAGTATGGAGAAATCTTCAAATGCCAGCACTCAATCTGCCATTGTTTAGGGAGAAGGCGTTGAGGTAATGTTTGGAATAACCCACAAAGCATAAAACTAAGGATCCCTGCAAAGAATTTCAGCTACAGATCGCCTGGTAGATGTATGTGCAAAACGTAGAAGTTTTATGGAGAAAATGATTGCAGGATATTAACAAAATGAATTTGTTTAAGCAGATACGACTGGCAGGAATAAAACCGAATTCCAACATCTGCATAGCTCAATGTGATAGGTGGAATTGAATAGAACGATTAAGAATTTGAAATGCTTTTTGCGGAAATTCCTAGTGCAACCGCAGATTCTTCCATCATAGTGGGAACTTAGAAACACAATAAAAAAAAAAAGAGAACTTTGGTTTCATATATTGCATGAGTGCCAAAATATGCACAATTTAGACTCCAAAATAAATCAGGAAATTTCAGAGACTCATAAAATAACACTAGCGCGTGTGAAGGCCGAAGTCCATCTCCTCGTTGTTTCGCTGACCTGTTCTTTGTGGGTTGCGAAATTGCGAAAGTGTGGTTATAAAATCGCTATTTCGCCATATTCAATAAAATGGCTCGCGAAATAACGATGAAACATAAAGGTGTTACCTGGCTACTATTAAACCAATAGAGAAAATGTCTAGAGTTTATAAAAGATGGAATAATTATTTGTGGAGGAAAGAGTAAATTTATGTCACCCATATACTTTCACACGATAGTAAATTTTTACCACAAGAAAAATCATATGGGCAAAATAATCAATTAAAGGCTAATTTTAATTAAAGAGGTGAAAACTTTTCAATATATATATAGTAAAGTGACAATGTTTTTATGAAGGAGTGTAAAAAAAAGGGGGAATTTTATTTTTTCATATGAAGGATTTTATGAAGTATAAGGGAATGGAAAGTTTTCAAGTTAAAAAGAAGATTCTATATGAAGCTTATATATTTTTCTAGCCAAATATTTTAATGAAGTTGTCAAAATAGGAATTATTATGTTGATCCAATTCACGTGGAAGCCGAAAGATTGGGTTCTTTGCTATTAAAGGTAGTAATGGTTTGAAAAAACTCCTTAATAATATAGAAGGAGAAATCAAAACAGAGAGGAAAGGGATATAATTACATAATAAAATAGGGGATAAACTAGATGAAGCAGTACTTATATACTATGCAATTAGAGTTTGAAGATTAATATAAAGATCCAATTTTTTTCTCTACAGTTGTGGTGTGGAATTATTTTCTTTTCAAATTGGTCCTTTGTGATTATTAATGAGTCAAACAACTAATTGTCATTTTTAAAACTAGCGCAAAGGGGTTATTTATCCTTCACACTAATTTGAATATCAAGAAGCATTTGTTAAGTGTTGTTCTTATGTTTCTTGTTTGAATGACTTTTTGAAAGAGAAATTAAAATCGATTAGGCTGATTGGTGTGTTGTTCATTTAATCATCTTACATTGATAGGATTCAATAGTTGAGAGTTTATCTAAAGGATAAAATTTTGTCTCACAAAGTGGTACATGAGGGTTTGAGGAGGGGTGACTTTTTGCCCAAGAAGGATAAGGGACTGGTCTTATCAATAACACATAAAAATTTCAAACAAAATCAATTATTGTTTTCAGTATGAGCAGATAGATAACATAGAAGTAGAAGGACATATAAAAATTAATCAAAGATCTACTAGGAAGCAATATTTTTAGGAGAGGAAAGTAGGAGATAGTATCAGAAAATAGAAAGATTATACATTGAAGCAAATAATCAACATGTTAGTTTAGAAATAAAGCAGTTTGTAAGTAAATTATTTCATCTAAGGAATACATGCAATTCTGAGATAGAAGTTTGAAGAACAAGCTACAAAATAAACTTCAGCTTTGAAGATAAAATTGGTGAGTAGGTGCACATACCTAGGTCTTGTAGAGCTTGAAGTGCAGAGGATTCCAAATTTTTTTTATTGATCCTCTTAGTTGGCCAAGTCAATTAGAGAGTTTGAGCATAAAGCCAAGGATACTTTTATGATGCATAGGGGTTAGGTCTATTACTAGGTTTCTTGGGTTAAGTTTCACCAATGAGTCCAACTAGGCACCATCAAATGGTCCTACACTATAACCTTCTGAAGGTTACACCACTTAACTTGAACTTTACCTTGGTCCCTTCCATATGACCAACCTCCTAGAGCAATCCAGTTTCTGTAAAGAGATACAACTCCCCACATCAAGCCTCCTTCATCCAAGGTTCAACCAAATTACCTAGCCCCTTGCTTTTTATGATCTCTTCACCAACATAGAAGGGAGA
The DNA here is from genome assembly GCA_018584345.1 of Thuja plicata. Lineage (NCBI taxonomy): Eukaryota > Viridiplantae > Streptophyta > Pinopsida > Cupressales > Cupressaceae > Thuja > Thuja plicata. The sequence goes on from MU223734.1 coordinate 643,347, forward strand.
GTGTGTAGGTGTGACTCCATGCTTAGAAAACTATAATTGATCAACTTGACCCCTTCAATCCACTACGACAAACCCACAACAAGATCTTCCCAATTTAGCCTATTAGGAGACCTATTAGTACTCTTTGGACCTTAATTTATAATCCTCCCAAACAAGGTCACATAAAAGACACAATTTTCAATAGCCTATTGGGACTTATGTGAAATATATCAAAATGGGATCTGGGTTTTGTGTTTGACCTAGTCAACCAAGACTGGGAGAAATAGGCCTGATAGGCCTAATTCATGAGGGTTTAAGACAAACTCTTAACCAGTCAACTTGGTATGAAAAATTCTTTTATTTTGGGATCTTCCTTTCATCAATGATTCTAAATCTACCCTTGGTTCAAACCCACACTCAACAATGTCTTCTCTACAACAAAAGTTCTCCTCTTGTCTGGCTTGTCACACGGTCATCCCAAGCCTCGGGCATTATGGAAAAAATCTAGTTTCACTCCATCTTCTCCCAAATCACTTAAAACATGTATGTTACATTGAATCATAACATTCCCCAAATATTTTTTCAATTCCAGCAGTGGAATGTTAGGATTTCTTCATTTGTACCCAAACCCTTGGGTTTGTGAGTTTCCTAATCTCTCAAGAAAGAATTGGATGGATCTACCAAACCACAATACCAAATGAACTCAAACCTACTACTAAAAATTCATGAACTTGTCTTTGGTTATCCAATCCATACACGTCCGTAAAGTTGTAGGGAACAACAAAGAAGTCAAAGAAAATACAAAATTTCAATGGAGCAAAATCTTCAATTCATTCTCAACTTAATGAGCACATCCAAAATCATTCAAAGAGGCTATAAAAATCCTCATGAACACTGGCTAATTGCCAACAACTAATTTTCTCAACTTACTAGCCATTGGGTGCAACAAATTTGAAAAGTTGTAAAAGTTGTTAAGCAACTTTTGAGCAACATTTACATCTTTTTCAATTTTTTTTTCTTTTGTCACATCATGGTGACCTTAGGACCTCTAACCTATCTAACAAGAAAAATCATATGGGCAAAATAATCAATTAAAGGCTAATTTTAATTAACGAGGTGAAAACTTTTCATATATATATATATA
>MU223734.1:660553-676022 GCA_018584345.1 Thuja plicata
AACCCCAATATCCATTAATCAGCATTCATAAACTTTGATCCAATAAGAGATGATACAAACAAGGAAGCATAGGGATATGAAGAATTATCACAAAGTACTCCCAGAATGTTTGTATGATCAATGAGAATGTTACAGAATGTAAAAGCCAGAGGGCAGAAAGAATGCCACAGATAACTTCAAGAGAGAACAAATTCTCTTTACAAAATGCCTAAATCTGAGCACTAAGGCTCTCAAAAACTTTTTATACTCCCATGCACGCAGGCAGGAGTCCAAAACCTAGCTAGGGTTATAGATTTACAATGTAATAATTGACCCTAGTACAAAATCTAATCTGGTCATAAATGTGTATCAAGGTGAATCGATCAGATCAGATTTCCTTTAACTTGCGCCCATCCCTGTACTTGATTATGCATCGTGAACAAGCAACCTGGATCCATCAGTTATATTCAGCAACTGACCCTCTATCATGAATGCTCACCAATTGATCACGGTCCCCCAGGACGGGAAGTGACCCTTGACGGCCGCCGCTCAAACTCTCATCAATGAGCCATCGAGTGTGACCATGCCTTTTCGCCAACTACAACTGAGAGAGCAATAACTTCGTGATTGGACTCTGTATCTCCCTGAACACGTCTCTGAATCTTCTGTTCCTTTAACTGACGGTGAACAAAATTATTCCAGGGATCAACAGACTCTCTGTGCATGGCCTTCTACAATCTAAACCTCTCTGATCAGTTCTGGAACACGAGCACAGAGGAACCATGGCTGCCAAGCAATCACAGTGCAAAAACTACCGCCAAATATTCAAATTCAAAGTCTCACGATCACGCGACCAACGACTAGTCTCCTTATCGCGAGCATCAGATCTTAACGAGGGTTTAATCTCACGACCATGCGACAATGGCACTTTTTACCTCTGTTTAACCTGAGCCAAATCCAGCGACAAGGCAACTGTGTGAAATCGAAGTCGCGAGGCAATTTTCTTAACCCACCTTTCTTCTAGCGACCCAGCGCCTAACTGTCATCTTTAACCGTCACGGCTTGTCGCCTGATCGCCAGATGCTATCTCCTTGTCTCAAGATCACGCGACCACACTTAGTCGCCAAGTCGGGAGAACACAGCACTGAGCCCTTTGAATTTTCTTAACAGTCAACATGTGTCCTTAATCCTTCTAGCGACATCCCGACTGTCCCTTATCATTGAATCAGGAGTACTTTCTCTGTAGGGCACCTTGATCACCAGACTTAGCGACCACCGTTGGATCTTCTGAGCTTTGCATCAGATGGCCATCGCTTAATCGCTATAAAAATGAGGATACCCTTAAATCATCTTGCGACCCAGTGACTGAAGGCAAAGAAACATTTAGTGTCGAAGTCGCGTGACCCATTTTCCTGTCTGGCGATCACCCGACTGAGGACCCACATCCACCTGCCATATGCCACCTGTCACACGACCACTGGTCCATCTGTTGTACACTGAGGAAGCTGAGTCATCATCATGGTTCTAGCGACAACGCGACCAAAGGGTGGTAGCCAAGTTGGAAGACATTTCATCAACTGGTGAATTCTTCACGCGACTTCATGACTGAAGGGCGAGCCCTTTTATATTCATTAATCGCACAGTCACGAGCTCCTTTTACTCTATTTTTATTACTCAGCGAGTGAGCGATGAGCTCCCCTTTCCTTTGGTCACGCACTCGCCATCCTATTTCATTTACTCTTATTTTATCCGCGAGTGCGCGACGAGCCTATCTTTTGTTAATCGCTTAGTCGCGCTCAGATCTCCGTTCATCCTTCCAGCTCGGCGAGTGGGCGATGAGCTCTTTAATCTACTCGGTCGCACAGTCGCGGGTGTATTCTCTTTTATCTGCAAAGTCTGGCGACTGGGCGACAAGCACTTGCCTTTTCTTAATCGCACAGTCGCGACCCCTTTTCTCTTTACTTTGGAACATCGGCGACTGAGCGATGCATTACCATTCGAGCTCATCGCTCACTCACGAGCCAGCACCATATCTTCTTAAAACACCTACGAGTGCGTGACGACATCACCTTTCAGCTCGGTCGCTTGGTCGCGGACTTGCAACATTAATCTCTAAAGACATCACGACTGTGCGATGACCTCCCGGAACAACTCGTCGCCAACTCGCGCACTGCCTTTTCCTTTATCCTTTTGAAAAATGTCAGCGCAATTGCGCGACAACATCTCCTGCTGAGCTCGTCGCTCACTCGGGGGTGGATGAGACCTATGCGGGAAAAGGTAGCGACTGAGCGATGAGCGCGTTTGGCAGCTTGTCGCTCAGTCGCGCAACTTGAACTTTGAACATATTTTAAAAAATGATTGCGCGATGAGCCATAAGGTTAATTTTTTGAAAAAAGGAGGGTTTGGCCATTTTGGCAGGAAAACACAGAAAGTCCAAAAATGCAGGATAGGGAAAAAAATGGGCAACAGTAAAATCCATGTTCCCCTACTACCATAATATAAAAAAGATTAGAGGAAATCGGGTGACCAAGTGTGAAGATGTAGTTGTCACTGAGAGGGGACGAGGGTGAATCAGTTTTCTAAAAATTTTAACCTTATTAATCTCAGTATTTAACCATAAACCAATTACAATGAAAAGAAAAGAAATGAAACATAAACCAACCATTCACACAATCATAAAACCATGATTTTTTCATGGAAACATGGTTAAGGGGAAAACCACGGTGGGGATGGTACCCAAAAATGATTACGTTTTAATAGTAACAACCATGCCAAAGGTATGAATATGATAAGAATGAAATGTACATGCATTTAGGCTTACACCCTAGAGCTCACTACTGAATTATAAAAGAGGTCAACAAGCCTTAGGAAAGTACACTTCTTAACAATATGCATTTGAATACAATCCAAAAAAGTGAACTAGAATTACCATCGCATATTCTTGTACATTTCCATGTACGCACAATACAAAATTCTGCTCAATTTGTAATCTCACCTCTTCTCATATCAAATTCGCATGTACACTATCCAACAATAACATCTCTAACCATCAGTCTCTTAAATCATCATGAAAACACAATCTTATATACCCAATTTAAAAAACAATATCTCAATCAGTCACCCTCAAGAACATAAAATATAATGTTTGAAGTGTCAGCCAAATCCATTAACAAATCTTCATTCTAACCTCAATCACATCCATAATATCTTCTACCATTTCATATCAATAAAAGAAAACTGAAAATGAGCAATTAATCAATTTTATAGTATCTCTTAGTGATCTACTGCCTGACTGTGATGGTTCTTCACTAAATACTAATTTATGCCACTTAGAACTCCATAGCTCAATAATATGACATTATCAACTGGTATGATCATGGAATAAGGTAGTATGTACCCTGTAGAATCTTATTCTAACTGTGCACCTACAAAATTGTAGTCAAATGTTTGTACCGGTCATTATACTATAACTTATAATGAATAAAATGATTCAATACTAGAGATCATTCAAAATATTGGCCACCTTCAAGTATTTTTTAATAAGCTTACTATATAGGTCAATGACATTGTTTATGATTTCAGACTGCACAACCCCTTTCTTAGAGTCACTCCTAGTTATTATAGAGGTGGGGCCTTGTTTTAGATAAGATAAATTACTCCCTTAGTGAACCATATCTATAGTATCCACATTTTTATTCAAATTTTTTATCAATTGCATGCTATTTCATCCATTGGATCCTCCTTATATTGTTCTAGGAATGCTTAAAATATTCACTTTATCATTAAAAAATTGAAGTCCTTCAACATTGAGAATCATAGAATAATGACCAATTGTAACAAACATTTGTAGCCTATGATTCACAATGTTGATAGGTTCCAATAAAGTAATTATTCTAGACTCATAATAATTTTAAGGATAAGATTTAGATTTAGCCCNCCCCCCCCCCCCCCCCCCCCCTCTCTTACTATTAGAGATCATAACTATTTCCATCTCCCCCATTATATTATGAAAGTCCTACACCTTCTCAGTAGCATCATCAAATTTAAAAAGAAACCAAGAATAATATTTGGCTCCCCAAAAACCACTTTCTTATATTTAAGAAAAATTTCATCCACCCTATCCCCACTCTTCTAAGACATATCATTATACCAATATTAATATTCCTCATGAACCTTCTCTTCAACCAACATTTCATTGAACTGTTCACCTTGCACCATGGAGTTTACTTCATCTAAGCCAACCTCCTGCTATCCAACCTCGTCATTTATAACCTCCCCCGAGCTTAATTCTATAAGAAAACCTTTCCCTTTTCCTGATTTTTTTTTCTTATTACCATCTTTAGTAGTATACATGGACTATTTCTCTTATATTTGACCACATTATCCTCAAAAAAGAAACCACTAGACTAATCTTGATGGCTCCCCTTTTTATGGGCTTATTGAGCTTAGAAGGAATATCCTTCATGCCCAACAAATGTTACATTTAATCCCTCAACCCATTATCCATAGAATCCATTGGTGTATTGGTATAATTCACATGTAGATAAGTTGATTCTATCTTTTTTTAGGTTTATTTGTTTTAGCATTTCTCATAATGGATAAATTTTTAAGACACTCTATAATGAGAAAGATTAGACCCTCATGACGAACATAGAGATTTGGTTTCTTGGTATGATACTTTAAACCCAATTCAAGTGGGGAAAATAGATAATAAGAAAAAGAAACCTTCTATTTTTGGTGAAAATGATTCAAAAAAATGGTGAACACTTGATTAGAAAATGCACCTAAATTTCCTCCTATTGTATTTTCTTCTTCAACCTCTACATCCATCATGGTGTCCTCGTTCTTCTCCTCAAATGAACTCATAAAATGACCATTGAATGAAAATTATATTATTATTACCTCAATAATCTTTGCCTACCAACGTGTGATAGAATTCCTAATTATCAGCGTTGTTCCTAACCCACAAGTCACACTCACCCTTCTTGAAGATACTTTTTAGGGCATTTGTAAGGGCCTTATAGCCTCTAAATTTTTTCTTATGATGAGTAGACAACCCAATGATTTTGGAAACTAGGTCCTCACTAACCACTAGGTCCTTGTTAAACACATGGATATTTGAATCCTTCCACCCAAAATAAATGTCCTTTATAAATTTTGGGTTAGCACCATAGAGATGATTTATATATTGGGTAACTCCTTCCTTGGGCTTATTACAAGCCTCAATATTGTCTCTCTATCTATCATAGGTGAAGGGTTTTACCTAACTTATCTCCCTGCACATTTTAATTGCATAGAGGAAAAAATCTACCAAAAACATAGAGTAAAAAATTCAAAGAAATAGAAGGTATAATAAATGGCCAAAAGAAACCAAATTAGGTTAAACACACTAAGAATACATTGGAAATCAAGGTCAAAATGAAAAATGTTCATAATGATCTAATAAAAAGGCACCTTAGATATAAATAATTTTATTAGTAATAAAGTAAATTGAACTTCAAAAGGATGTAAATGGTTTGACTCTCACATATGCTAATGAGTAGACACAATGCCTTTTTGTGGAACAATTATACCACCACATCTCCTTTCCTTTGGTTGTGGGTGATGTGGCACTGATAAAAACAATTGGCAAGAGTGAAAGGTAGTTATAAATGATGTCATAAATTGTACATTTTAGATTAAGGGTCCCTTTTAGACAATCAATAACAACCAACAAGTCACCTTCAATCCAAATTATCATACACCCACTTGATTGGACTAGCTCCAAACTAATGACGATAATTTTTTATTTTGTGAAGTGGTTTAACTATGTACCCAATGGGAGTGTCGCTGCCAAACATAACCTACTACAATGTGATCTCTCAACACTCACATACTACAAGTAGGTCCCTATATTACCTTTAGCCACCCCATACATGTTAATTTAAACCATTGGTAAGTGGATATTTCCACACTACATTCTCTCTTATCTACCTAGACTTGGGAGGAATAGAAATATCATGAGGAAAATTCCAATTTGTGGTAGTAATCCACACATAATTAGAAACAATAAATTTCTATCCATACATTAGAACACTGAATAGGTCGATGAGAAAATTCTTCTCAATAAAAAAAATATTTTAGATTAGAGATTATGGGTAGAAGATTTAGTCTCTCCAAAAATATGATTATTCCCTTCTAATGAAATTCACATTATAATATGAGGTCTAATTAGGGATCAAAGAGAAGAAAACTAGAAATTATGAAGAGGCCCATTCTAATACTAATAACCAATAGTTAAAAAGTTGGGAAAACCCCAACATGGGTTTCAAAGGGAGAAAATATGTATCCAAATCATGAGGATCAAGGATAAAACAAAGAAAATATGGAACAAATTCTAAACATCAATTTCACAAAGACAATACTTGTTCAATGGTGAAAAACAAATCTTACAAAAATCATTTGTAGTTAGAATTTTTTCCTAAGAAATGAGCCAAAAAAAAAAGATTTTATTGTGGGGGTTAAGCTTGGAATTCTGAATAGAAGCTTAGAAGGTGTTGAGGAGAAACTAGGACTATCTGAATAAATAAATAACTAGACACTAAAAAATTCTTAAAAGGGGAATCTTTCCAAACAAACTTATCCTCCATAGCAGAGTCTATAATATGAGCATTATCTAGGAGAGATTACATAGCTAAGAAACTAGGATTCACATATGAGAGATCTTCACATATTCTATTTTCTAAATAGTTAGTAATAATGTATCCAAACCTCCTAATAAAATAATCCCTAAAAGGAGAGGCCCAAGAGGTACTCATTAGAGGAAAATTTCCTACCCACCAATCATCCCAAAAAATAATTTTTATACCATTCCCCAATATCAACCATAAACCATTCAAAAGAATGCATGTATCTTTCTAGAACATTTCTCAGAGAGAAAAACTAGGAGGGATGTTATTAAAATCATCCAAATAGTGACAAACAATGTTGAAAGAATGAAAATATTTATTGTAGAAAACATGATCACATTCCATATTATCCACCAATAATCTCCAAAATTGTTGAACAAGGAGTGAAATGTTGAGCTCATTATCAAATGACCAATCCTCCAAGCTTTAAGGGGTAGAAAAATAAGTCCCAAGACAACAATTAAAGTCTAACTTCATCTTCTCTAGTAGTTGGAAGTTACCTTGGATGGATTCAATTTTCTCCAATAATTTTCTACAACCCATGAATAATATAAAAGAACATATGGGGAAAATTTGAAGGGAGGCTTTAATGAATTGAAGCTTATTAGCCCCCACCAACCTAACAACTTAGAGTGAAATTATTGCAAGAGATCATTCCAAAATAATTTAGGAACCATGTTAGAGTACAAATGCATACCCAAATAAGTATATGGTAGGGAACCCTTAGAGCATTCTAAGATCCTACTAAAATTTAAGTTTTCATAAATTTTAGAGTATTGTGGAAGCAATTAGAGCTTTTAGAAAGACTAATTTTATGGCTGAAAGTAGCCTCATCACACTTCAAGATCTTATTCAAATGCTGATCTTCCCTAACAGAGGCCTCACCTAGCATGGTTTTATCATCCACAAACTACTAATGAGTATATACATACATAAACTAAGAAAGATGTAGACCCTTGGGAAAACTATCTTCAATAGCCTCATTAATGGCCCTCACAAATACATTTTCCATAATGATAAAAATTAAAGGTAAGATTAGGCATCCTTTTTGAAAACCACAAGAGGTATGAAAGGACCTGATAGGAAAAACATTGATGATGATAGAGAATTAGGGAGTAAAAACTATCTACCATTTAACTTGTATCACCCTATCAAAAAAACCAAAGGCAACTAGGACTCTAAACAGAAACAACAAGTTTACTCTATCATTGGCTTTTACAAGGTATAATTAAAAATAAATAAATAAAATAAATAGTTTTTTGTGAAAAGAGAATGGATGTTTTCATAGACTATAAGAATAGATTAAAGAATCTGTCTCCCAGACATAAAACAATGTTGTTGATGTTTTATGTTTCACATATAAATATATTATTAGTTCATTGGTGATATCATGATTTATTAATCATGAATGTCTACACTAAATTAGAGTATTCTTCATGTTTAAAGTGTTATATATCATAAATAGGTAGTGATTAATTCGATGTATTCTAGTTTGTTACATAATTTATTTCAAATTTAGAAATTTTTTTTGATGGTTTCTTATCTTAAAATAAATTTCAAAACTACATTACCAATCTTGTACCAAGACTAAAAGCTATGTTTATGTGAAGGTTGGATATTGAAAGGTACAAGATCAATGGTGATTCTTAAAAAAATTATACTTGTTTGAAATAAGGCCATTGTTGGTCCACTTATAGGGGGGTGAATCACAAAACTAGAACAATTTATAATTTAAAACTTAACTCTGATTCAACTTGGTAATGAAAATAATAATAGAAACTGAATCACTAAATAACTTCAATGTAATAATCAATAACTTTCATAAAAAATAAACAACATCCATATGAAATCATTCAACACATATGACACCAAATTTAACAAGGAAACCCAATTTGGGAAAACCTCTATGGGAATTGCTACCCAAAAATTAAAATACTCTTTTGAGGTATGCTCGGTTTAAAGCCAATCATGTTAAAGATTACAATGCACATTTTCTAAATGTGACCCTATTAGATAGTTTACCTCACAACTGCTAAGATCTTAACCTTGTTAGCAGTGGCCTAGTTAAAGGACGTTGAACACTCTGTGAGAATGTCACCTTTCACAAGGATTTACAATAAAATTTGTTAAGTCCACTCAGTTAGGAGATTTTCTGTTACAAATGCAAATAACCAACAGTGTATAATTAATCTATTAAACTTGTAATTTGTTAGTAATAACTGAGAGGGGGGGGGGGTGAATCAGTGGCTTCAAAAAATTATCCTTAAACTTAACAACCAACTAAAAAACCTTAGATTATTAAGTCCCTACAAGATGCAATCCATGAAATACGAATAATGATTTAACTGTCTGTCAGTTTTCCTTTTCTGACCTTATTCTCCTTGATTATCAATAAGCAGTATAACTATTTACCGATAAATCTTGAAATGCATATGTGAAATGTAAAATAGTAAAGTAATAAACCATACACACATAACACATGGATTTCAACGTGGAAACCCTGTTAAGGGAAAAAACCACTAGGACCGATACCCCAAATTTTCACTCTTCTAAAGTGAGCCCTGTTAGGAGCCAACCATGTTAAAGGTTACAAACACACTATTATGTGTGACCTTTTTAGAGGATTTTATACATAGAGGTTGTCACTTAGTATCGGGCATCTATTTTCTACCATCCTTGAATCAGCCTCCTTCTTAGACTGTCAATAGGCTTTAGGAAAATCTTGCTACCATCCTTGAATTAGCCTTCTTCTTAGACTGTTAATAGGTATCTGGCAAGTCCAATTCTACTTTAATGAATCAACCTTTTTGGCACTCCTTGGGATGCACCTCAATATATAGAAGATTGTTAAGTCCTACTATATTAAGAGACTTGATGCTTCAATGGTTAAAATGAAACATAATGACCTATTTCTAATGCAACTGGAATTACAAATTTTCAGATCTATTTAATTACATTACCTCTCTGATCAATGTACCAATTCAATTCTTTGTGCTCCACACTTTTTGCTCTATGATGCTGTGCTTCACTGTTCATCGGTGTCTGCAGAATTCTTTAGCTCTCCTTCAGCTTGATTGATCAGGATTGAGTGAAGTTATCCTTCATTAGTTTCTCTTCACGATCCTCTTTCTATTCATCCACTTCCATGTGATACGGAAATGAATTAAGCTTATCTCTTATATAGACATGATATTTAACATTTCTTGATTCTTGATTCTTGGCATGAAAAACAATCTAGCCAATCTGATTTAAAGCTTAACTCCTAATTTATCTCATATTTATCTTCTTTCCAACTGTACAAATCTTCTTTAAATCAATCACTTAACTCTGGTCAAATAAAAAAATGAAATAAACCAGTTAAGTCTATCTTTAGCTCTTGTCAGCTAGATATTTTGTCATTTTCTGAACTCTCTATTCTGTTGGTCAACTCTGTAGTTAGTCATCGGTGACAATTGCCAGTTCTATCGGTGTGACTCCAGTCAGCTTCAGTATCTCCATCCATCGGGCATCATTGGATTTTACTCGTCGGGCAACTCTATTTTTAGCTCATCAGGCATCTTGTGATTTTTTTTTGTCTGGCAACAATGTCTTCTTCTCATCGGGTATCACTGTGACTTTGGTTCTTTGCCTTTACCAATGGTGTGCACTCTATCGGTGCTATCTATCACTTAGTGAATACTTTAATTTCATGCATTGCTGAAAGCATAATATTTTTTCTATTGATTCTCTAAAGTCTTTGGAGTTATATACATGACTGTACAGATAATATCAATTTGACTTCAATGACAATACAAACCATTAATTAATTTAATGTCTTGCATTCTCTTCAACTTAACATTATCAAACATTAAATCAGTTACATGTCATCAATATCTCCCTTTGGCATTGATGGCAACAAACTTATATTATCACACTATACTATTTCTAATACAATATGAAATACAATTTGTTGAGATTCATCAAACTACCAATCTTTGTTGATAACTGATAAATGTCTAAACTTCAATAAGCTCTATGTTAGCTTAGATTTGATTCTTGCAGTTCTTTGTTTAATGATGTGTTGAATCTTCTTCTTGCGTCAATTTCTCTCTTTTGACTATTATTATTCTTTAATGTCTCTGTCTCTTGTCAGCAACTCTCCCTTTGTATGTTATCTCTCCCCATTGGAGTAATATGATAATGGATAATCTTTCTTCTTTTTATGAAGACTGTGATAATATGGATACTTTCTCTCCCTTTGACAGTAATGCCAAACAAGTATTTTACAAATATCTGACATTCATGTCAAATAATCATTTTCTTCTATCCATAATATATTCCTTGAATTTTCCTTATCCATCAGCAATACATTAATATGTCTGGAGCTTAGTTTTGATATACCTCTCTATATATAGATGTATCTTTGAAGTTCATCTTTTTGCTTGCGTCAAAATGAATGATATTATTATAATATATAGGCTGATGTAGCCTTCAGTCTTTTACTGACTGGTAGACAAGGGTTTGACCCCTAGTCTCTTTCTCAAGTACTCAAACATATTCTTGGGTAGTGGCTTGGTGAAGATATCAGCTAATTGATCTTTTGATTGCACATACTCAAGTATAACCTCTTTTTCTTGAACTTGTTCTCTTAAATAATGATACTTGATTGCAATGTGTTTAGTCTTAGAATGAGTGAATAGATTCTTGGAAATTTTTACTGCACTAGTGTTATCACAATAGATAATCACTAGTTCTGAGATCTTCATATGTATACCTTCCAGCAACTATTTGATCCGTGCAATATTTGAGAAGTTTGCAATAGTAGCAACATATTCTGTTTCTGCAATAGACTGAGAGATGCATCCTTGCTTCTTGCTAATCTATGTGACAAGTCTATCACCCATAAAGAATGCTACTCCAGTTGTGCTCTTCCGATCATCAAGATTTCCAGCCCAATCAACGTCGGTAAATACCTTAAGTTCAAATTTTCCTTCTCTTCTATACCATAAGCCAAATTCCTTAGTATTCTTCAGATATCTTAAAATTATTTTTACAGGAGTCATATGTGATTCCCTAGGGTTAGCAAAAAATCTAGAAATACTTCCTACAGCATGTGCAATATCTAGTCTAGTGTGTACAACATACATGAGTTTTCCAATCATTAATCTGTACAAAGTGTGATTTACCTAGATGTTCTCTTGTCTTCCTTTTTTAACTTACATCCAGTATCCATTGGCATTCCAGCTGGTTTGGAATCTTCCATCTTGAATATTTTCAGGACCTCTTGATGTATTTGGACTATGTAATGAAAATACCTTCACTTTGTTGAATGATCTATAAACCAAAAAAGAAATTGATCTCTCCAAACATAGACATCGCAAATTATTTACTCATCTCATCATCAAATTATTTGCATAGCATATCATTGCCTCCAAATATGATGTCATCAACAAATATTTCAGCAATCAAAGTGTTAGCATCAATATCTTCTTTCAAATAAAGATTAATGTTTTCACTAGTCCTTATGAATCCAATACTTATTAGATAGGAATGAAGTCATTCATACCATGCTCTAGGACCTTGTTTTAATCCATACAAGGCTTTGTGAAGTCTACATACCATGTTCCTCTTGTCTAGATCTACAAACCCTTCTGGTTGCTCAATGTATACTTCTTCTTCAAGTATTCCATTTAGAAATGCTGACTTGACATCCATTTGATATAATTTGAATCCTTTTTCTACAGCATAAACAAGTAGTATTATTACTCCTTCTAGCCTAGCAACGGGTGCAAAGGTTTCTCCATAGTCTATACCTTCTTCTTGTGCATACCCCTTGCATACTAGTCTTTCTTTGTTCCTTGTGACTTCTCCATTCTCGTTCAACTTATTCCTGAATATCCATTTTGTACCGATGACATTCTTGTCATTTGGTCTTGTTATAAGTGACCATGTTTTGTTCTTCTCAATCTTCTCAATCTCATCATTCATAGCACTTATCCATTCTTCATTAGCTAGTGCAACATTGATAGATTTTGGCTCAAACTCATAAATTAAATAATTTGAGGTTAAATACTTACTTCTTGTTCTTGTACGAGCTTTCTTATCTCTAATGATCTGGGTCTCTGGATGGTTCCTTGTTACATATCTTGCAAGTATAGGTACAACTCTTTGTGTATCAGCTTGATCATTATTTTGATCTTCATTCTGTTCTTCATTACCTTGCACATTATCTTGATTATTACCCTGACCGTCGATAACAACAGTCTGACCGTCAATTGCAACATTCTATTGTTCTGGGATTAAGCATTGTTTCTTGGGCAGAGTGTTGGGTTCTTCACAATATACAAACTTGTTGTAGTCCTCTGGTTCTTTTGTGCTTTCCAGCTCATTCTTTTTTGCAAATTCATCAATCTTTACATTTGCACTTTCAACTATTTTGTTAGAGGCCTTGATAAGACATTTAAAAGCTTTGATTTTGGTAGAATACCCTACAAAAATACCTTCATCACTTTTGGCATCAAGCTTTCCATTTATATCATCCTTTAAGACATAATATTGACTACCAACGATCTTGAAGTAACTTACATTGGGTGTTTTACCATACCATAGCTCATAAGGTGTCTTCTTTGTGTCCTTCTTTAATTGTACACTATTAAGTGTATAGACAGCAGTGCTGATAGCTTCCCTCTAGAAGATTTGGGTGATGTCTTTCTCTATCATCAGTGTTCTTGCACAATCAACTATTGATCTATTCCTTCTCTCAACAATCCCATTTTTCTATGGAGTTCTTGGCGTAGAAACTTGTATTTTTATACCATGCTCATTACAGAAATTAGTGAATTCATCTTATATAAATTCTCCTCCTCTATTTGATCTCAAACATTTCAAATCCTTACCACTTTGTTTTTCTACCATAGCCTTATACCATTTAAACATCTTGAATGCTTTAGATTTATCTTTTAGAAACATAATTATCATCATTCTAGAGTAATCATCAACAAAGAGAATAAAATATCTATCTCCATAATAGGTTTTTGTCCTCATAGGTCCACATAAATCAGTATGGACTAATTCTAGAATATCATCATATGTATGGGTTTTACTTTTGAAATTAGACTTTGTCATTTTACCTTTTTGACAATTTTTGCACATGATGTTGTCTGGCTTTGTCATTGTCCATAAGCCTCTTACATTTCTTCTTCTACTTATTTTTATCATGTTGTCAAAATTCACATGACACAATCTTTTGTGCCACAACTATATGTCTTTGTTTCTAGTCATTAAGAAAGTGGTGTTAGTATCATTCAGATAGAATAAGTTACCTTTAGTCTGTTCACCGATACCAATCAGTTTTCTTGATTCATTGAAGATATTTGCCTTCTTGGTCTCAAATGCTACTCTATGACCTGAATTATTCAGCTGTGAAACACTCAACAAATTATAATTCAATCCTTTTACCCAATAAGAATTTTCACATTTAATCAGGTTATTCTACATTATAGTTCCTTTATCTTCAACCAGACAAGGTGTACCATTACCCATTCTTATTGTACCACCATTATAATACTCAAAAGTGTTAAAATTTTCTTTGTTAGCGGTCATGTGGTGAGTGCAGCCACTATCTATAATCCAGATGTCATTCTTTCTAACCTTAGATATGAGTGAAATTTGTACATACCTTTCATCTTCATCTGAATCATCCTTCACAGCTACAAATACCATATCGATGTCTTCATCAGGTTTTGTGTCAGTATCTTCATCTTTGCAAGAAGCTAGGTAGCTAGCCTTCTTTCCTTTATCCTTGTAGTCTCGGGTATCTCTTCTTTCTTTTGTTGGGTAACCTTTGTAATATTTGTTATCACCTCTGTCCTATTTCTTCTCAAAAGGTCTGTCATTACTTCTGTCCTCTTTTCTTATGTTAGGACATCTTGCAGCAAAGTGTCCAATCTCTTTACAATTAAAGCATACAAGTGGTAACTTGCCTTTTATTTACCTTTGCCTCTATGCACTCTTCTAGGCATAAGTTCTTCTATTTCATCTAGATATTCTTCTTCACTTTCACTTTCACTATATTTTCTAGATGAGTATCTATGACTGGATTTGCATATTTTCATAGAAGACTGAAATGCAGACTGTAGGTTTGGTAAGACACTATTGTCAAAGTTATTCATTTCAAATGAAATCAGTCTACCAATTAAGCTATCAAGAGTAACTGTGTTGTTTGCTATTGCTCTCATTTCTTGAATGGCAAAAACTCTAATAGCATATACAGGCAATAAGGTTCTTAAGATTTTACTTACCACTGTCTACTCTTCAAGTGTACCTCCAACACCTCATATGGCATTGACTACTTCTTTTATTCTTGTGTTGTACTGTGTGATTTTTTCTCCTTCTTTCATTCTGAGATCATCAAATTTTCCTCTAAGGTTTTCTGCCTTGGCGCTTAGAACATTTGTATCACCTCCATGTACAAGCTTCAGTTTGTCCCACATTTTCTTTGCAATTTTGCAATCCTTGACATCTTCAAATTCAGCATCGGAGAGTGAGGAAGAAAGCTCTATAACCATGTAGTTATGCTTTTGCTTTTCTCTCAATTGATCTACTGTCAATACTCCTGTAGGAAACACATATTCAGTATCTAGGAATTGAGTAACATCATTACCAATACATGCTAAGTGGAGTCTTATCCTGCTTTTCCATGAAGCACAGTTGTCTTTGTTCAACTTGGGCACATCTCATCTATTCATCTTGTGATCCTAACTTAGGTCTTGAAAACTTCCTTCTAAGCACACAAGCTCTGATACCAATTGTTAGTAATAACTGAGAGGGGGGGGGGGGGGGGG
>MU223734.1:676031-714148 GCA_018584345.1 Thuja plicata
GTGTGAATCAGTGGCTTCAAAAATGCATACTTAAACTTAAGCACTAATCAATAAACCTCCGATTATTAAGTCCCTACAAGATGCATGCCATGAAATACTAATAATGATTTAACTGTCTATCCGTTTTCCTTTTCTGACCTTATTCTCTTTGATTACCGATAAGAAGTATAACTATTTACCGACACTCAGTAAATATGCAGAGTATACCGGGATAAATCCATAAATGCATATGTGAAATGTAAAATAGTAAAGTAATAAACCATACACATATAAAACATGGATTTTAACGTGGAAACCCTATTAAGGGAAAAAACCACTGCGACCGGTACCCCAAATTTTCACTCTTCTAAATTCAGCTCTGTTAGGAGCCAACCATGTTAAAGGTTACAAACACACTATTAGGTGTGACCTTGTTAGAGGATTTTATACATAGAGGTTGTCACTTAGTATCGGGCATCTATTTGCTACCATCCTTGAATCAGCCTCCTTCTTAGACTGTCAATAGGCTTTAGGAAAATCTTGCTACCATCCTTGAATCAACCTTCTTCTTAGACTGTCAATAGGTATCTGGCAAGTCCAATTCTACTTTCATGAATCAACCTTTTTGGCACTCCTTGGGATGTACCTCAATATATAGAATACTGTTAATTCTTGCGCTATTAAGAGACTTGATGCTTCAGTGGTTAAACTGAAACACAAAATATTACAATGCACATTTTCTAAATGTGACCCTATTAGATAGTTTACCTCACAACCGTTAAGCTCTTAAACCTGTTAGCAGTGGCCTAGTTAAAGGACGTTGAACACTCTGTGAGAATGTCACCTTTCACAAGGATTTACGATAAAACTTGTTAAGTCCACTCGGTTAAGATATTTTCTGTTACAAATACAAATAACCAATAGTGTATAATTCATCTATTAAACTTGCAATTATCTATTTTATAGAACAGATCCCTTATGCACTCTCTCTAACTACTGGCATGAACACTTCATTTGTCTCTGCTCTATGGTCATATTTTTATTTCTTTTCTCTTGACTACTTTTCTTGGTAGCACTTCAAATCATCAACTTGCAAGTCCCTCTAACCTTTAAATACATCCTTTAAATAGACTTGTTTCTACCTCTTAATCTCCTTGGTTAGGTATTCCTTCAATCACTCTCAGTTGTTAGAATAACTATTTTGAACATATTCAATGAATTTGAAACTCAGTAACCACTTCAACATCTTCTTTGGACTTACACTTTTCTTGGAAATAAAACTATGAATTTTTTCGCTTAATCTATGCCATAGATCTTCACTCTAAATTTTATTAAATGTAGATCTTCCAAACTAACTTTCCTTTACTCTTGGAATCTTTCATATCATTGTAGCTTTGCATTAAATGTGTTCTTATCCTTCTTTACAACAACTATCCCACTCAGCAACATTAACTCACTGGTCGGTAACTGACATGAGCAAATTGTTGTCTTGACGCACTTGATGTCTTGATCGAGTATCACAACCCTTTAATGGCAGGTTCCTTCTAGTCACTAAAATCAGTTGTTCAACTTGCCTACTTAATCAATATTCTATACCGACTTGATAAAGTAGAAAAACATTATCTCAACAGTACCTTATCATTGTCTGACCTCTATTACTTTCCCAATTAAATCAACTCCAAAAGATATGGAAACTTAATATGAACCAAAAATCAATTGCTTCATATCAATGAAGAAATAACAACTTATCTAATTCATCTACAATCATGTATACCTCTGATCTTGGTCTTCATCATCATTACCATCAGTTGAGTAAAAATCTCCCTCTTTTGCATTGATTGCAACACTATCAATTGATGATAGCATACTGTAACATCTCTTATCTATCTTTACTTCCTCTGAGCTGTTTGATATTTATCTCCTTTTGTACTCATCAATAAAATCTTTCACTTACACTCCTTATGTTTGATTTCATCAATTACTTCATTACACCCCCTCTTTCACAACAATGCCAAAGATACATACTCCTAAAAATTAATTCATGTAGTTGAACATAACTTGCATGTATTGATATCTCATTGCATCCATAATTACCTCTAACAACTTCACCTAAAGTGTGTATACTAGCATCAACTCACAAAATAGACATTCTAATAAGTCTTACAATTGATGCAGCATGCATCTTTCTTTAGTGAATATTTGATAGGGTTAGGACCCCTAATTTACCTCTAAGATACTAAAAACCTTCTTTTGGTAGTGTCTTAGTGAATATATCTGCTAACTACATATTTGAGTTCACATACTCAAATATCACATGCTTGTCTTGAAATTTCTCTCTCATGTAATGATACTGGATTGAAATGTGCTTGGTCTTAGAATGCATCACCAAATTCTTTGATATATTTATAGAACTTCTATTATAACAAAATAAAGTAACTATATCGAGAATCTCCTCTTGCATACCTTTAGGTAGTTATTTGATCCATACAATGTTTATACAATTTATAGTTGCAACAACATACTCAGCCTTAATAGTAGACTGTGATAAACAACTTTGTTTCTTACTCAGCCATGTAACTAGTATTTCCCCTAAAAAGAAATCTCCTCCACTAGTGATTTTTCTATCATTAATATTTCCAGCCTAATCAACATCAGTGTACACTTTAAACTCAAATGTTCCTCCTTTCTTGTAGAGTAGACCAAAGTCTTTAGTACCTTTCAGATATCTAAATATTCTCTTGACTGTAGATATGTGTGATTCCTTTAGATCGACAGAAAATATTGCAACAATCCGAATTGCATGTGCTATATCAGGTCAGTTGTGTACAACATATTGTAGCTTAGAAATCATTGATCAGTAGAGTGTCTCATTAACTTGTTTTGACTCATCTTCCTTTGAAAGATTGCAACCAGTAACCATCGGTGTATCAACCAGTCTTGAATCATCCATACCAAGGGTCTTTAGGATCTCTTTGATATAATTTTCTTGTATGATATAGATCTCATCATTGACTTGTTGAATCTGTAGTCCAAGAAATAATTTTATCTCTCCAATCATGGACATCTCAAATTTCTTTCTCACCTCTTCAGAAAATGATCTACATAATGTGTTATTTCATCCAAAAATAATATCATAAATAAATATCTCGACAATCAAGATCTTGTTACTAATATCACATTTCAGATATACATTGCTGCTATCACTTGTTCTTTAAAATCCAATCTTAATTAAATAAACATGTAACCTTTCATACCATGCTCACGGTGCTTGCTTCAAACCATACAATGCTTTGTGCAGTTTTTGTACCATGTTCTTGTTAGTATTCTCAACAAATCCTTCAACTTGCTCAATATAAACATCTTCTTCAAGAATAACATTAAGAAATGTAGACTTATAATCCATTTAATAAACTTTAAAACCTTTATAAGCTTCATATGCTAGTAGAATTCTAACTCCTAATCTAGCAAGACGTGCAAAAGTCTCACCATAATCAATTCTTTCTTCTTGTGCATACCCCTTACAAACTAGTCTTTCTTTGTTTCTAATTACATCTTCGTGCTCATTGAACTTGTTCCTAAAAATCCACCCAGTACCAATAACATTCTTGTCTTTAGGTCATGGTACCAAAGTCCAAGTGTTATTCTTTTCAATCTAATCTAAATCTTCCTTGATTTCTTTATTCCAATCTTCATTATCTAATGCATCATTAACCTTCCTTGCCTCAAACTCAGGAGTTAAACATGTGTTGTCTCTTACATTTCTTCTTGTCAATACTCTAGCACTCTTATCTCCAATAATCTTGCTCGGTGAGTGGTGTCTCCTCACATACTTTGCTAGAATAATCTTGGTAGTAGGTGGAACTTTATTTCCATCATTTGGTAGTAGCTCTCTATGTTCAGCTTCTTCCTTGGTTTACTCTCTCGGTAAAGTATTAGGAGTCTCATGTTGAACATAATCAAACCTCTGATAATCTTTAGGTTCCTTCTTGTTGTCTCCATCATTCTTCTCTCCAAATTCATCAATTCTTACATTCGCACTTTCCACAATTTTGTTAGTAACCTTGTTCAAACATTTGTAAGCTTTCTCTTTGTAGAATATCCTAAGAATATTCCTTCATCTCCTTTAGAATCAAACTTACCACCTCTTATATCTTTTAAAATATATTATCTACTTCCAAGTACTTTGAAATAACTCACATTAGGTTTGTGATCATACAAAATCTCATATGGAGTTTTTTTTAACCTTTCTTTAGTTGTACCCAATTAAGTTTGTCATGGCCCACTAGGGAACCAGGAAGAAAACTAGAAAGTTTACTTAGTTAAGAGTCATTATAGAGTAGTAAAAATATATATATCATTTTTTTCATATATTTGAAGTTCTAAAGTTACAAATTCTCCCTAGGTTCCCCAACAAACAAAACTTAACCATAACTTTTATTATTAAAGGAAGACATAAGATTTCATAACTTTCATTATACCACAGTCACTAACATACTTATTCTTATAAACCTTTGTTCGTCTAAATCAATTTAAATTCTAACATTCAAGATTCTTTTATTTTCAAAATTTAAAAGAAGCATGCATGAAGTAATGAACTTTCGTAATAACCATTACATGCCATTTAGAAATAAATACTCATTGCATTTACAATATCAATATAACAAATTCTTTTACTCCCTTTTATAACCATGAGGTATCATAATTCTAACATGTTTTCCATAAACATAGATCACTTCCTTTTCTTATTAAATACATTCTTTACATTGAAAGGTAATTTATCCCTTTTCCCTTTTTCCTAAAGATACCCAAGCTATCCATCCCATTACATCAATCTGGAATATATCAAATATTAATTTTACATTCATATCCTCTTGAGAGGTTACATTAATGAAATACCATTACATGGCTAACAACAAGGAATCAGTAAGAAATTCTTCATCTTCCGCAAATCTGGAGAAAGAACAAGTAGGGTCCATCCACAACTCTACGAACAATACCTCAATAAACTATTTACCACCCAACCACATGGATATCCAAAAAGGATCCACTCCCCCATGCTAGGAGATAAACACCATGATCCATGCAAGAAGGTGATAACTAGGCCATTCCTAAGGAGAGGGTAGTGCATTTCCCAAAACATAATAGAAAATATGAGAAGAATACAAATACATGAAACACATCGGTAGAAACTCTAAGACATGCTAGGTGAGTTTTCATTGCATAGCCCTCAACACTTGGGTTTCCCTGGTCATCCACTCTGGGCCCCGACCCCCAAGTAGGTACATGTGAAACTAAACATCTCTCTTAGGGATGAGACTATTAGATTATACTATCGGAGAAGTACCTTCTCCCACTCCCATCTGTAGCCTTTACTAGCACTATCGACATGGGTGAGGCTTATCTTATTTAATTTTTAATTCCCTTCCCATAAATTAGTATTCCTATCATTGGATTAAAAAACTCCACAGTGGGTTGTCCTGGTACTAGCCACTTAGGGCCCTGACCCCCACTGTGATCCACTCACCTAGTGTTCCTAGGTTTCCTACCTCTATCAATCTCATCAAAACACATAAGGATAAGTAGAAAAAGTGTACAAGAGTTCATAACATCCATATGGAATATAAAGAAAGTTACACAAGGTTTCTAGGGTACTTGAAACAACCCTCACCCTAATCATGGTTCCAAAACTTATAACAAACTTAAAAATGATCCTAAACATAATATCATGTACAAATAGGGTATTCTGCAAATAAGGACAACCTCTAGGACCAACCTTGGGTCAAAACAAAACCGTAAACCCTTCTGAAGATCCTAAAACACAAATTGGAAGAGTCCTTCTTAGATGGAACCCTAAGCTACATAGGTGGTGACCTAATCTGTGTAGGTGGTACAACCTATGTATGTGGTCATGCATCCTACGCAAGTGCTACCCAGTTCTACGTAGGTGGTCAGGATCTATGCACCCTCGAGATGGCAACCTTCATATTTGACCTTCTGGGTAAAACAAGATAAGATGGAGGTCCAGAAAGAAGAACCAGAGAGATACCCAGTTGGATTTCCTCCGTTCTCCTTCCAAAACATCCATCAAACCCATCTACCCTTGTGGTAAATCTTCTTAGTTCCTGCCCATAAGTGCAAGGTGTAGAAAGGTGACCACCAAAAGATAATGTTCTAACCAAGATGGTAGTCTACATAATATCTACAAAATGAGGTTCTATCTGGAAGAAAACACATTCTAAGGTGTCAATACATGGAGAAGAACAAATAAACAACAATACATAAAATAAATTCATTACAAGGTATACTTTCATTATTTCATTCATATGAGATAGCATAAACATCCAAATAATCATAAAGGAATTTGATTGTTCACAGAACTATAGAAGACAGTAAACAATCATATCAGACATAGCACTCTCATAAAAAAGGATTCTCTTTTCCGGGTAGAGCCTACTTGGATTCCTACTTCCTGCCAACCCTATGCTCCTACAGCCTTCTAACCAATCAGACACTCTCCCAATATTTCCCTTAATCCTTCTAATAGTTTCCAGATGTATATAGTTCTCTCAATATAATTTCCTCTATCTTTTTCCTAACTCCCTACTTTCTATATTCCCTTTCCATAAATACATTGTAGGATTGGTTGCATGGGAAGTTTTAACCAATGCAACCATCCATAACTATCTTCTGGTTATTAGTTTTAAACATAATAGTCTTTAGATAATTTAAAGAATAGGTAGATTCCTAAGAAAGCTTTAGTTAAATTAATTCCTTAGTTACTCTATGTTTTAATTCATGCTTAAGGTAACTTCTATTATTTATTCTAGCTTTTAACTTGATTAGTTACTTTTCTCTATTTAAAGGAATAATATAATTTCACATAACAATTAATTTCTTTTCTTAAAATTAAAAAGGAACATAATGGATAAATACATACACACACCCATTTATTAAAACATTAATATAGGCGTATTTATAGAATTACAAAAATATATTTATATATAGACATATGCATATGTGTGCACCCATATGCCTATGTGTACATATAACCATGCAAATATTATTATGAAAATAACACATTACTTAAATACATTATAAAAGGTATATTACCATGTATATAACTCCATCATACATTCCAATTATTACTAACCAATAATTCAACCACAATACAATATTCACCTAACTCTAGGGATTATAACGAATATCCATAATGATCAAATACCAAGCATCTATAAATGGACATCAATACATAATGAAAGACAAATCCAAAAAATGACCCAACCTGGGAACATGGATCAAGGCAAGGCTTAGTATTGCAGAACTAGATGTTATCTCCATCACAATAACGATTGAGGATTTAGAGAGCACGCTCAGACCTGTGGAGCCAGGTGGAGATGATGCTTGGTACCTGCAATCCTGCATCACGAAGGAGAGATACATGTGCATAGAAACATATATACATATATAAGACATTACAAACAAATTACCAGGATCGATACATCGTGTGGACCTCTGCTAAGTGAGTAACTACAACTTCGTCCTGAGTCATGAAAACACATCTGACATATATGCCAAAAGTAAAACATCATAGAAAATTCATGAAAGCACATTAGTCAAAATAGAGCATTATAAGTGGGAAAGGTTAGAATTCTATTTATTATTGCATATAATAATTCTTTTCATAAAGAAATTAATCACGAATAAATATATCAAAACATCTAATTGAGCATAATATCATCTAGATCTATGAAAATGTAAACAACTGAAATCATATAGTTTATGCCAAAATGTCCAACTTAAAAATAATAGTGTAGTCATCCAAGAGGGTATTGCATCCGCACCCCCGTAAAAATAGGCTTACTGCTGGAAGCCTATAAAGAGATAAGGATAGTGAACTCTAAGTTTAGAAACATCCTCCAAAGTTGTTGAGGCCTCATCATTAGGATCCCATTGGACACTTGCCTGATCTATAGAACAACCCCTGAGGGTTAGAGTCCACTGCTGTAGGATACAGATAGGCTCCCACTAATACAATTGGTACCAAATTGCAACAACAGTGCCGTTGCAGTTTTTTCATCACAACCTTGTTGTTGTCGCAATAGCAACGATAGACCGTCGCAATTGCGACAACGACAAGGTTGTGATAGAAAAACTGCAACGGCAATGCCGTTGTAATTTGGTACCAAATGTATTAGTGTCCAAAGCCAACTTCCCATTGGCTACCTATAAAGCATTCCAGTCCAAGACATGAGTCAAATCAGAAATATATCCTCTAAGTACAGAAACATGAAATACATCATGAATGTGAGTGAGGCTAGGTGGCAAAGCAAGTCGATAAGAAACTGTCCTATCCTTTCAAGGATCTCAATGGGACCAACAAATCGGGGTGCCAGCATAAAGATATTTCTATAACGGATAGGACTCTTTCACAGGTGCACCCTAAGGAACATTCTATCTCCTTGAGAGAAATGTACATTTGTTCTATGAGCATCAACATATTTATTTTGTCTATCATGTGCGGTAATAATGTGTTCCCTAATATGTTCTAACTGATGTTATGTATCCTACAACATCTCTAGACAAAGGAGTACCCTGTCTTCCAATCGATCCTAGCTCAAAGGGGTGTAACAAGGATGAAATCAAAGGGGTGTAACAAGGGGACATACCAATGGAGCTATGGTATCTATTATTATAATAAAATTCCACCAAGTATAATTAATCTTTCCAAAGGGTCTCCCTATACATAATATACATCCTGAGAATATCTTCAAGAACCCAATTAACCCGTTCGGTCTGACCATCCATTTCTGGGTGATAGACTGAGCTAAAGTTGAGATGATTCCCTAATGCATGTTGCAGGGAAGTCCAAAGTGTGGATGTGAAAACTGGATCTCGATCAGAAATAATCTTTCTACAGATACCATGAAGTCTTAGTAAGTCCTTCAAAAATACTCTAGCTACTAAAGTTGCTATGTAAGAGGACTGAATGGGAGTGAAATGGTCTACCTTATAAGTCTATCAACCATTACCATGATGGAATCATGTATTCATGGGGTAACAGGAAGTCCCACAATGAAATCCATGGAGATAATATCCCATTTCCATTCTGGAACAAGATGGGACTGCAGGAGACCTGCCAGATGCTGATGTTCAGCCTTCACTCTCTGAGACTCTAGACACCTTGCTACATAATTTGCTACATCCCTTTTCATCCCTGACTAATAGTACAAGTGTCTTAGGTTGGAAAATATTTTCTTCACTCTTGGATGTGTTGAATAGAGTGCTCTATGGCTTTCTACTAAGGTAACTATGTGAAGGTCACCTTATAAAGGCACATAGATTCGACCCTAATGTCATAATAGCCCATTGGGATCTAATAAATATCCTATGAAGCACCCCTCTAGGGGTCTTCCTGATTCTAGTTCTTCCTTAACCTCCGTATACCGTGAGTCTGTAACAAGGGCTTGTTGGATTCAATTTCCCAAGTCTGTGCTGAGGGAGATTGCTGCTAGGGTATGCCTATGCCAGCTCAGAGCATCGGCCACAACATTTATTTTCCCCTAGATATACTTAGACTCAAACTCATATTCACATAAGAATTCCATCCATTTGCGTTTCCTAGTGTTGAGGTTAGGTTGAGTGAAAATATATTGAAGACTATGGTGATCAGTATAGAGTTCAAAATTGTGCCCTAATAAGAAATGCCTCCATTTCACTAAGGCATGAATAACTGCTACCAATTCCAGGTCTTGGGTGGGGTAGTTAAGCTCATGGTCCTTTAGCTTTCGAGACTCATAATAAATAACTTGTCCTTCCTACATAAGGACTACCCCAATCCCTTCTAGACAAGCATTAGTAAAAACCAAAAAAATTCTTGAGGGTTCCGAAACTGTCAGGATGGGCACACTAGTCAACTTCTCTTTCAAACATTGGAAGGAAGCCTCACACTTCTCTAACCAAATAAATTTCTTTCCTTTTCTCTGTAAGGAAGTGATAGGGTGAGCTATTTGGGAAAATCCCTTAACAAAACACCGATAATACCCTGCCAGAAAGTTGTGGACCTCAGAAACATTATTCAGAGTTGGCCATTCTACTATAGCCTGAATCTTTGCTGGGTCAACTGCAATGCCACTCCCTGACATGACATGACCTAGATATTTAACCTCTCTCTGGAAACACTCACATTTTTTTGATTAACATAAATTTGGTTTTCCCTTAAACATTGCAACACTTCGCGAAGGTGATCTTTGTGTTCCTCCATTGTTTTGGAGAATACTAAGATGTCATCCAAGAATACTATCAAAAATTTGTCCAAATAGGTTCTGAACACCCCATTCATCAAGCTCATAAAAATAGAGGGAGCATTAGTTAGCCCAAATGGCACTACCGTGAACTCATAGTGGCCATACCTGGTACAAAAGCCTATACGATGAATATCATCATCATGAATTCTTAGCTGGTGATAGCCCAATTTAAGATCAATATTTGAAAATACTTTTTCCCCTTTCATTTGATCAAATATGTTATCTATACGAGGCAAAGGTTATTGATTCTTAATGGTGACTTTATTAAGCTGTCGGTAATCAAATGCACAATCAGAGAGACCCATCTTTCTTCTTAACAAAGATTACTGGAGCACCTCATGGGGACACACTGGGTCTGATGAATCCCTTTCCCAAAAGTTCTTCTAATTGCGACTGAAGTTCCCCAAGTTCCTGTGTCGTCATGCGGTATGGAGCTTTAAAGATTGGTTCTACTCCTGGCACAAGCTCTATTCGGAAATCAATTTCCCTTTTAGGAGGCATTCCAGGAATTTCCTTGGGAAAAATGCCTGCAAATTCTTGAAGTAAGGGGTGATCAAGATTTATGTTTATACTTTCCCCTTCTTCCAAGTTATTAACTAAGACTGAAAACAAATGGCATCCTTTACGCATACATCTCTTGAGTTGCATTGTAGATATCATGCAGAGGGAGATGGGTTGCTAAACCCCAATGATCTTCCTATTTTTCCCTACATCATTAGAACACTAGATTCTTTTCTCTTTACAATCTATAATGGCTTCATGAGCCTCTAACCAGTCCATCCCCAAGACTACCCCATAAGAGCCTAAGAGAATCACTCGAAGGTCTACAAGGGTAGAAAAAGGTCCAAGTGCTAACTTATAATTTCGGACACAAGAGTCAGAGGCTATTCTTTTCATAGAGGCTAGTTTGACCTGCCACTTATCTTCCTTCCTTACTGCCATCATCCTGTATTGGTTAACTAGAGATAGTGAAATGAAGGAGTCGGTGGCTCCTGAATCAAATAGAATAGTGGTAGAAGTACCCTCTAACAAACCTAGAGTTTCAATGACCAAACCTTGATGTTTTACTTGCTTATGATCCAACATGGAAAACACCCTGTGAGATCTATCAGCATCCCCTATGGTAGTTTGTGAGGTGGTCTGCTTATAACGAGAAGTCGGTGTCAATTTCTAAGGATAGTTTACTGCAATATGACCATGTTGTCCACAAGAATAACACCCTGTATTTCTAACAAAACTCTTCCCAGAGCCATGAGAACTTGACTATTGAAAGCTTCCCCAGCTACCATTCTATTGTGTACTTTGCATTGGTTGAGAATTTGGATAACGCTTGGCACACTGCCCATTGTGGGAGTTTCCTGACTGAGACCCACTATTTTTGTTGTTGTATAAGAATTTCTTTTTCTGTGGGTTTTGACTTCCCTAAGATGAGGAAGGATAGTTCTTAGGGCTAGATGCTCCCTGAAACTGATTTCCTTTGTATGCTAACCTAGATTGATGGGTATTATTCCCTGGATTATACATCTAACCTCCCAAACCTAAGGCTAGATTTTGTTCAACAATACGAGCTTTAATGACTGCTTCATTAACAGTCTGAGGCTTGAAGACCCACACTTGGCTAGAAAATTGACTATTAAGTCCTCTAAGGAAGTGTTGAGAAAGAATGACTTCATCATCCTTATAGCCTGAATAAGACTTGAGCTCAAAGAAGTATTTTTCATAATCATCAAATGACATGGTTAACTATTTTAATTTATGAAATTCTTTTGTCCTCTCACGTCTCCAATGGTCAGATAGAAGTCAAGCTTTGAAGATTTCTAGGAATAGTTCCCAAGTCAAGGTGGCTATGTCAATGTGCAATTTTTCTTTCTTTGTTTCCCACCAAGAAGAGGCAAAGTCCCTCAGGTGAATAACTGCAACCCAAGCCTTGGTGTTACTGTGGTATGGATGCATGGAAAATAACCTTTCCAAATCAATTAACCATGTTTCAGCGGCGGCACCGCTCTGTGCTCCCCTAAACAAAGGTGGGTTTTATCTAAGGAGATCCCACATGTGAGAATATCCCAAAGAGTCCTCCTCTATTTTTGAATTCCTTCTCTTACGAATCCTTTCCCTTTCCCTCTCATGGTGGTGAGGGACATTAGACTCATCCCAATGGCCTCTATCTTGGCCTGCATCTAGTCTTTGCAATATCTGTTCCAGTAACTCCTGCCTCTAAGCTCCTTGAAAATCCCCTATGTGGCTATCAGATTTTTCCCAACTTCCTTCTTCCTCAAACTAATCTTCCTGTCGAGACCCTTCCTAGTGGAATCTCAGAGGAGTGTTTTTGGCATCCCTTCTACCATGGGTAACTGGAGGCATCCTGGATAATACAAGGAAAGAGATAAGTCTAAAGGTTCTAGTCCCAATCCTGGGTTCATGGTTTTAATGATGGGTTAAAGAAAGACATAAGATTTCATAACTTTCATTATACCACAGTCACTAACATACTTATTTTTATAAACCTTTGTCCATCTAAATCAATTTAACTTCTAACATTCAAGATTCTTTTATTTTCAAACTTTATAAGAAGCATGCATAAAGTAATGAACTTTCCTAATAACCATTACATGCCATTTAGAAATAAATACTCTTCGCATTTACAATATCAATATAACAAATTCTTTTACTCCCTTTTATAACTATGAGGTATCATAATTCTAACATGTTTTCCATAAACATAGATCACTTCCTTTTCTTATTAAATACATTCTTTACATTGAAAAGTAATTTATGCCTTTTCCCTTTTTCCTAAAGCTACCCATCCTATTACATCAATCTAGAATATATCAAATATTAATTTTACATTTGTCTCCTCTTGGGAGGTTACATTAATGAAATACCACTACATGGCTAACAACAAGGAATCAATAAGAAAGTCTTCATCTTCCACAAATCTGGAGAAAGCACAGGTAGGGTCCATCCACAACTCTATGAACAATACCTCAATAAAATATTTACCACCCAACCACATGGATATCCAAAAAGGATCCACTCCACCGTGCTAGGAGATAAACACCATGATCTATGCAAGAAGGTGATAACTAGGCCATTCCTAACGAGAGGGTAGTGTATTTCCCAAAACATAATAGAAAACATTAGAAGAATACAAAGACATGAAACACATTAGTAGAAACTCTTAGACATGCTAGGTGAGTGTCATCGCATAGCCCTCACCCCTTGGGTTTCCCTGGTCAACCACTCTGATCCCCGCCCCTCAAGTAGGCACATGCAAAACTGAACATCTCTCTTAGGGATGAGACTGTTCAATTGTACTATCACAGTAGTACCTTCTCCCACTCCCATTCGTAACCTTTAGTAGCACTACCAGCATGGGCGAGGCTTATCTTAGTTAATGTGTAATTTCCTTCCCATAAATTATTATTGTTATCACTCGATTAAATAAATCCACAGTGGGTTTTCCTGGTACTAGCCACTTAGGGCCTTGACCCCCACTGTGAGCCACTCACCTAGTGTTCCTAGGTTTCCTACCTCTATCAATCTCATCAAAACACATAAGGATAAGTAGAAAAAGTGTACAAGAGATCATAACATCCATATGGAACATAAAGAAAGTTACACAAGGTTTCTAAGGTACTTGAAACAACCCTAACCCTAATCAGGGTTCTAAAACTTATAAAAATCTTATAAATGATCCTAAACATAATATCATGTAAAAATAGGGTATTCTACATGTAAGAACAACCTCTAGGACCAACCCTGGGTCAAAACCAAACCCTAAACCCTTCTGGAGACCCTAAAACACAAACTGGAAGAGTCCTGCACAGATGGAACCCTAAGTTACATAGGTGGTGACCTAAGCTCCGCAGGTGGTGTCCTAATTTGTGTAGGTGGTAGAACCTATGCAGGTGGCTAGGACCTATGCACCCTCCAGATAGCAACCTTCAGATTTGACCTTCCAGGTAAAAATGGATAAGATGGAGGTCTAGAAGGAAGAATCAGAGAGATACCCATTTGGGGTTCCTCTGTTATCCTTTCAAAACATCCCTCAAACCCATCTACCCTTCTTGTAAATCATCTCAGTTCCTGCCCATAAGTGCAAGGTGTAGAAAGGTGACCACCAAAAGATAATGTTCTAACCAAGATTGTAGTCTGCATAATATCTATAGAAAGAGGTTCTATCTGGAAGCAAACACATTCTAAGGTGGTAATATACAGAGAAGAAAAAATAAAATAAAATACATAAAATAAATTCATTACAAGGTATACTTTCATTATTTCATTCATATGAGATAGCATAAACATCCAAATAATCATAAATGAATACCATTGTTCAAGCAACTATAGAAGATAGTAAACAATCATATCAAACATAGCAATCTCATAAATAGGATTCTCTTTTCTGTGTATAGCGTACCTAGAGTCCTGCGGAGAAACATTTGACACAATCCAATCCTATTCCCGCCAAGCCTATGCTCCTCCAGCCTTCTAACCAATCAGATACTCTCCCAATATTTCCCTTAATCCTTCTAATAGTTTTCAGATGCATATAGTTCTCTCAATATAATTTTCTCTATCTTTTTTCTAACTCCCTAATTTCTATATTCCCTTTCCATAAATACGTTGTAGGATTGGTTGCACGGGAAGTTTCAACCGATGCAACGATCCATAACTATCTTCTAGTTATTAGTTTTAAACATAATAGTCATTAGATAATTTAATGAATAGGTAGATTCACGAGAAATGTTTAGTTAAATTACTTCCTTAGTTACTCTATGTTTTAATTCATTCTTAAGGTAACTGCTATTATTTATTCTATCTTTTACCTTTATTAGTTATTTTTCTCTATTTAAAGGAATAATATAATTTCACATAACAATTAATTTGTTTTCTTAAAATAAAAAAGGCAGATAATGGATAAATACATACACACACCCATTTATTAAAACATTAATATGGGCATATTTATAGAATTACATAAATATATTTATATATAGACATATGCATATGTGTGCACCCATATGCCTATGTGTACATATAACCATGCAAATATTATTATCAAAATCACGCATTACTTAAATACATTAGAAGAGGTATATTACCATATATATAACTCCATCATACCATCCAATTATTACCAACCAATAATTCAACCACAAAACAATATTCACCTAACTCTAGGGATTATAACGAATATCCACAATGATCAAATACCAAGCATCTATAAATGGACATCAATCCATAATAAAAGACAAATCTCAAAAAGGACCCAACCTAGGAACAGGGATTAAGGCATGGCTTAGTCTTGTAGAACCACGTGTTATCTCCGTCACAACAATGATCGAGGATTTAGAGAGCACGCTCAGACCTGAGGAGCCAGGTGGAGATGATGCTCGGTACCTGCAATCTTGCATCACCAAGGAGAGATACATGTGCATAGAAATGTATATACATATATAAGACATTGCAAATAGATGACCAGGATTGATACATTGTGTGGACCTCAGCTAAGTGAGTATCTACGACTTCGTCCTGAGTCATGAAAACACATCTGACATATATACCAAAAGTAAAACATCATAGAAAATTCATGAAAGCACGTTAGTCAAAATAGAGCATTATAAGTGGGAAAGGTTAGAATTCCATTTCTTATTGCATATAATAATTCTTTTCATAAAGACATTAATCACAAATACATATATGAAAACATCTAACTGAGCATAATATCATCTAGATCTATCAAAATGTAAACAACTGAAATCATATAGTTTAAGCCAAAAAGTCCAACTTAAAAATAATAGTGTAGTCATCTGAGAGGGTATTACAAAGTCTATAAGAAAAAATACTGACTGCTTCTCCAATATGTCTGAGAAATACCCTTCTCAATCATCACAGTTCTTGCACAATCAACAATGGATCAGTTTCTTCTTTCTTATATACCATTTTTTTGTAGTTTCCTCGGTGCAGACATTTGTCTCTTAATTACATGTTCATTTTAGAATAGTGTAAGCTCATCATAAATAAATTCTCCTTCTTTGTTAGGTCTCAAACACTTCAATTTTCTTCCAGTCTCCTTTTCAACTCTATCCTTATACCACTTAAACATTTGAAAAGCTTCAGATTTTTCTTTTAAAAACATGACAAAAATTATTCTTGAATAATTATCAACAAAAAAATGAAATATCTATCACCATAGTAACTTTAAGTTCTCATAGGTCTACATAGCTTAGAGTGCACAAAGCCTAAAATACCTTGTGTAATGTAAGACTTACTTGTAAAGCTTGAATTTTTCATTTTACCAACTTGACATTCCTTACACTTGATATTGTCAAGTTTTTCTAATCTTGGTAGACCTCTAACTCTATTCTTCTTGCTCACTTTGATTAAGTTGTCAGAATTCACACAACATAGCCTCTTGTGCCATAACCATGCATCTTCAACTTTTGCAAACAGACAACTCTTAGTGGAAGTATCAAGATAAAATAAATTACCTTTAGATTGTTCTATAGTGGCAATCAATCCACCAATTTGATCAAATTCTTTCACTTTTCCATTCTAAAATTCTAGTCTGTGGTCTATGTTATTCAATTGTGCCACACTCAGTAGATTATACATTAGACCTTCAACCCAATACACCTGATCACATCTTGTGTTATTCAACATAACTATAGAAACTTTACCTTTCACAAGATATGGAGCATCATTTCTGAATCTAACATATCCACCATCATGCTCTTCGATAGTAATGAACTTAAGTTTTTCACCAATCATATGATGTGAACAACCACTATCTATAATCCATGTATCATTCTTACTTACTTGTGATAATAGGGATTTTTCCTCCTTACAATTTTCTTCATCATAATCATTATTGATAGAAACATAAACAAATTCTTCTCCATCGTTATCATGTATATCATCATCAGTTAGTCCTTCATTATCAATATGACATGACTTCTTACCTTTATTATTGAAATCTTGGAATCTCCTGAATCTGTTTTCCTTTTTGTTATCATCTCGGTTGTCTTTCTTCTCTTCATTCTCATTCTCAAAGCATCTAGAACCAATGTGGCCGATCTTGTTATAGTCAAAATATTTCAAGGGTAACTTACCTTTGTACTTGCCTTTACCTCTCTACAATCTTCTAGCTAGTAAAGCCTTAAATTATCTTTGATTGTATTCATCTGTAGCATACAATTCTTCCAACTCTCTCTTTCAAGTATAAAAAATTTCACTTGCGCAACTTCCACAGTGATCACTAGGTCTAGAATATCTAGAAATTCCAATATTCAAAGATGAATTAAATGAAGACTCAATTCTTGAAGTAGCAGGCTGAATGTTAGGAAAATTATTAATCTTAAATGCAATCAACCTACCAATGGTAGCTTCCAATGAAACACACATATGAGGAATGGATCTCAGTTCTTGTATTGTAGAAACTCAAATAGCATACATAGGTAACAGTGTCCTCAATAATTTGTTTGTCACATCTTCCTCTTCAATGTTTCCACCAACACCTGTGATATCATCCACAATCTCTTTCAGTCTTGAACTATACAGTGTAATAGTTTTACCTTATTTCGTTCTCATGGAACTAAATTTGCCTCTCAATCTTTCATCTTTATCCTTCTTAACATGTAGATCTCTACCATATACTAATGTCATTCTATCCCACATCTATTTTTGTATCACAATATTTTAGATCATTGAACTCCTCGTCAGTGAGAGAAGATGATATCTCTATCATCACTTATGTATGATATTGCCTTTCTCTTATTTTCTCAAGTGTCAAAGGATCAAATGGAGGTGGTGGATACTCATTATCAAGATAGTACAAAATATACTCTCCAATTCCAAATATATGCAACCTCATTCTTTTAGCCATGTAGACAAGTTATCCCTATTTAGCTCTGGTGCCTACCTCTTATAGATATTTAGATCTTTAACTCAAGTATTTCAAACTTATCTCTTAGATTACTAAGCTATGATACTAATTGTTGGTCCACTAAGATGGGGGGTTGAATTAGAAAACTTGAACAATTTATACTTCAAAACTTAACTCTGATTCAACTCAGTAAAGAAAACAACAACAAAAACTGAATCACCAAATAGATTCAATGTAATAATCAGCAAATTGCATAAATATTAAACAACATCCACATGAAATAATTCAACACATATGAAACCATATTTAATGAGGAAACCCAATTTCAGAAAAAAAAAATAAAAAAAAATACAAAAAATACAAAAAAAAATACAAAAAAAAAAAAAACCTCTGTGGGAATTGCTACCCACAAATAAAAATACTCTTTTGAAGTATGCTCGGTTAAAATCCAATCATGTTAAATATTATAGTGCACATTTGATTAATGTGAACCTGTTAGGGGATTTACCTCAGAAACATTAAGATCTTCACCCTATTAGGAGTGGTCTGGTTTAAGGACTTTGAACAATCTGTGAGATTGTCACATTTCACAAGGATTTACAATAAGACTTTTTAAGTCCACTCGGTTAAATTTTTTTTTTTTATAAATGAAAATAAGAAATAGTGTATCATTGATTTGTTAAACTTGGAACTACCTCTTTTCTTTATTACATCCCTTATGCATTCTCTTCTACTGCAATCAACACTTCATATATCTCCGCTCTAGACTAAGATTTTCACTTCTTTGCTCTTCATTTCTTTGCTTAGTAGCACTTCAACTCGTCAACTTGCCAGCCCCTCTAACCATCCTATACATCCTTTAAATAGACTTTTTTTGGCCTTTTAATATCCTTGGTTAGGTAATACTTCAATAAATCTCAGCCATTAGAATAACCATTTTGAACATATTCAAAGAATTTGAAACTAGGTAACCACTTCAGCATCTTCTTGGGACTTGCACTTTTCTTGGAAATAAAACCATCAGTTTTTCCACTTAATCTATGCCATAGATATTCACTCTAAATTTTCTTGAATGTAGATCTTCCAAACTAACTTTCCTTTACTCTGGGAATCTTCTAGATCATTATATATTTGCATTAAATGTGTTCTTATCCTTGTTTACAACAACTATCCCACTCGGTAACATAAACTCACTACTTAGTAACTGACATGACAACTCGGTGTCTTGACCTGCTTAGTGCCTTGACCAACTATCATGACCATTTACTGATAGACTCCTTCTGCGCAGTAACATGACTTATTCAGCTTACCGACTTAACCAAACTTCTATATTGACTTGATAAAGTACAAAACAATTATCTCAAAAATACCTTATCATTGTCTTTTCTCTATTACTTGCCCAATTAAATCAACTCTGAAAGATATGGAAACTTAATATGAGATAGAAATCAATTGCTTGACATCAATGAAAAAATAAAAACTGATCTAATTCATCTACAATCATGTATACCTCTTATCTCGGTCTTCATCATCATTACCATCAGTTGAGTAACAACTATAATATTTTCTATCAACAAGTTAATCTTGATCTAAAATGAATAGAAGAAGTTATTTTGATACAAATAACCATTAATAATATTATCAATAGGAGCATACACCAAATATTTTAAAATTTTTAAAAATAATTATGAAAAAGATCATTTAAAGACTATAATAGAAAACTATTGTAGAATTTACATTTTATAAAAGTAGCTATTAAATTGATTTTTTTATAATTAGAAACAAGCTTTCTAAAAATAAATCCAAAGAATTATGAAGAAATTAAATATAATCTTGTTAATGTCTATTAAATCGTGTTGAACAAATAAATAGATTTTAAGAAAGGATAAGTTGAAATGAAATAGATTGTATTTACATGAATTTAAATATATATTTTTAATGGCAATCATTTAATAACTATGCAAACTAACAATAAGTAAGAAACTAAATTTAGTGTAATGTATACAAGAGAATGTTAAACAAAATATCAAAGAAAATTGCAATACATATTATATGTGTTTAGGGATCAAGAAAGATTTGATTAAGATGATTTTTTATGACATTCTAAGACAATGTCCATAATTAAGAAGTTATGGGAAATCCATGAACAAAGTTAGATAAAAGAAGAGGCGAGCATGCAAGAAGTATCACTCTCTTAAGATAAGTCATTTAAGTTATGGATATTGAGATGGAATGAAAGAACTCTAACTACCTACTATTAGAATAAGTCAAAAAAATTGATGTTTAATGAGGTGTACAAAGAGTTTTAGTTTAAAATAATAACTAACTGAAGATCTATATGCCTCTAATCTAGCTAGGTGTCATGATTCTAGTTATATGTACACTTAGATGTCAAGAGTCGAGTTACATGGTAGTCATGAATAAGTTTTAGTTTAATGAGTTGTCAAATATTTTAGTTGAATGATAGGAAGATGGTTGAACATACACTAACTATACAAGCATGTAATTTGTTGATGATTAAATCAAGGTTTAGTGTTCTTTCATTTTCTTCTTTTCATCTTCTATTTTGTTTATGCTATGTTGTTCTATATTTTCCTAGTTCAATATCAGAGTCAAGTCTCAATTATATTCAGTGTTGGTTCAAAAATAATTGGAGTGTTGAAGATGCAATATTTTTCAAAAAGAGGAGTCACCAAATAGAGTTTTTTGCTGCTACGTATTATACTAGTTGAAGTGTTGGTCTCATTGGTGAAATTGATGGAAGAGTGTTGATCGTGATAGTTACCTCAAGTGTAAGAAATTTGGTGAATGTTTCTTGTATTGTTTTTCATTGTTTTGTGATGGCCAATCTCAGAGATTCTTATCTAACTGAAGAAAATAAGTTTGATGGTACCTATTATGTTAATTGGAAGTTCAAGACGCAAACTCTAATGGAGGGGCACATTGTGTGGAACATTCTAAATGGTAAGGTGGCCAAACCTACAACACAACCAACTATTTTTTAGGATTGGGAAAAAAGAGAATAAAAAGCCAAGAATCTCTTGGGCATGTTAGTAAAGGTTTTAGTCCTCCCGCATAGAAGAGACATTACTACTTCTTGTGGTACATAGTAAAATTTAAAAGGTTTGTATGAGATACAAAACACAAGAAAACTTTTATTTTTAAATAACAAATTTCATTTTAAAAAATAAAGTAAATGAAAATGTTAGTGATTATTTATCAAGAGTTAAGGAATTGAGGGATAAATTAGCTAATGTTTGTGAACAAGTTTCTAGTAATTATCTAGTAATAATTACTTTGAATGGAATGATTAGTGACTATCATGTATTCATTACTAGTTTGGTTGCAAGGGAAAATGAACCTTGTTTTGAAAACTTGACAAGTATCCTTCTACAAGAAGAAGAGAGGAAGAATCATATGGATAGTAGATTTAAAATGTAGAGACACTTTAATGGTGAAAGATAATAAGCCATCTAAAGGAAAGAAACGATGAAAGAACAAAGGATGGCTAAATTTGAAAACCAAAGGAACAAAGATGATAAAATGTATCATGATGTGGCAACATCCAAATAAAATATAAAGAAAAAAACATAAATTATAATTATTATGGTAAATTAGGATATTATTCTTATGAATGCTGGAAAAAGAAGTATAATTGTGTATGCTAGAAACCTCCCTATTGGGAGCAAACTCATACATGCAAATGTTAGAGATATAAACCATATAATCTAAACAAACATATAAAAAACATGCTCAAAACAAATCTTCCACCATAACCTTGGATGAGCAAAACAAGGGCAACCAAGCCTTGTTTATTTCTCTTAGAGAGGGTTGTGGTTGTGCTCTCCCAGCACAATATTTAAATCCCACTAAAGATTAAAGAGATAAATGCAAAAGTAAATGCAAACTACATGCAATGGAGTTGAATAACTCAACAGGTAGGTATGAAGAACTAGTCTCAAGCACTCAATGAGATGCATATGGAAGTAGATGAAATATGAATACTAAGATCTAGTAATGAATGAAAGATATAAACTAAGAATGAGATTCAAATACCATAATGAATGCAAACAACTACCAAACAAGTTAGTATAAAATCTCTAAATGCACTAAGATCTCTAGATGCAAACTATCATAATAACTATAATGCAAGAATAATGGATGACTTAATCT
Source organism: Thuja plicata (assembly GCA_018584345.1). Lineage (NCBI taxonomy): Eukaryota > Viridiplantae > Streptophyta > Pinopsida > Cupressales > Cupressaceae > Thuja > Thuja plicata. Next base: position 698,373 of record MU223734.1, read on the forward strand.
TGGAAAGGCTCATATTTATAGGATTTTGGAGGACTTGGGTGAGGTACATTACATGTGTCATCTACATAGGTGCCACATGAAGGAAACATAAGCTATGCAAGAGGAATATTTTCCTCACACATGTGTGAGAAACTTGAGATGTGCTGGGTCACTGTGTACTTCAAGTACACATGTAAGAGATTTTTCATAGATGTGTAAGAAAATTCATAGATTTGGTCTAATGAACACTTTTATAAAGTGTAAGAAAGTGTCATTAAGGTTGTAACAAACCCTCTTTCGGCCAAAATTACAATTCTTTAAAAAGGGAAATTTTTAAAATACACTCACACATATGAGAAAATAATTAGGACTAATGGGTCTAGGAATGATGAAATTAGCCTAATTAACCTTAGTTAATTAGCAACTAGGGCTATTTCATGAGAGTTATGTGAGGTAGAATATGAATTATGCCTAGATTTGGGAATAATAAAATTTAATTTAAATTAACCTTGGTTTAGAAGAATATTAGCGTATGAAGGGAATAAATAAATTAATATTTATTTAAAGGGGATTTTGATGGAGACGGGTATTAAATAAAATTTTATACACTTTAACAGGAAAGTAATTAAATTAAATTTAAATACTATACATAATGAACCTAATTTAATTAAATAAATTTAATTAAATAGGTAGGAGAATATAATAAATATAATTCAATAGTTATAATCTCAAGGGACGATTTTAGGCGTCTACATTTTGCCCCTATTTAATGTGGCGTCGCGGTTAGCATCGTGTCAAAGAAAAGAAAACTAGATGCCCTAGAGAGAACATAAAGCATTAAAGGTGATGATGGTAAAGAAGGGTTTCCTCTCAAGAAAATAATGGAAATTTTTTTTTTTGTAAAATTGTCTCAATAAAAGGCGAAAGAGAAGAGAAAAGGAGGAATTGCATGACTTACGAGGTGAGTAAAAAAAAGGGTAAAAAATAGGGTTTGAAACTGAAAAGGCTCCCACGGGGCCTATAAATAGTCCACAACAGTGCTAAGAGATGTCATTTTCATTCACAAAGACAAAAAAGATAGAGGAGATGCACCAGTGGTTGACTGATGCAGGACCACCGGTGAGTCATAAAACCATGCCTAGGTCATCTCTTGTAATTTTGCATTTAATGTCATTTAAATAGACTTTATGAGGGGGAAAATAAGTTATCTAGGTGGAGACAACAAACAATGAACCCTTAGCTTTGTAGATGTTCATCGACCACTCGTCGTCTACAGAGATGAAAAAATGATGATTGCCATCTTCGCAGATGACAATCGCTAGATTTTCATTGGCGCAGTCGGCAATCACTAATTATTGTCTACGAGGATAAGGAGGAGGAGACACATATGAATATTTACAAATGGTCATCTTCATAGATGTCATTCAACTAGGTTGAGCATGGGTAGGCACCGAAGAGGTTGATCATGGATTGACATGTCTGCTGATCAGCGTATATGTCAATCGTCATGTGCGCAGGTCAATTGATGTCTCTCTCGATTGACCTAAAAAATGTAAGATGAAGATGGTGGGAAGGGAAAAAAGAGGGTACGAGGGAAATTGATGTCCTATATGTGAGAAAAGTATTGACATGGGTGAATTTTTGGATGCAGGAGACTCTAGCACCATTCGGTCATGAGAGAGTTGGTCAGAGACTAGGAGCTAGCAGATATATTGACCGCAGAAGAGTGGGGACATGTGGATTTGTGTGGGTTAGAGAACATGCATCTATGGCTATAGTTGAGAGAACATAATGCACTCATGTCCATATTGATCAAGAGGTGACATATTACTACCTCAAGCTTTGATTTTCCAACGCCTAGGAGGTGACCATCACACTCCCGGATGTCTGGAATATATACTAGATTCTCATTTAGGTCTTGATACCAAAGTATGTATAGAAGGGACCTGATCCCTATGATGAGGAAGCCTTTGGGCGGTGATATGATAAGATTCTAACATCTAGGTAGTGGCTACCATGGAGAGTGACGATGGAAGCATGACCACGATTATGATGGGTGGTAATGTATTTAACCAGATTGATCGGAGGGACATTGATGCAAGACCATGTAGAGAATGGATTTTCATTGGGATGGACATAGGTATTGAGTTTGATGTTGGAGGATGATGGTGAGCAGTATTGGTAGGGATATACCATCCTGGGCCAACATTTTTATGATTTTCACATGTGTGCCTAGTGGAGAGGCAGGACTTTAGGTGCATGGGTTACACTTTTACTAGTGTGGGCATGGGAGAATATCTCTATGATATGCCCCATCAGACTCCATGAGAAACATGAGGTATATGATCCTTATTCTTGTAGATATCTACCACCCATCAGATATGAGTCAAAAAACTCTATTGGTCACTGGAGGTGTACCTTAGATGAGATGGAAGGTATCAACTAGACATCGTATATAGGATGTTAGGTGGGGGGCCATCATATCCCACAACAATAGGATTATATAGACAATAGATGGATGAACACATATGTTCTGAGATATGTATAGATAGATTTTTAGTTGATCGAGTGGACTGTGTACATGCTTGCATAATACATGTCATGTCGGGTACTCAACCAATTTTGTTAGGTACAGGATACAATGGCAGTCAATTTTCCACATCCATTAGCGAAACAAGAGGTGGGGAGGTTATGGGGTATTGGGGTTGATTTGAGGGGAGTAAGAGCATCCTGGTTAGGTATGGTGGTGCTTCAATGGCAGGAAGGCTAGTATTTGGTCCAAGATGAAAGAGTGACACATGCTTATGCTTAGTGGTTGGCCACACATAGTACAATTAGATTAATGATTGCAAGGGTGATTCAGGTAGATCAAAAACTCGTAGGAGGGAAGGATGGAGCCAAAGTAGATGTGGATGATAGAGAGGGTGATAGTGGGATAACAGAGGGGATGGAGGTAGAGGAAGAGGTAAGAGAGGATAGCATATTGTGGCATCATAGAGATGTCAGGGATAGGTTCAAATGCCCATTGATAGAGCACCACTAGTTATACCACCACAAGCACAGGGTCTGGGACAGGCATTATAGGTACCAGTATAGGGACAGAGGCCACCACAGGTACATGGGCCACCACCAAGATATAAAACAAAGGAGGTGCATGATACTATAGTTGCACAATGAAACAACCTACAGACTAATCTGAGGAGAGTAGAGGGACTCCTAATGATAGCACAAACATCAAAGGGCAGTGTACAGATAGAGCTATCTAGAGTGTAGGGCTTATTGACAGAAGAGACAATATGCGTACACAGTGCACAGGGTGCATTAGATACTTTATAGGTCTGATTTCATGCAGGAAATTTTACAAACAATGAGACTCATAGAGGGACTATAGCAGGGCATCGATATGTAGTACATGTACAACAACAGTTAGATGTGTTGTAATCATAGCTACACGGAGAGATTTATAGTTTGATTAAGTAGGTGGAAATCCCTATATGACAACAAGATGAGGCATGAATGTGGACCAAGACATATATGAGTGAACAGGAGATAGCCTGACAGGAAGCCACAATAGGAGGGTTAGGGTAGGTTTTGGTAGATGCATTTGTGGCACAGAGGGAGGCAGGAAGGAGAGGCAAAGAGGAAACATATTATATGGGCCTATATTTTGGTGTAGTCCCTAAGGACCAGCAAGAGCCTCAATATATCGATCGAACATTGACATAGAGCACATGTAGAGAAGCACATGGATTGGTGGGGATGCCACCTCTCCCTTGCAGGAGAGATAGGGGAGATGGGGGATCCTCCCAGCTAGCCTAATGATTTACCTAGTCATGGGGACACACATTTTTGTAGTTGTCAATTTTTTGATGTATAATGATATTTTGATGTTGATGTATACATGTATATAGACATTGATGTAATTATTGCACACTTGATATATATACATACATGTTGACGGTCCTATGTGGTTTGTGTGTGAATTTTCAATTCCTATATGCATATGATGATTTTATGGCTACTGTGTGTGATGTAGGATGTGTGTGATAATTTATTGTGTTTATGAATATTTATGATGGTTTATAGATGATGTTCATGTAATGCTTAATAGAAATGGATTTGTAATGATTAATGTAAGAAATGTATAAAAAATAATGATTAAAGCTATGGATAATGAACGTAAAATGTATGTAAGTGAGTATTATTATGTGATGACATTACATCGAATTTGAATTCAGTACTTACATTCATCAGTAATAAAATAATACAATACATAATGATTAATCTGAGTGAATGCAACTAATGAAGACTCAATCTGACATAATCAAGAATGAAATTAATGAGGACTTAAAGTATAATAGGGTTTTCATGTATGTAAACCATCACTTGATAGGATAATTTAGCTAGTATAGGAGGGGGTATAAACAATAATCTTGCAAATAGTAAAATGCAACCTATCTACATGATTTTTGTAGGACTATATTGTGTTTATCCCGGATAGCACACCCTAGTTTAATATTGAAAAAGGAGGTATGCATTGGGTGTTAGAAAAAACATGTGACATTGTTCCTTTACGTGGAATAGACTCTCAGAAAAAGAGATAGATTTAGAATCATAGATGTAGGATTTCAGTCAGAATCATACCAATGCACTGACACTCTTGGGGAGATTTAGGACACCCAAATCTTTTTGAAGGATTTGGTGGTATGTGTACAAATCCTACCCCTAGTGAGGCATGCATAATCATGACTATATATCATAGAAATTTGTACTAAAAATATCAACAAAGAGATCATGCTGCAAATGACACGTATTCCAATAGACACAACTCAAGCTATACCAATATATGAAAGATCAAGGCAAGAATGAGGAGGTTGTGTTGAAATAAAAAGATAAAATAGACAAAAAAACCATCATGACCAAGTAATCATTTAGTCCAAAGTTCTTGTGATGAACATGATTGGATGATGGAGAATTGATGCATTGATGTGGGACGAAGATATTAGGCAATATCTTGTGAAAGAAATAATAGCTTGGAAAATTAGTCTAAAATTTGATTTTCAAGAACTCTTGTGGTCACTATGTCTAGGAAAAATCACAGTGTGCGGGAATACTTAGGAAAAAGTTGAATGACTTAAGTGGTGGCAAAGATTGTGATGGAATGTAGCACAAGGATAAAACCTGCACATATATGGGTAGTGTAGGGTTTCTTATGGGAAAGTGGTGGATTTTGTGGGATGGTCCAAATAGATGACGGATTTGACTAGGCATGGCACCTAAAATAGGTTTTCACCATGGTGCCTATCTATTGTGCCACTAAAGTGGTTTTCATAAATAGACAAATTTATTTCTCTTTTATTTTGATTTTTTAGATTTTTTAGATTTTTAGATTTTTATGTAATGTATTATCAAAGTGCCTATTTGGCAGGTTTTCACCAGGATAATTTTTTTCAGGACTTCTCTACTTTTAGATATTTTTAGGACAATTTTATATTAATTTAGGACTTTTGTTTGTTGATTTTCTACTATATAAAGGACTGTTGATGAACTACGAATAGAAGCACTTGAGATGTAGAATATTTACAAGATTAGGGATAGGATCTCTATCTGGTGTTCCAATCTAATAGGCTTCAGACCTAAATTTAGCGGTAACCACAAATGGTCGCAACCACTTAGGCTCAAACTTTTGTTTCTTTTCACAGCTCTGGAGATTATTCATGTTATGCTATTGGACAACATTGAACCAACTTCAAACTCATGAGGCTTGATATTCTTGTTAAACTATAAATGTAGGCAATTTTGATACACACAAAGAGGGTTAAGAGCATTTGGGGCATCTCTCATCAAGGAGTGCAAGCTCTTTCAAGTGAGTCACTCAGGTTTCTTCTTCAAACATCATATTCTTGAGGGAGATTCTGAGGGAATGGAGATTGATTTTGATGGGGAGAATAGCCTCAATACCATAGACAAAGGCGAATGGAGTGGGTCTAGTGGGCGTATGAATGGAAGTGTGATAGGCCTAGAGGGAAGGATTTAAATGAAGGTTCCAATCATGACCATCATCATCAACTCTCTTTCTGAGGATTTTCAAGATGGTTTTATTTGTAGCCTCAACTTGAGCATTACCTTTTGGAAAGTACCTAGAGGAGAAATATTGGGTAATGCCAAATTTCTTACATAGCTTTGTGACATTTCAGGGGACCATAGTACTCTAAAATGCTAAAATGGCCAAAAGGATGAAAGTTGGTGTTTTCAGCCTCTGAAAACACAAAAAGTCTGAAGGTATCTACCTCTAGGATTTCAGTGTTTCAGGCACCAAAATGACCAAAAACATTCATGTAAGGCCCATGGGTTATAAATTGCAAAAGCCCCAATTTGAGATCACATTGTGTTCTCGTTCAAAATTCCTTGAGAGCTTGCTGCTGCAATGATTTTCACCCTCAACCCTAAGATTGGTTGCATGCACACCTCCAAGCTTCCTTGTGTCATCCTCCCCCACTCCTAGCCCCTCTAAGGTAGGTCTCTTTTGATTTCTCACATTTTCTTTTCCCTCCTCGGGTTTCTTTTTAGGTTTTTGGGTTTTTTCACCCTGCCGCTTGTCCGGCCTAGGGCGTGTGGATCTCTTTCTCCCCTGGTCTCTAAGAGCCTTTAGGAACCTTCATTTTAGTGGGAGGTCTATCTATGTCAAGTCAGGTTTTGCCCTCTAGTTTTTGTGTTAGGGTTTCATCCGATCACAACCTTTATCGTAAGCTTTCAACCTCCAAAAGGCCGAAAACTGGGTCAGGTAGTAGTCTTTCTCATTTTAGAGGTTCATCCATTTTGGTGTTTCAAACCTCAAAAAATTTTGAAACTCTGACAAGACCAAATCCCAAAAATTCTTGTCTCTCATTACAATTTCAAAGATTCAACCTTGTTCAGCATTTCAAACCTCCAGAAGGTCTAAAATGTCGACAAATCCAAGTCTCCAAAACCTGGTCTTCAAGCTTCGAGATTTTACATTTTCGGCATCTGCAAAACCTTCAGACTTTCAGATGTCGAAGGGTACAAAGAAACTTACTTCAAATGATGGATTTTTTCACTTTCGACCTTTTCGGCCTCTGAAACAATCTTCGGCGTCTGAAACTCCGAAAGGGCTAAAACTATGAAAAAACTGCATTCTCGATGACTTAGAGAGTTTTGCTTTGTTTTCGTAGTTTAGTCAGCTTTCTTTCAGTTTGTTCTTCAAATAAGATACTGATACTTACATGGTTTATTATAGGAATGCCTGGGAAAATGAATACTTGACCCATGAAGTACCTGTACAAGGGGAACACTCCCCCTTCAAAGATTAGCAACAAGCATAGCGAGATCACCCATACTGATATGGGGAATGTGGATTGGGATGAATTCCTGACAAGGTGTGGCCAACCAGTTGGGAGATTAGAAGATTGTACCTCCCTAGTATTAGTAGGAATAGTCAATACAGCAGCCCACCTAGTAACCGTGTCCTCACCTAAACTGATCATGACTCTGGCAAACCATTATGACTCCAACAAAAGTATGGTCTAGAATACAAAGGGCCAAACAGTATTGGATATAAGGCCAGATGTCATAGAGAATGTTTTTCATCTGCACAAAGGCGTGGACAATTTTATGACCTTTTCATAGAAAAGGGAAACTTATGGTTCAGAAACAAAGTAGAGGAAGCTTATATGAAATAGTCAACAATCACTACCTCGAGAAACCTCTCCCAAAAAATAAGCTAGAAAAATAAGACTTAAGGAGAGGATACATGAAAGATGACATCAAGGCAACCATAACAATGATAAGCCAAGTATACAGGTTACCACAATCATTCCAACTTGAGAATTGGATGATTCTCCTTATAGAAAGACTTAGGGGTTGTAGGTCTAGGTTCGACTGGGGAACCATCATTAGCGACAAGTTGGATGAATAACTAGTGGCATTAAAACACAACCCTAAATTTTAGATGAGTACTTATGTGGTGTACCTACTGGAAACAAGGGAAGATTACCTAGGACTTACAAATAGAGGGATCCTAGATGATCCCAATGCATGGCCTCACATCATCTATCCACAATTATAGAAAAGGGGAAAAATGTCAAAAGATAGCCCAGACTTCCAGATAGTCAATGATGCCTTCATTTTTGCAATCATCTGATCTATTGAGGGTGATTTTGCAAAAAGGATTCCAGAGGAAGAAGCTTCCAAGGTGAGGGCCATAGGTGCCTTTTACATACAATTCAAAACCTTCACATACATTCAGATAGCAGGATCAACTATGAATCCAAATAATTTGCCTAGATATCCATCTGACAGGATAATCATTTTGGAAATGGCCCGAAAGCTCGCAGATGCCTATGAACACATAAAACACAAGAAGAAGCACTGTTGGGATTTTCCCATCTCACTGGGACCATATACCCTACAGGAAATGAAGGTCTATAAATCTTTGGCCTCCAAATGGGATCATTTTCCCCTACAACTCTATGGCATAGTGTGACCTCAATTTGACCTTATCGGGACATAGAACCACATTACTGGCAAGTTCTACATTCATGAACCACATCTAGAGGATCAATGGATTAACTGTGTAGATGATCATGAGGTCAGAATATGGGATTATTATAGAATGACTCTTACCTTGGAAAAAGAAGTCATAAAGACCCTTATTCCCCAAGAAGTTTTGGAGTATGATTCTGAAGAGGTCCTAGAGGCCATCTATACAGATGACAAGATATATGACTGACCCATCATGAACGTAGAAGTCAAAAAAGATGAAAATGATGACATAAATTTTTGGGTGAGGCACATAACGAGAACAATGGAGGAATGGATCAAGAGGCCTTACAAAATGATCCCAATACCTATGAAAACATTGATTGATCCACCCAAGAAGGTGGATAAATAGTGCAGAGAGATAAATATAGTGCTGCAATACAAGAGGGCACTGCCACATAAGCAAAGCATGGTGTATGGCCATGAGCGTGCAGTAGATTACAGGTCAAACCCAAGGCCCAAGGCTCCTAAAATAGGAATGATTGGGAAAATAGATCCTCCCATAGGGCCAACATAGGTTTCACCTGACAAAGGACCATCCACCTCTGGAAAACCTCCTCCTACCACTTGAAAGGAGAAGAAGACATATAAGAGGAAGAAGTCTTCTATGTCTCTATATTTAGAAATCATATAGGAAGACCTGCAAGAAGAGGAAGAGGAAGAGGTCCCTCTAGTTAAAAGGACAAGGTCTCAGAAAAGAAGAGAAAAGGAGACTAGTAGGAAGCACTAGGAGGATCCTAAAGAGAAAGATAACTCCTTAGATTCTCTAGGATCATATTAGTTCCAAATGTTAGACTTTGAGGGTCTAGAAGGTTTTTCAGACCAGGGCCAGGATACACCAGGTTATGCAACTAGATATGAAGTAGGTGGTCCTTCTCTTTTTCAACCATAGGTAATATTAACTCCACCTCCCACTCAATTCCCTAATCCAAAGAAAAATACACCCAAGGTGGGAGATAGTTCTAAAGCAGATCAAGGGTCCAAGAATCAAGAGTCTCCAATCATCCAAGGGGTGACTACTAGTGAGCCTATTATAGAGACCAATATTGTTATAACACCCCTTCACATTACTACTCCACCAACTACTCTCCCACCTCCTATTCTTACTCCACCCCCATTTCTCCAAAATCCAACAACTACTCTTCCACTTCTGATCCCAAATCTCCCAACACGTACTCCACCATCATCAAGCCCTTTGACTTGCCACATCCTGACCCCTAGAGGATTAGTAACTAGAGAGGATGCATAACCCTTTGAAACCATAGTGAAGGTTACGATTGGTCTCAATACCGAATCCTTAGTTAGGTCTTCAGGAGAGGAAGACAAAAGCCAAGAAAAACAAGATGAGGAAATGTAAGAAGGATACAAGGTAGAAGAAGAAAGGGAAGAAGAAGAAGAATGCTGAGAAAAGGGGGGTGAAGGGGAACAAAGACAAGAAAAAGAAGAGGGGCTCAATAAAGAAGTGACTCCAGGGTACCAAAATTTAGATTCAATTCTCCAAATTACCCCATATGAGTCGGTCACTGCATCTAGTAGACCTACATCATTTACTAAAGAGATCAAATCAAGGAGAAGAACCTATTCAGATGAGGATGAAGGGGAACATATAGATATGGTGTCCTTAGGGAAGGCCTTTCATCAGGAGAAAATCATATTACCAGCATGGACAATTTCCTATGTCACACAAGACACTAGGGGGCACTGGAAGGAATAGGTCACAGTCCCATGTGCTAGCACCTCTCAAGCCCAAACTACGTCAAAAGACTATACATTTAAGGAGGTAAATTTTAGGGAACCTACCAAGGAAGGGAGAAAGACATTAGTAGCCTTAGGGCTCAAACATGCTCTAGGTTTTATGAGTAAGGATGAAGAGACCATAAAGACCTTGAAAAAACAAAATGAATCCTTGAAGAGGTTCATTTACATAATGGTTGGTCTCATTGACCCCAACTGCTCAGAGGCCACATTATAGGCAGTGTTAGATAAAAGAAACACCTCAGACTTGCCAACAGGTTTAACCCCATCCTTCATCAAAGCCAGTGTAGATTGGATGGAGGATTTTGAGCAATACAGGGAAAGTGCCATCAATCAAATATTCAAACCTTATAGGGTTATTTTAGTATAGGCTACAGATTTGATTGATTTGATGACAGATGAGGGTGGCCTAGAATCTGAGAAAAGTAAATGGAGAGCCACCCTCTAGGATTTATAGATCATAAAGAAATAGTGCTTCCATATCCTAGTAAAAGTATATGAAGGTGAGGAGCTGGACAAATTTGAGACATGGATCAAGTGCATAAACAAGATAGTTGTTATTTATGAGATAAGTCAAGCTTCCATATTGGATAAGCAAAAAGAGGTCCTAGAATGGGTGGAAGGAATTGATATCTTCTTCACAAGGATCAGCCTTGATCTATACTGGGATGAAGATAAGCATGTCTTACGGCCATATAAAGAAGTGGTCCAATAATTTAGGGACATCATGGCAGGTGTGGAGACCAAGGAAGCCCTGCAATAGTTGCTTCATTCAAAGGAATAAATGATGAAGATGACAAATCAAATAGAGGAGATCTAGTTCTTTGCTTTCGAGTTACCTGCCTTCAAAGAAAAGCAAGAACAGAAGGTTAACAAGGAGAAAAGGAAGGAGATAAACTATGAGGAGGTTCAGGAAATCATACAAAGGCTCCAGGATGCATGCCTAAAGGTAATTCCAAGTTGACCCCTTGGACCACAAAGCAATTTTGAAGAGGCAATATATAACACTTAATAAATTTCCTTAAGGCAGATTTCAGAGCTTTTGGCCTTTCGACCCATGCAAGCATAACAGTTTTTGGCCTTTCGGCATCCCAGATTCTTTGGCCTTTCAGCCCTCCAAGTTTTCAGCCTTTTTGGCCTTATACATACTTCAGCCTTTTTGGCCTCTGACAAGTCCAAACTTTGCACCAAGGTTCTGATGGTAAACACTTAGATGATTTTTGACACTAAAAAGTTTCAAAGTAGAGGTCAGGGTCCAAAAAACTAGGTGTTTCTAGCGAGATCACACTTTTTCACACCAGTTGAACTCCAGATCTAATTGATGGTGAGAATTATTTCATTTTGAAGAGACTAAGGGTCCCCTATCAGTCTCCATTGTTAGCAGACCTTCTAGATGAAGATTCCAAGGACTCCCAGAAACAAGAAGAAGATTCCATGTTTTCAAGAGAAACCCTCCTTCTTTTCTCTTTCTTCTTGGCAAATTTGACCCTCCTTGCATGGGAAAAGTGATTGTAAATGGATTCTTGGATCTGTTGGTTGTATTCCTTGTTTTGGAAATTTTCCTGGTTCCTTGTTCTTCTCTCTGTGATCTGGTATTTTTAAATAGCTATCTCTCATCCCTTTTGGCTTTACCTGTGTCAAGTTTTCAAGTTTTCAAGTCTAAACCTAACTCAATTTGCAAAAACCCTGAAAACCCTAGGCTTTCCAAGTGTTAAACATTGAAAAATAAACCCTAAGTCATGAAAATTCTATTTCGCTATTGCTTTTTCATGTCCACTTAATTCATGTGTTTTGATCTAATCACCTTGTCACGTTACTCCAAGCGAATATTCCATAAGTCTTCCCGACTTCGCGATTTCCTTTTGTCGCATGGTCTCGTTCAAGTTCAGAATATTCCTTTGGTATTAAGAGACACTGTGATTTATTCATGTTGGGTAGATGCAAGATAACTATGTCATAAATAATTATGCAGAAGGGACCCACTGCTTAGTCGGGTAATCGAAGAAAATTCTCAGTAGTTATTAAAATGTCTTCAAACTTCACGATTACTTCATGTTGCTTTATCGCCAAATGAATCCAAAGTTAAAAGTTATGCAAAGCCTTTTGTCATGTGGTCTCGAGATGAAATAGCGGTTAAGAGATTTTGACCAAGACTTCACGACTGACCGCCTAAGGTTTACAATAAAATGTAGTCGGGTTGTCACCAAAACAGAATGATGACTCAGTTCTCCATTATGCAGTAAGTGAACAAACGACTATGTGACATGTGTCATAAGGTGAGTGGTTATTAAAAGTTTTGTCACATGGTCGCCAGAAGGAGAAAATGGACTCAGCGACCTTGACACTAAGTGCTTTTCCTTTAGTCGCGATGTCTGAGAAAGATTTAAGGGTATGCAAGAACATTTGGCGATTAAGTGACGGTCGTAGGATAAAGAGATCAAGGGATCTAACGGTGGTCACAAATTCTGAGAACAAAAGTTCCCAAAGGGAAAAGTCCTCCCGAATTGGTGATTAAGGAATGTCGTGCAGTCATCAGAAATGGAAAATGGGCACATATAACTGTTATGATAAAATTTAACACTCAAATTTTATGTTTCGCGATCGAGCGACTAGGTGTTGTCGCATAGTCTTGAAATGAAATGAAAACATTTGGCAACAAGGAGATAACCGTAAAGGGTTAAAAGCAATGGTTAGTCACAAGGTCTCAGAAAAAATAAAGAGTTAAGGTTAACTATGTGTTAGCACTGTGTTGAAATTTTTTTGAATCCCTTGGTCTTATTCCTTTCCCGGGCTTATTTGATTTTAAATTCTGTGCTTTACCTTATTTCTTATTTGGCGGTTCTCCCAGTTTCTTGTCCTTTTTCTGGTTCTGGCTTATCCATTTCAGTCCCTTCTTGTTCAGTCTGGCTTCGGCTCTGCAAATTTTTAGGTTTTTATACCTATACATTGCCAAAATTGTCAAAACCCTGAAAACCCTAGCAATTAAGTGTTAAACGATATATCTTGAAACCCTAGGCCATGTCTTCTATTTCATCGTTACCTTTTTCAAGTCACTTAAGACATGTGCCTTAAGTCAGGTCGCTTGATCGCTTTATCAGAATCGAATATGCTAGAATATCTCCCGACTTCGCTTTTGCCTTGTGTCGCGTAGTCTTGTTAAAAAATGGAATATTCTCTAAGTGACTCAAGACTTAGCGATTTCCTCTCAGTCGGGTTGTCGCTTGATTTCATGTTATGATCTTCAAAAGGAATGGGACCCGCCTCAGTCGGGTGATCGCAAGAAGAATTGGTAAGTCAAAGAAATGTCTCCTGACTTTGCGATTCATTTCATGTCGCATGGTCGCTGGATCAGATCAGTCAAACAGTTAAGTTCTTTCTTCAGTCGCGTGGTCTCATGATAATTGGCAGTTAAGAGATAACAGTCACGACTCAGCGACTAACGGTTTCCTGCTAAGAGATTTCCTCTCAGTCGGGTTGTCACTTGAACTCATGTTATAAAGCTTTGAAATGAATGGGACCCGCCTCAGTCGGGTGATCGCGAGAAGAATTGGCAAGTCAAAGAAATGTCTCTCAACTTTGCGATTCATTTCATGTCGCATGGTCACTGGATTAGCTCAGTCAAACAGTTACATTCTTTCTTCAGTCGCGTGGTCTGGTGATAAAAAGGCGGTTAAGAGATAACATTCATGACCTCGCGACTAGCTGTTTGATGTTAGAAAAAATTACTCAGTCGGGATGTCGCTTGAGAAGAGGCTATGACTCAGTTGATCAGAAAGTATTACATGGACAAAAGAACAGATGAAACCTGTCACAGAACTAATGGTTGTCGGGTAGTCACTTGAACCTCATGTCATAAAGCTTTAAGAATGGGACCCACTGCTTAGTCGCGCAGTCGCGATGAGTTTTTTGTCATGTTTTTGGTTGCGCGAGTTAGCGACGAGTTGCTATAAGGGGTCATCGCGCAGTCGCGGTGGATTCATGTCTAGTTCTATTCTATGCGCGAGTGCGTGATGAGATGTTTTTATGTGTGTCGCGCAGTCGTGATTCCTCATGAATGTCAATGTCTTCAAGTTGCGCGAGTGCGCGATGAGCTGTCAATGAAGAAAATCGCGCAGTCGCGAGCTATTTCTGTCAAGTTTTAATCTATCAGCGAGTGAGCGGGTTCATGTTTTAAAATGAAAATCGTGCAGTCGCAATGCCTTATTGAAGTTAAGACACAGGGTAGTGAGTGGGCGACGAGCTGCTTTGCAATATTCATCGCTCAGTCGCGCAAGTGCTTTTTAAGATGCATAATAGTACGCGACCGAGTGACAAGGTAAAAAAGGGAAAGCATGGCGCACTCGCCATCAGAAGAAGAGTAAGATTGTTGAGCTCGCGACTGCGTGACGAGTCAAAAGGTGAAAAGTATCGCTCAGTCGCACATGTCAATTTTAAATGAATAAAAGCTCGCGACTGTGCGACAAGCCAAAAGAAGAAAGTGGTCGCTCAGTCGCCGACGATGACAGAAAAAGAAAAGCCATCCTGCAGGTGTGCGATGAGTTGAAAAATGAAGCAGTCGCTCACCCGCTAAGACCATAAAGTGCAGTATGAATAACTCGCGAGTGTGCGATTAAGGAGTAGCTGGAAAATAAAAGGTGTGGTCGCTCAGTCGCCCAGAATCAGATAAAGTGAAAAGTTGAGCTCGCGGGCGTGGTCGCTCAGTCGCACAGTCCAAATCTGCTCATCGCGCACTCGCGGATGAAAATGAAGATGTTGAAAATATCATGCGGGTGCGCGACTCAGCTCGTCGCGCACTCGCGCAAGGTTCGTAATGTAATGGAAAAGTGTTGCGACCGAGCGATTCAACCCAGTCGCGCAGTCGCACAAGGGAAGATAAAGAGAAGTCAAGGATGCAGAGATGGATTTTCAGGACCAATCAGCAAATGCCACTTGTCCAATTCTGGTGTAATGTGAGCAAAAAGAGAGTAAAATATTCAAATATTTCAGAATATTCAGAAATTTGTGCACAGAAAGGCCAAGCATTTTTGATGATTCCAGGGGGAAATTAAATCAGAAGTATCAGCTATTGTATACCGTTGGAAAGGTATTGAAGAGAGGAATCTGATTTTACAGACCATTTGAGGGTATAAAAAATCAGATTTTGACAGTAAAAGAAGGAAGTGGTTGCAGATATTTTATGAGAGAGAAGGACAGGTGTCAGTGACAAAATTGGTTTCTCTCATTCTCCTATATCTGAGTTTTCTTCTGAATTGTAAAAGGATGTTGAAATTTATGCTGCTGGGCAGTTTCCAGGCTTTTGAGTCTTAATTTTTGTGTTCATGGTCTTGCAATGTACAGTTTTCAGATGATTTTTAACGAAAAACAAAGGAAATCCCTGTTCAGAAACTTGTCTAATGTCTTTGTATGTCTGTTTTGATTCTCGTATATTAACTTGTAAGGCATGTTGATATACCAGTTACAAGGTATCTGTGAGTTTGAATCTG
>MU223734.1:714438-745397 GCA_018584345.1 Thuja plicata
GGCAGGAATCCATCCCCTGATTCACTGAAAGAAGTGAATCCAACAGGTACACCCACCTGAGCCTTTGAGCTTGAAGTGTAGGAGGATTTGTTTGATCCTCGTTAATTAGCCTTTTCTTTGACAAGGTTAGGGAAAAACAGCTAACACTATGCGCGACTATGATTTTTGTAGGGTCGCGTGATCACCAGATGATGACTTGGGTCAGCCAGAAGGAAGGAAAGTGTATTTTCGCTATGTCTTGAGATAAACCATGGGTTAGTGACAGAGGCCCATGAAAAAGAGACTATATGCAGTCGCACAGTTTCCTGATCCTAAAATCTAAAAAAATGGTGGAAATTTTTGATATGACAACATGAATCATTTGATAACCAATCACTGGCTTGTATTTTGATTGCTGTGCAAAAAGAGTAGCTGAGATGTAATAAAGTTAGCGAATCACAGTGTGACATGTCAACTCTTTTGAATGTTGTAAGATTTCTCTGAGGATTCACTTTTAAAATTTGATTTCCTATCAAGCTCATGGAACTATGGCTAGGTTTTCATTCAAGTTCACAGTATGTCGAATTTAAGACAAAACTGATGTTTTCTAATTATGAGCTGCGTACTCTGAGTGGTGGCTATAAGGAGTTGATGGTGTATTCATTGTCATTCACTGTGCTTTCAGATTTCAGAGCCCAATTTGTTAATTTTTCAGAGAGAAGAGATATTTTGCTCAGTTTGCAGTGTTTTCAAAGTTTATCAAAAGGTTCTAAGTTTCAGAAAATTGTGCACAAGATGGTCAGCTAATCTCTGAGATAGATTTGTTTCAATATCAGTAAGAAGTTGGAGATTCAGGGTATTGCAAATATGAGCGGGGCTGTGAGTTTTTCTTTGACAAGTGTTGGAAGTGAGGAAGAGAAAAAGGGAAAGGCAAGTTTTTCTAATGAATTCCTCCATCTCCTGCCTGGTTCAACACAGAATAAGAAGGCTAATCCTAATGTCCTCATTGATGAGTATAAAGACATTCGAGATACTATGACTCCAGGGACAATAGGTTTTTCCCTCTTCAATTATTTTTATAAGAATTCTGATAAGCCCATCCTAGTATCAAACCCTTGGACCTGTAGTTTATCCAGGTTACTTGTTCCTGATGTCTTCCTAGATGTAGACCTATTCTTAGACCTGGCCAATCACTATGATGCTTTGTCTAAAACCATCAGGAGGGATGATAGCACTGCCCTATTAATTTTGAATAGGAATTCATTCATGCAAGCCTTCATCTTATTCAGCACCATGTCTACCACAATTGACATGAAGAAGCAAAAATAGAGGTATACTAAAAAGCCTGGGATTGCTAGGGGTCAGCTGTTAAAACGTATGTTGAAAGAAGTAAAAAAGTATTTAGATCCTATGTCCGGGGACTGCCCATATTATTATGTAAGGATCTACATTTTTATATCAAGTATGCTGCATATGCCCTGTGTAGAGTGTTAGGAATAGATGGTGATGCAGTGAAGATTGATGCAAGGATTCTGATGATGGTGCTAGACCTACAAGAGGTCCACTCTAACACCAGTTATGACTATATTCAGCATATCATAGATGAAATGCATGAGGGTTTCATTGCAACCCAGAAGAGAATCAAGAACCCAAAGGAGAAGGAGCCCAAATTTTTGCATTACTCAGTTCTAATGCATCTCCTTTTGTACTTCAATTTTGTAATTATGGATTTTAATAACTTAACTCCTCAGAGATTCTACCAGTCAGCACCAAATCCTATCCAATTTTGGGTGAGGGTTTGGAATTACACTTCTAGGGAGTGTGATTACTGTGCTTTTCAGAATTGGATTCTGTATCCAATTGTACAGAGTTTGGGAACAAGCAGAATGAGAGTCCCATTGAAGGTTATACAACTGCTCAGGCCATGCAATTATACAGATAGTTGGCATGGAAAACATAATTGGGGAGATTTCTTCTTGGAGGATAATTATACCATTATCAGGGTATATGGGTGTATTCACCCACCTCATTTATTACCATATCATGTGCCTGCAAGAGTGGCTGCAATGGAATTCATATGGAAGTTATTGTTAATAGATAATGAGCACTTTGCACCGCACAAGAAGGGGACTATAACCCCTAGGCAATTCAAGATTTTCAACTTTACAATTGGCAAGGGTGCCATTGATGCAGTGGGTCAATGGTTGGAAAAATACAGAATGGGGGTAGCCCCTTATAAGTACATTGATCCAGAAGGCTTCATGGCAGGGGTTAGAAAATTGTATACACCTAAAATACCCAATACAAATGTCCACTGTGAGTGCATAGAAGAAAATGCAACAAGGAACATCTTAGATGAAGATGATATTCATACCAGAAGACTAAGAATCCAGGAGTTGCTAAAGCTAGAGAAACAAATAAAAAGAAATGGGTTGTCTTTTGGGGGTTTTTACCCTGACCTCCCATATTTTGATAGAATTAAGGCCATGATAGACAACTATTATGTGCTTATAGAGCAACTGGATACAGTCCTTGACAAAAAAGGTGCTCAGACACCTGAACAATCAGAATCAGAATATGATAGTGGTAGTGACAGTGATTATGCACATCCTACTATGTATCCTTCACCACAGCAAGCATCAGAGTAGGATATAGCTGAAATACCCCAGTTGCAGGGAGCAGAAGGTCACATTGTTGATTTAACATTGGCCACCCAGCCTGATGATGTAGAAGAGCCTGCTATAAAGAGGAAGAAATTGGAAGTAGGGCAGCCTTCAGTGGAAGGACAAAGCAAAAAGAAAGATAAGGCTAAGGCCCTAGTACCTGGCACTAGGTTATATGATCATAACCTAAGAAAAGCAATCAGGGAAGGCAAGAAGCAACAACCTGACCTAGATGATGAAGTTGAGCTACCACTCAAGGCTTGTGTTGATGAAAGGTTGCTTCATGAACAAAAATTTCTAAATGATGACAACTTTGTTAAAATAGAGGAGTTTAAAGACTTCCTCAGATAGCATAAGATAGAGCAGATCAGATCCCAATTGACTATGGATGGAAAAGAGACAATAAAAAATGAAGCCCTAGTGGCTTTATAGAATTATGATCTTGAAAATGAGGATATTTCACCTGAGGATGCCAGGAAGATGGTGCTAGGAAGTGGAATATTGTTGGCTGAGGGATGGGATTTTCCATCTGCCTTCGTCATAGACCAAATATGAAAATAGCCAGATCTCAAAATGGCTAGTGAAGTGCAGATGGGAGATGTGATAAAAGGATTTGGGTATAGCCCAAAATCCCAGACTTTTGCAATGTGGAGCCTAAGCCCAAAAGACCAAAAGCCCCAATTAGTAAATATTCAAGAAAATATGGTGGGCAATCAAATTGTGTGGTCTGTACAGAATATAGGGGATTCAAAAATCTCCCAAATCATGACACATTGGGCTCACCTGAATGAAGACAAGACTAAACAATTGTTTGAGAGGTGTAGCACATTATTGGAAGAAACAAGTGCATTGTCTAAGGACAGGGAGATGTGTCATATACAATTTCACCAGAAGGATCGGGCAATTAAGAAATTAGTGAAAGAGTTAGAAGAAAAACCTGAGGTGGTATATGTACCTGCACAACCACCACCAATGCAAATTGAAGATAAGCCTAAATTAGAGGAGGCTGTGGAACAAGAGGTAGATGAAGAAAAGGGAAATGCAATTTCTTTGAGGGCATTGAAGGGCATACTACAACATAAAATTGAGATTCTAAAGGATAAAACTGATGTTGTAATCAATGCATACAATAAGTTACCACCTTTGCATACTGAGGTAATGGGGTACCTTGCCATTCTAAACCCTTACTTTACTAAGTGGTCTACTAGGGAAAAGTTATTTGAAAATTTATCATCTTTACAAGCCATAAGACCAGATTTTCCTGAAATAGTAACTGAAGTTGAAGATGAGATCAAAAGAGTCAATATTGCTCTCTCATTCTTTAAAGGAAAATTAAACCAGATAGAGGTTAAGTTGAGCCTCTTTTAAGGGTAGATGATGACCAAGTAAAGGTTGTAGATGGCTAGAAGAATGAATTTGACAGCAAGATGCCTAGTGATGAGGCATTTCTTTTGGGAGCAGATGTTGATATTGAAGGATTCAATAAAATATTGGATGAGGCTTTCAAAGCAGAGACTAACATCAACAAATTTCTGCTTGATGTCAAGAATATCATTGATGCTAGATGGGACAGACAAAAAGAGCAAGTACAAAGTACTAAAGACTTTAAGTGGCCATTGGACGATGAAGTGAAAGCATGGGAAGTGATGACTACACCCAAGAAAAAGAAGCCAGTTGTAGAAGAACAAATCCTGGACGAGGAGTAAAGGTGAGCACTTAACACTGTACTGTTCAAGATAAGATGGACAGTTATTGCAAAAGGAGAATGTAGATGAGTATGCAAGAACGGCTCTCCAGACTCAACATATATACTACCAGCTACCATCTATGCAAATCTGATTGTAGTCGCCAGATTGAGAGAAGAGAAAAAATATATGTTTCCATCTTTTTACTCGGTCTCTCTGTCACTTCTTCTTTCTTTTGTTTCTTTATAGTTTAGGGTTAGGTTTTCTATGACCATCCGAAGCTTGTTGCATCCTAAATATCAAAAGATTCCAAGGTGGTCATAAACCTATATATAGCAAAAGAGTTGTAATTTTAAGGATTCTTTGATGTTGGAATTTTTTGGAAAGGAGAAGAAATATATTGTAAAACTCAAATGTTCTGAACTTCTATCTATCTTTTGAAGTTGCAAAATCTTTCATGTATGGAAGCTGGATCATATAAATAAAATACGGTGCAATTTTACTCTCTTCAATTGCTGTCTCTTTATTCTCTATGTATGCTCTTTTATGTTTAAGTTTGCAAGGCATTCTGAAGCATTTTGGTTATTAGGTAACTATCTAATTTCTTGCAAGTTTCTTTTAAGGAAAGAACTAAGTTTTGTGAGTAGTTTCAGGGAGCATACTACTTTGTTTAAAGATTTGATACAATCATTTAGAGGTAACAGGGTAATTTTTAAGGCAACTTATCTGAATTGCATGTGGGTTGTAAGGCAGCTTACTATATTTTTTTTCTATGAGATCTTAGTTTATTTGACTCTGCAGCCCAAAGGATAGGCACTAGTCTAGAAATTGGTTTGATAATTCATTGTTGTCCAAGTTATTTCAAGGTATCAAAACCAATTTAATCAAAATACTTTTGTTACTAAGAATGAACAAACCAAACTCAGTAAGGACCTATGTCAATAGGACAATGTCCACTTTTTTGATTCCTTGGAGAGTGAATCATTAGGTTATCCCTCCTACAATAAGAGGAAGAAGGATGAAAATCCTTGTATCACTGGTTCTTGTTATGCTTACAACCATGGTTTGTATGGTTATATCTTGCATCTGGTTATGCTTGGTCATTTGCAAGGTGATTTATAAGTTGATTTAACAAAGATATATAGCAAATCAGTGTCCACACTATAACATACTGTGTAAACAGCCATCATAAAAGGTAAAACCTGCCTCAGTATATGTGGAACTCAAAAATAAAGAAGGACCTTATCCAGTCCTTAGCAATTAGGATTTTTTTTATCTCTGAATCAGTATTAGAAGGCATGGTGTTCAAGTAGTCATTTCAAGCACTGTGGTTCATACAAGAAAAATCCCTAACAGGATCCATGCAAGTTATCTAGTGTCAGTTAAGAATAGGTTCCCTTTTAGTAAAGTTTTAGTTTAGTTTATTTTCTCTTTGATGCCCTAAATTTAGAATTCAGAGTTGGGGATTAAATTCTATATATTATAATTACAAATTAATGTAAAAGGGTGGGATTCCTAATGCAATAAAGATATACATTTGGTGCTTCATTCATGATGTGTAAATTGCTGCTACCTATGCGGAATTATTGAATGTATGCTTGTATTATTCATTATTTTTAGAGAGCCTCATGTTTATTGTGCTTCAAATTCACATTTATTTTAGTTGGAGTTTGTTGTTGTTTACTTTACCTTGCTATGATGAATCTATGGGAGAGATCATCTTTGGGCTTAACGATAAATCTGTCTCATGGGTGCGCACATCTCGGTGGCTTTGTGATTTGATTGATCTTGAATATCTTGCATGAGTGAATACATCTTCTCTCCAAACACTTGTATTTGTGGGGTAGTGAATTGTGACTTGGTCTGATTTATGCTTCGCAGGTTTACACCAAATCTCTCCCATCATTTAATTCACAAGGAAGGGTTCACAAACGGTTTATGTCTGTAGGATTTCACTTTTAGTCATTTGCTTACTTTTTAGTTACTCTATTCTCTACTCTTTTCCATCCTTCAATTATAAAAATATAAACACCTTGAAAAATACAAAATTACATTTTATTTATCAAAAACCCCATGTTTGTTAAAGAAAAAATACCAAAAAAGAACTAAAGTGTATTGGCAGTTTGATGTCTAAACGAACTAGAGATGGCCTCCTCATGAATAATCACATTTATCTTCAACTGAGTAACCAAGCAGGTTGTGACACGACCCCAAAGAACCTTGCAAATAACCATGTTATTCTTTCAAGAGAGGAAATCAAATTTTCAAGATCCTAGCAAGTGGGCTTGTGTCAAAACAACATTCAACAGAAGTGGCACTAAAAGGAGGGCCTCAAGACTCAAAAGTTGGATAAAATTGGATATTTCTCTCCAGAGAGATTCAAGCGAGTGCTTAGATCATCTCCGAAGAGAGGCGAGTTCCTATAACTCACCCATCATCGTAAATCTTGTATCGAAAAAAGGGAAGAACAAAGAAAAATCCTCTTACCACCTCACCGAGACTCAAAATTCTCTTGGATAGCAATCACATATTGCTGCCCCGACTATCAGAATTTGTAGCAACCTCATCTGATGGCCTTTTTTGCAAACGCAACAAGGGTAAAAGCACAATAATCTGTCACCCCTAAGGACAATTTTGGGTGCTCATTTGCGTCATACTCAGCCGAGTCAAACTTGGCCCAGTCTAACTCGGCCAAGTTTACGTGGCACCAAATGGCGCCTACATGGCCAAGGCGGCTCATGCGTAATCCAATGGGAGGACAAGTAGGGATCGGCCGAGTCTAACTCGGCTGAGTCCCACTCGGCCGAGTCTACCTAGGTGGCATGCCATGTGGCAGCCAAACCTCCAAAAACAAAAAAAATCAAGAAGTTTGCACTTCTGCTAGTTTTTTCTCTGCTCAAACTAGACAATGTCAAAAAACTAAAAGTGCCCTTTTCTAGATCTCAAAACTACGATTATTGAGATATAAATTTTATATTATTTCGACTACAAAACATTGAACAAATTCATTAAAAACTACATGTAGGTTATTAAAGCTTTCAGAATTCATTGCTTCGGATAATATAAAAAAATTCTAAATCAATTCATAAAAATTTTAAAATCATAGGTAACACTAGAGAAGAGAGTCATCATCAATAATATGTAATTTTTTTTTTTTTTGGTATAGTTTTGATAGGATAAAAATGGCGGGAGACAAAAACTGTTGATTTCAAGTAAGTTCAACTTTGAATACTTATAACAGGCAAACTATACATAAAAAAAACTTCTTTCTTTTTTTGTGCACTACCTATACATGTCATCTAAAACATATTATGAAATTGGAGGAAAAAACAATGATTTACTTATAATTATTTGGTGGGAAGTAAACTCCCTGATATACAATTTTTTCAGAAAATGAAAAATAGACGTAAAAATTTCAAAAAACATATTAATTTTGTTTCAATTTTTTTTAAAAAAATTATAGGCACATAATTCATCCTATTTGACACATTTCACCAGTTTACATCATCTTCAAATTCTCAATAGAAATGTGACTTTTATGCCCTTCAAGTTTTACAGTTTTGGTGTTGTTGTCCTTTTCCTTTGTAAAAGGGTGCCAGATTATTGTGCTTTTACCCAAAAGCTCTCCTTTAAATTTTGTTGGGCAGATCCATGAGCTACCCAAAAATCTAGAGAATTTTTTTACTTCATTTATATATACCGAATCAAGGAAAACAGAAGAACACATCTGCGCCTTCAAGGAAATTTGTAACCATAAAGAGATCACCTACCAAGATGTTTGTCGTATATTCCCATACACTTTGTGAGAATTCGCATACAATTGGTACATGAATTTACCATGAGGTTCTTTCTCTGCATGGAACAGATTTGAAACCAAATTCCTCAATCAATTCAAGTTGTATGTGGATCCTGCCACAACACATCACCAGTTCATCACAATGAGGAAAGATCATAAGGAACCCATCGCTATGTTCAATCATCATTTTTGAAAGATGCATCAAAAGTTGGAATCCCCTTATACCATACCAGAGGAGGCTGTCATACAAGTTTAATTTAAGGCTTTGGATCCTTTCACCTCAATCTTCTTAAGGAGGATTCCCTCAACGGATAGAGACATGATGGAAAAGGTGTACAATGAAGCCATCACATTCACCTAGTAGATGGAGCCCCAAGAAGGGAGTTATGTAGTAGTACCTACCATGAATAACCTTGTTGTCCCACATCCATTTGCAGCCAGCCATCAAGCTCCGGCCACTCACATGCCTATGTTGAATCCCATCCCGGCACAACCATTTGCAGCCATATCCCCGTCTATTACTTATCCGGGCTATGAGGCTCACAAGATAGCGTTTGTGGAACAGAGAGTTATAACCCAAGTAGAGCCTGATACTCTCATGGCCTCTGAGCTGGATGTCATGAAGAGAACCTTATCACAACTTACCAATGAGATCACCTGGATGAAGTTGAATCCATCCCAAAGTCAAGGAGGATATCAAAGAGCACCTGTTGCTCCAAGTTCATACCCTCAAAATCCTAATCGGAGCTTTAATACATACAACAATAGAAATACATAGGATAAAATATTTGGGTAGAAAAGACCAAACAGGTCATGGAACACTAGACCCAATAACGGAAGCGTCCCAAAAGACAATGCCAATACTTATGAAGCTTTAGAGGCTAATTTTGTTGGGGCTCCAAATTCACAACAAGGAAACAAAGGGTATGGGAATAACTCCTGTGATCATTACATCCAAAATCCAGAGGAGCCTCCGGTGCAATTCAATGCTATGGTGTTTGATTCATATGAGTCTAGAAAAGAGGAAGGCTCAGGTACCTTTGTAGGTGAAGATGATTTTGTGTTTCCCTTCTAGGGGAAAATGAGCCTGAATATTCAGAGGTACATGCCTTCTTGAATGATCAGTGAAACTCATATAACCTTCACAGCTAAGGAACCTCTCATTGATGGTATTCCCCCAAGAAAACAACAAACTCCACCAGATCCTCGAGCTAGTAAGAATCCCATGCCTCCTAAGGGCCTGAATGGTCCCACACCACCTACAACAAGTATGCATGTTGTCTATAGAGGTGAAGCCTGGTTGAGTGATAAATATAGCATGGTTGATGAACTGAAGAAAACTAAAGAAAAAATATCTATGTTCGAGTTACTGCAGGGTTTCCCATCTTAGAAGGATGCCCTTCTAAGATCTTTGGACCACTCAAAATCTATCTTATCAACCAACAACACAAGGTTGCGTACATCTAATATCAACATATCTAAGGCTTTCCTCATAGTGTTTAGAGATAAGATGGATGTCCCACCATTCTTACTCAGTCTACGGATGTTTGGAAGGAACCTACATAATTACCTAATTGATTATGGAGCTTCATGCAATGTCATGCTACTGTCAATTTGCCAAAAGTTGGGGATGGTGCCCTAAGTAACAAACTGAGTGGTCATGCAATTGGATAAGACCGAGGTCAAGGTGACTGGTGTGCTCAAAGATGTACACATTCAATTGGTTGAAGATCCCAGAATACAAGAATGCATTGATGTCCATATAGTGGACATACCTGAGACTTATGGGATGTTGTTGAGTCGAGAATGGACCAAATGTTTGAGAGGATGGTTGTCCATGGATTTCACCCAGCTGTGGCTACCATGGAGAGGTTTGAACAACCAGATCAAGATAGATGCATAACCTAATTTGAAAATAATGATCACCGAGTACAATGCCCCAAACCAAGTCTTGTTCACCTAGACAGATTTGGGCACTTATCAGATGGACGACATCCTCATGTTCTAAATCCAAGAAGGTGAGGACCATAGTCCCATCCAAGGTATCCTTGAGTTGAATATTGGTGATGACATCTTCCAAAGTTTCATCAATAGCATTCAATAGCTAGCTTACGACATCTAGGACCAAATGTAGACCCTAATATTTTGCTACTACCAGGATACTTCAGATTACACAGAGCTAGCCATTCAGAGTTCACATGCCCCAGCTCTCAGGAAGCACTGTCATGGGTATTCATCCAGATCACCTTATCAAGTAAGCCATCAGAAACCCTGAAAAATAAAAGAGGACATCCTCGAGATCAAGGACAAGAATAATGCTCCACCAGAAATGAACAGCCCAGTCAATACTATTTTTCCAAGCCAAGATCAAGATAGTGGGTTAGATTATGATGGCAAAGGTCCTACTTTGGACATACTTAGTGATTGGAGTACCTCTGATGACGGAGCATGCCCTTCTTATAAAGGAATTCTAGAAGACAGAGGCTATGAAAGTGTTGAAAACCCCAAATACAGACATACTCAAGATGTAGAGGAATTGACCTCTTCGGACAGTGATGGGGAGAAGGTTCAGAAGTTTAAAATCAAAGGCTCTCCCAAGAGAAAACTGGCCAAACCCAATCCTACTAAGCAACCCCAGATGTAGAAATTGTGCTTTGATGGTTCCAAATGTAAATAGGGAGTAGATGCGGGGATTGAATTGATAAACCCAAGAGGTAAGTCTTTCTATTATGCTTATAGGTTACAATTTTTGTGCACTAACAATGTTGTAGAGTATGAAGCACTGGTCCACGGACTCCTCCGGGCCTACGAGAAAGGAATATAAATCTTGACAGTAGAAGGGGACTCGCATATGGTTGTCAAGAAGATCTGTAGTCAGTACACTTGTAATGATAAAAGGCTCTTAGCCTACCAAAATAGAGCATGGAACCTAATCAATGACTTTGACGCTTTTGACATCAAAACCATCCCAAGAAGAAGAAATGTTTCACTGACACCTTAGTCATGTCGGCCATCTCATTACATCCAATGGAGAAATCCAAGATAAATAAATTATGAGTTGAACTCGTCATGGCCTTGGCCATTCCAGACAATGTCACTAACTTTAAAGTCTTCCAAGATGACCAACACATCTTGGAGTTTATCATGTGTGTCGGTGTGTTTGAAAAATAGATTATAGATGAAGAAAAGGAAGGTGAAGAAGCACTTGAACCGAAAGCTCCTGATGATCAATATTTCATAAATCTGAGGACCAACACCATACCCAAGGGGATGGTGGAACTAGAGAGGATTTTTTATAGCGACAAGACTACAGTAAGGAGGCGCCCAGACATAACACCTGACGGCAAAGAGTGTGATACATACAACCTTGGCACGAAAGAGGAACCTAGAGAAGTCCATATTGGAAAGGTAGGGACCAAAGAAGACAAGGAGAAAATGGTCTAGCTACTCACTGAATACTAAGATGTCATAGCATGGAGCTATGAAGAATTGAAGACATATGACACCTCAGTCATAGTGCACAACATCCCTCTAAACAAGACTCCAAGCCTTTGCCGAAATGATAGAGGCCGGTGAAACCTAATATGGAACCCTTGATTTAGAAAGAAGTCTAGAAATTTCTTGATGCCATAATCATCTTTCCAATTTGGAATTCCATGTGGGTTGCAAACCTGGTACTTGTAAGAAAGAAAACTGGAGAGATTAGATTATGCGTGGATTTACGGAACCTCAACAAATCTTCTTAGAAGGACAATTACCCACTCTTGTCTCTCGATGAAGTACTACAGAAGGTCAATGGGTCTCAAATGATGTCATTTCTGAATGGTTACTCAGGCTACAACCAGGTGATGGTGCAAGAGGAGGATGGACTGAAGATGACATTCACAACCAAATGGGGGACCTTCACCTACCACTGGATGCCTTTCAGACTGATTAACACCGGGGCCACTTTTCAGAGGGCAATGGACATACATTTCAAGGGATTATTCAGGAGGTGCATTATCATCTATATGGATAACCTCATAGTTTTCTCAAAACAAAGAGCTGACCACTTGAGTCAGCTCCAAAAATGCCTTCAAAGATGCAAGGAATTCAGAATTTCCCTCAACCCTAAAAAATGTGTGTTTGGGGTAATTGAAGGCAAACTCTTGGGACATATCATCTCTGAGAAATGGATAGCCATAGATCCTGAAAGGGTAGAGGCTATTCTAAAGTTGATGCTGCCGCATAGCTACATAGAACTAAAATCTTTCTTTGGGAAGATCAACTTCGTAAGGAAGTTCATTAGTGGTTTCACAGAGATAGTAAAACCATTGAATGACATGCTCAAGAAAGATGCCAAGATTTAACAAGAGCACCATTCCTAGTCAGCCCAGACTATACTATCCATTTTAAAGTTTACTCTTTTGCATTTGAGCACTCATGCACATGCATTCTCACATAGAAGAAGAATAGTGAAGACAAGAGGCCCATAGCTTTCATGAGTTTTACTTTCAAAGATGCTAAGATCAGATACCCAAACCTAGATAAATAGTCATTTTCTCTTGTCAAAGTGGTTAAAAAGTTTAGAAGTTACATCTTGAGAAGTAAAGTCATCATGATAGTTCTGGATGCAGCCGTAAAGTCCCTTCTGATGCAGAATGAGCTAGGAGAGTGGAGAGGGAAATGGATGGCCATCGTCCAAGATTTTGACCTTGAAATCCAACCAATAAAACTAGTGAGAGGCCAAGGCCTGACAAAGCTAATCTCTGAGGTTGAAGAAGGCCTGGTCTGCCAAACCTACACTAACCAAGGTGTGATCAGTGATGTATGTTATAAAGACATAGTGTATTATCTACTAAAAAACTATTGCCTAGAGGAAATGACTGGTTCCCAGAGAAGAGCCTTGAGATCAAAATCAGTTCCTACATGTTGAAGAATGGGCAACTATACAAATGCAATTATGAGGGCCTATACCTAAGATGCTTGGATAGACTCAAGGTGAAGAAAATCCTAGAAGATTTCCATGATAAATATACGATGGGACATGGGTAGGCTGATGCAACTACCCACCAGATCTTAAGGGTAGGGTATTTCTGACCTACAATATTCAGAGACACTACCGAACATGTGAGGTCTTTCCAAACTTGCCAAACTAGTGCAATTCGAGAGAGAAACCCCGCAATTCCCATACAACTAGTATATGAGGTATGCATGTTTGCCCAATGGGGCTTAGATTTTGTTGGAATGATTAACCCCCCTTTGTCTGCAAGACACAAGTTCATCTTGATAGCTCCTAACTACTACACACACTGGACAGAAGCTCAAGCACTAAAGAATTGTGCGACAAATGTCATGACCGAATTCTTGGAGGAGCGCATCATATCCAGGTTTGGGATGCCATTTTATCTGGTATGTGACAATGCTCCCTCTTTTCTTTGGCCTCACTCACACAATGGGCCTTTGAGAACTTGGTAATCCTCAAGTTCTCTTCAAATTACTATCCACAAGGAAATGGTGTAGTAGAGTCTACCAACAAGAACTTAATGACAGCGATCAGACACCTCCTAGATGAAAACCCCAGAGATCAAAAATCAAAAATGCCCTGGGGATGTCTCCATACCAGCTAGTATGTGGCTTAAAATTGATCTTCCCTATGAACTTAAAGATCCCAGTCCTTAAATTCATGGAATAATATGTGGGGGGAGAAGATTGAGTACAAGTATGGCTCATGAATCTCCTTAACCTAGAGGATAAGTGAGCGTCGACTTTGGAGCATGTATCAAAACATAAAGCCATAGTCAAAAGGTGGTTTGATAAAAGGGCCACCCTTAAAGCCTTCAGGATCTTTGACCTTGTCCTCATGTGGCATAAGGTGAAAGAAAAGCCAAGTAGCCACACCAAGTTCCAAAGATTGTAGACAGGCCCTTATCAAATATCAGAGATCTTGGGGGAGAACACTTTTTGGATCAGCACATTGAATGGAGAGTTGACTCCATTGCGAGTCAATGGAAAATTCCTCAAACTTTACTTTGGATCCTAGGTGGGATTGCCTTCCATTCCTTTTACCATAGTCCCCCTTTTTTAAATTTTCTTTTCTTTTCTTTTCTTTGTTTCGTCGCCCACCGACAATCTTTTCTTCCTTTCTTTTTTTGGGACTTGCTTGTTTTTTTTGGGTCAGTGTGTTCTTGGATCCATTCCAATGTAGTCCATAAATCAGAGCAAGGGTATTTCTTAGTCAATTCCAGCAAAGAAATGTATGGCGCAAAGAACATTGACCAAAAGGCAGAGTGATGACAGCTATCAGTGATCGATGAGAAGAAGTACAATGCTTGGTCATCCTAATCATGAAACACCAAAAAAGGAAACACTCAAGAGAAATGGTTCCTTTAGTGTTTGATAGTTGTAACCAGCACTAGTGCATAGATTCAGGTACCCACCGATCCTGGAACCCAAGTCTGAATGAATGCAAATGCGATAGCGACAGAAAAAGAAATAAATGAATGAATACAAATTAACACACACTGGGAAGCCAGCGGAAAACCTCAAATTGGAATCCATTGAAAGATTGGTTGATACTCACCCCTCTAGGCCTTGTTCTACTACAAAGTTACATCCCAGAATAGAAATGATGATAAAGAAATTCCTTTGTCATTCCTCCTTTTGTCGGGGCTATTTTTTGTGGGTCCACAACACACACCCCATTTTTTAGGCCTCTGACAATGGGGACCCCCCTTCTTTTGCTTTTTGGTTCTTGGTCTTGTTTTCCCATTGAGTCCTCACTCAGTCAGTCTTAGAAGAACATGTATCAGTATGATAAGACAAATAAAAGAACCTTTTCGGCCTTTCGGCCTTTTGGCATTTTGGGGGACCATAGTACTCTGAAATGCCTAAATGGCCAAAAGGCCAAAAGTTGGTCCTTTCAGTGTTTTCAAACTTCGAAAACACCAAAATTTTGAAGGTATCTACCTATGGAATTTTAGTGTTTCAAGCACCAAAACCACCAAAAAAAATTATGTAAGGCCCATAGGTTATAAATTGTGAAAGCCCCAATTCAAGATCACTTTGTGTTCTAATTAAAAATTCCTTGACAGCTTACTAATACAGCCATTTGCACCCTCAACCCTGAGATTGATCATGTGCATGCCACCAAGTGTTATTATGTCATCCTCCCTCGCTCCTAGACCCTATGAGGTAGGTCTCTTTCACTGTCTTGCATTTTCTTTTCCCTCCTCGATTTTCTTTTTAGGTTTTTGGTTTTTTGTTTCCTAGCGCTTGTTCGGCCTAGGGCGTACAGATCTCGTTCACCCCTGGTCTCTAAGGGCCTTTGGGAACCTTCATTTTAGTGGGAGGTCCATCTGTATTCAGTCAAGTTTTTCCCACTAGGTTTTGTGTTAGGGTTTCATCTGGTCACAAGCTTTGTCATAGGTTTCTGGCCTCCGAAAGGCCAAAAAACTAGGTCAGGTAGTCGTCTATCTCATTTCAGATATTTGACCCTTTCGATGTTTTAGACCTCTAAAAAGTCTGAAACTCTAACAAGACCGAATCCCCAAAAGTCCTATCTCTAATTATGATTTTAGAGATTCAACCTTTTTCGGCATTTCAGACCTCCGAAAGGTCCAAAATTCTGACAAATCCAAGTCCTTAAAACTTGGTCTTTGAGCTTTGGGATTTCAGATTTTTTCCATTTGCAAAACCTTTGGACTTTTGGATGCCTAAGGGTCTGAAGAAACTCACTTCAAATGATGGATTTTTGCACTTTCTGCCTTTTCAGCATTCAAAACAGTCTTCGACATTTGAAACTCTGAAAAGACTGAAAGTGTGAAAAAACAACATTCTCGGTGACTTAGAGAGTTTTGCATTTTTTTCTTTATTTAGTCAGCTTTCTTTTAGTTTGTTCTTCAAATAAGATACTGATACTTGCATGTTTTATTACAAGAATGCCTGAGAAAAAGATTACTTCACCCATGAAGTACCTGTACAAGGGGAACACTCCCCCTTCAAAGATTGGCAACAATCATAGCGAGATCACCAATACTGATATGGGAATGTGGATTGGAATGACTTCTTGACAAGGTGTGCCAAACCAGCTGAGAGATCAAAAGATTGTACCTCCCTGACATTAGCAGGACTAGGTAGTGCAACTACCTACCTAGTAGTCATTTCCTCACCTAAACTGATCATGACTCTGGAAAACCATTATGACTCCAACAAAAGGGTGGTCCAGAATACAGAGGGCCAAACAGTATTGGATATCAAGCCAGATGTCATACAGGATGTTTTTCATCTCCACAAAGGTGTGGACAATTTCTATGACTTTTTCATAGAAAAGGGAAACTTATGGTTCAGAAACAAAGTTGAGGAAGCTTATGAAATAGTCAACAGTCACTACCTCGAGCAACCTCTCCCCAAAAATAAGCTGGACAAAATAGACTTAAGGAGGGGATACATGAAATATGACATCAAGGAAGCCATAACAATTACAGGTTACCACAATCATTCCAACTAGAGAACTGGATGATTCTCCTTGTAGAAAGACTCAGGGGCTGCAGGTCTAGGTTCGACTGGGGAACCATCATTAGGAACAGGTTGAATGAAAAGTTAGTTGTGGTAAAACACAACCCTAAGTTTTATATGAGAACTTATGTGATGTACCTACTAGAAGCAAGGGAAGATTACCTAGGACTTACAAAGAGAGGGAGCCTAAATGATCCCAATGCATGGCCTCACATCGTGTAACCCCAATTACAGAAAAGGGGAAAAATTTCAGAAGATAGCCCAGACTACCAGATAGTGAATGATGCCTTCATTTTTGCAATCATCCAATATATTGAGGGTGATTTTACAAAAAGGATGTCAGAAGAAGTAGTCACCAAGGTGAGGACCATAGGTTCCTTTTACATACAATTCAGAACCTTCACATACATTCAGATAGAAGAATCAACTGTGAATCCAAAGAAGTTGCCTAGATATCCATCTGACTGGATAATCATTTTGGAAACCTCTCAGAAACTCGTAGATGCCTATGAATACATTAAAAAAAAGAAGAAGTATTGTTGGGATTTTCCCATCTCACTGGGACCATATAACCTACAGGACATGAAGGTCTATAAATCTTTCACCTTCGAATGGGATGATTGTCCCCTACAACTCTACGGTATAGTGCGACCTTGATTTGACCCTACAGGCACATACAACCACATTATTCGCAAGTTCTACATTCATGAACCACACCTGGAGCATCACTTGATGAACTACATAGACAATAATGAGGTCAAAATATAGGATTATTGCAGAATGACTCTTACCTTGGTGAAAGAAGTCATAAAGACCCTTATTGCCCCAAAGGTTTGGGAGTATGATTCAAAAGAGGTCCTAGAGGCCATCTATACATATGAAAAGATATATGACCGACCCATCGTGAATGTAGAAGTCAAAAAAGATGAAAATGATGACATAAATTTCCTAACAAGGCACATAATGAGAATAATGGAGGAATGGATCAAGAGGCCCTAAAAAATGAGCCCAATACCTATGAAAACATTGATGGATCCACCCAAGAAGGTGGATAAACAATGTGGAGAGATAAATACAGTGTGCAATACAAGAAGGCACCACCACAAAAGAGAAGCATAGTGTATGGCCATGAACGTGCAGTAGAGTATAGGTCAAACCCAAGGCCCAAGGCTCCTAAAATAGAATGACTGGGAAAATAGATCCTCCCACAAGGCTAACACAAGTTTCACCTGATGAAGGACCCTCCACCTCTAGACAATATCCTCCTACCACCGGAAAGGGGAAGAAAACATATAAGAGGAAGAAGGCTTATGAGTCTCCGCAATTAGAAACCATACGGGAAGACCCGCAAGAAGAGGAGGAGGAAGAGGTCCCTCTAGTTAAAAGGATGAGGTCTCATAAAAGAAGAGAGAAGGACACTAGCAAGAAGCACCAGGAGGATCCTAAAGAGAAAGATAATGCCTTAGATTCTCTAGGATTAGATGAGTTCCAAATGTCATACTTTGAGGGTCTAGAAGGTTTTTTAGACCAGGGCCAGGATACACTAGGTTATGCAACTGGATATGAAGTAGGTGGTCCTTCTCTTTTTAAACCATAGGTGATCTTAACTCCACCTCCCACTTAATTCACTAATCCAAAGAAAAATACACCCAAGGTGGGAGATAGTTCTAAAGCAGATCAAGGGTCTGGGAGTCAAGAGTCTCCAATCACCCAAGTGGTGACTACCAGTGAGCCTGCCATACAAACCAATACTATTATAACACCCCTTGACATTCCTACTCCACCAACTACTCTCCCACCTCCTATTCCTACTCCACCCCCATTTCTCCAAACTCCCCCAACTACTCTTCCACTTCCAATCCTAAATCTCCCAACACCTACTCCACCATCATCAAGCCCTTTGACTTGCCACATCCTGACCCCTGGAGGATCAATAACTAGAGAGGCTGAATCACCCTTTGAAACCATAGTGAAAGTTATGACTAGTCCCAATATCGAAGCCTCAGTTAGTTCTTCAGGAGAAGAAGACAAAATCTAGGAAAAATAAGATGAGAGAATGCAAGAAGGAGACAAGGTAGAAGAAGAAAGGAAAGAGGAAGAAGAATGATAGAAAAAGGGGGGTGAAGGGGAATAGAGACAAGAACAAGAAGAGGGACCAAACAAAGAAGTAATTCCAAGGTCCCAAAATTTAGATTCAATTCTCCAAATTACCCCATATGAGCCAGTCACTGCATCTAGTAGACCTAAATTGTTTACTAAAGAAATCCAATCAAGGAGAAGACCCTATTAAGATGAGGATGAAGGGGAAAATATAGATATGGTGTCCTTAGGAAAGACCTTTAATCAGGAAAAAATTATGTTACCAGCACGGACAATGTCCTATGTCACACAAGACACTAGAGGGTGCTAGAAGGCACAGGTCGCGGTCCCATCTGCCAGCACCTCTCAAGCCCAAACTATGTCAGAAGACTATACATTTAAGGAGTTAGATTTGGGGGAACCTACGAGGGAAGGGAGAAAGACATTAGCAGCCTTAGGGATCAAACATGCTCTGGGATTTATGAGTAAGGATGAAGAGACCATAAAGACCTTGACAGAACAAAATAAATCCTTGACGAGGTTCATTTAAAAAATGGTTGGTCCCATTGAACCCAAGTTATCAGAGGCCACATTACAGATATTTTTGGAGAAAAGAAACACCCCAGACGTGCCGACAGGTTTAACCCCATCCTTCATCAAAGCCAGTTCAGATTGGATGGAGGATTTTGAGCAATACGGGGAAAGTGCCATCAAGAAAATATTCAAACCTTATAGGGTTATTTTAGTAGAGGCTATAAATTTTATTGATTTGATGATAGATGAGGGTGGCCTAGAATCTAAGACAAGAAAATGGAGAGCCGCCCTCCATGATTTATAGATCATCAAGAAATAGCACTTCAAGATCCTGGTAAAAGTATATGAAGGTGAGGAGTTGGACAAATTTGAGACATGGATTAAGCACATCAACAAGATAGTTGGAATTTATGAGAAAAGTCAAGCTTCCATATTGGATAAGAAAAAAGAGGTCATGGAATGGGTGGAAGGAATTGATATCTTCTTCACAGGGATCAGCCTTGATCTATACTAGGATGAAGATAAGCATGTCTTACAGCCATATAAAGAAGTGGTCAAACAATTCATGGACATGATGGATGGCATGGGGACCAAGGAAGCCCTACAATAGTTGTTTCATTCAAAGTAATAAATGATAAGATGAAAAATCACATAGAGGAGATCCAGTTCTTCACTTCCAAGTTATCTGCCTTCAAAGAAAAGAAAGAACAGAAGGTTAACGGGGTGAAAAGGAAGGAGATAAACTATGAGGAGGTTCAGGAAATTAGACAAAGCCTCCAGGCTACACACCCAGAGGTAATTCCAAGCTGACCCCTTGGACCACAAAGAAATTTTGAAGAGGCAATTTTTCACACTTAAGAAATTTCCTTAAGGCAGATTTTGAAGCTTTTGGCCTTTCGACCCATGCAAGCATAATAGTTTTCAGCCTTTCGGCCCTCCAAGTTTTCAGGATTTTTGGCCTTATAGATAATTCAACCTTTTTAGCCTCTGACAAGTCTAATCTTTGCACAAAGGTTCTGATGGTAAACACTTAGAATTTTTTTGACATAAAAAGTTTTGGAGTAGAGGTTGAGGTCTGAAAAATTGGGTGTTTCTAGCGAGATTACATTTTTGCACACTAGTTGAACTCCAGATCTAATTGGTGGTCATCTTGAGTTTTTATTGAAGAGACTAAGGGTCCCCTATCAGTCTCCACCACCAACAAAGCTTCTAGATGAAGATTGCAAGAAGGACTCCTAGAAACAAGAAGAAGATTCCAAGTTTTCAAGAGAAACCCTCTTTCTTTTCTACTTGTTCTTGGCGAGTTTGACCCTCCTTGCATGGGAAAACTGATTGTAAATGGATTCTTGGATCCATGCAAGTTATCTAGTGTCAGTTAAGAATATTTTCCCTTTCAGTAAAATTTTAGTTTAGTTTATTTTTCTCTCTGATGCCCTAAATTTAGAATTCAGAGTCAGGGATCAAATTCTATATATTGTAATCATAAATCAATGTAAAGGGGCAGAATTCCTAATGCAATAAAGATATACATTTGGTGCTTCATTTGTGGTGTGTGAATTTCTACTACCTATCTAGAATTATTGAATGTATTCTTGCATTATTCATTATTTTCAAAGAGCCTCTTGTTTATTGTGCTTGTAATTCATGTTTCTTTTAGTTGGAGTTTGCTTTTGTTTACTTTACCTTGCTATGATGAATGTGTGGGAGAGATCAACTATGGGCTTAACGATAAATCTATCTTGTGGGTGCACACATCTTGGTGGCTTCATGATTTGATTGATCTTGAATATCTTACACAAGTGAATATGTCTTCTCTTCAAAAGCTTGCATCTGTGGGGTAGTGAATTATGACTTGGTCTGATTTATGCTTCACGGGTTTACACCAAATCTCTCCCATCACTTAATTCGCAAGGAAGGGTTCACAAATGGTTTATGTCCATAGGATTTCACTTTTAGTCATTTTCTTACTTTCTTGTTACTCTATTCTCTACTCTTTTCCATATTTCAATTCTCAAAATCTAAACACCTTGAAAAATACAAAATTGCATTTTATTTATCAAAAACCCCATGTTTGCTAAAGAAAAAATACCAAAAAAGAAATAAAGTGTTTTGGCGGTTTGATGTCTTGAACAAAAAAACAAAGGCCTCCTCATGAATAATCACATTTATCTTCAACTGAGTAACCAAGTAGGTTGTGACCCGACCCTAGAGAACCTTGGGAATAACCATGTTATTCTTTCAAGAGAGGAAATTGAATTTTCAAGGTCATAGCAAGTGGGCTTGTTTCAAAACAATGCTCAATAGGTAGGTTGAAGGGATTGGAGGGAGCATGTATCAAATATCCATGCTACTAAGAAGGTACACATTTCTTCACATAGTGGTAGGCATCCTATTCCATAGTAGGCCAATACTATTTAGTGCATAACAGTTTCTTTGCCAAAGTGAGCCCACTAGAATAGGTCCTTTAGATCCCTTGATGTACCTTCTCTAAGGATGTTTACGCTTCCTCTGAATTTAGACACCTTAGAAGAGTTCCATCAAAGTGATTTTGAAATAGGGTATCTCCAAGGATTGTGTAATGAGAGGTTCAGTAGATGAAATTTTTACGTTGGTTTGGTGTGAGGGTAAGTGTGGTAGTTTTTTTGCTTTAAGATAGGAATATATTTCACAATACAAGAGCGAATTAGGATAAAAAAAAATTTACATATCATCTTAGTCTTCAGCTGGTCATAGGAAGGAACCATAAGATTCTAAATGAGAAAATGAGACTACGAACTATGTTTAGGCATTGATATCAAATACCCAATAGTTGCCATGGCATCAGTTTTTTTTTTTGTTGTTTCTTGGAATATATTGGAAGATTAGTTCTCTGAAATGTTGTTTTAGGTCTTCAACCATACGGAAATAGGGGAATAGCTTGTCATCCTTTTTTTGATACTCATCCAGGACTTTCTTTATAAGCAATTGGGAGTCACCAAGAACTAGTAGACTTAAGATGTTCCATTGAATAACCCTACGAAGTCCTATCACAACTAGATCATATTCTACAATGTCATTTGTACATGGAAATTGCAGCTTCTAGGATTTTGCGATGAGATCCCCTTGAGGTATGATGAACAAGATGCCTACCCCCAATCTCTTATCTGTAAACCACCCATGAAAATAGAGTTTCCATGGGACAGTCAGGGTAATATTTAGAACAGACTCATCTAGAACATCTATGACAATTGAATGATCCCCTTGAACAGGTACTTCAACTAACTAATTTGTGATCACTTATCCTTTTATATCTTTTTGGTCCACATATAAAATGTCAAATTCACTGAGAATCATGACCCATTTAGCAGTACGTCTAGTAAGAGAAACTTTTGACAATAGATATTTGAGTGGATAAATCTTAGAAAAGAGTTGAATTTTATGATTAAGCATGTAGTGACGTTGCTTCTATGTACAAAAGAAAATGGCCAAACAATATTTTTCAATAGGTGACTAATTTAGTTCATAACCCACTAATATCCTACTGAGATAATAAATTGCTCACTCTTGTCTAGTGTCATCTAACTCTGATAGAAGTGCACCCAATGCAACCTTAGTAGTTGATATGTAGAAGATCAAAGGTCAGCCAAAAATAGGTGGCACCAAGACTGGGAGATTAGCTAGATATTATTTTAATTGGTCAAATGTTGTTTGACATAGGAAATCTCATTGGAACTTGATATTCTTGTGCAATGGATGAGAAAAGGGATGTACTTTATCAGCCAGTTGTGACATGAACCTTCTGATAGACTGAATGTTCCCTTGTAGACTACATAGTTGTTTTAGTGTCTTTCGAGATGACATCTCTAGAATGGCTTTTAATTTCTTTGTATCCACTTCTATGCCACTTTTTGACATAATGTAGCACAATAACTTTCCAGATTGAACTCCAAAGACAAACTTCTTAGGATTTAGCCGAAGCTTATATTTCTCCAATCATTCCAAGATTGTAGTGAGAATAGGAATGTGTGCATCTCATCTATTTTATTTTCCTAGAATTTCATCCACACAATCTTCCATCATTACATGCAAGAGATCATGGAAGATGGCGGTCATTTCTCATTGATAAGTTGAACTACCATTCTTAAGACCAAAGGGTATGACATTATAATAGAATGTTCCCCAAGGAGTTGTGAATACAATCTTGTGTTCATCTTATGATGCTATTCTGATCTAATTGTGTCAAGTAAAACCATCCATAAGGGACACCATTTCATGTCCAACAGTCAAATCCACTATAATATCAATATTTGCTAGAAAAAAATTCATCCTTAGGACATGCTAAGTTCAAATCTCATAATATTATAAAAATATGGATGCTCCCAAAAGGTTTACCTACTAGTACAGTGTTAGAGACCCATTCAGGATAATCAATTAGCTGAATGATCTCAACATCAAGCATTTTTTGAAGCTCAACTTTGACCAACAAAGCAACTGGTGGATGCATCTAGTGTAATTTATTCTTAACAAGTTTAACTTTGGGATCAACTGCAAAATGGTGTACGACCAAATCGGTATCCAATCCAGGCATGTCTTTGTAAGTCTAGGAAAATTTGATTTTTTAATTTTTAAGGAACTCAACAATAGATTTATGTTCTTGATCATTAAGTGATGGTGCAATATGCATGACTTTAGGATCTTCTTCAGTACAAAGGTTGATGGTTATTGTTTCTTCAATTTAGATGGAATATTTTCTAGATGTGGAGATATGAATGGTGGGTCAACTTCACCCTCCTCTAGCACCTCAAAAAGGTTTTCACTAGAGGATGTGTCCTTTATTTTATTTTTTTCTTCATTTGTAGGTGCCTGCAAGAGGTTTTCACCAAGGGATGTTTTATTTTCTTTATTATTTTTATTTTCTTTTTCAATTTTGGCACTAAGAGTGTTTCCTAGCTACTGAAGTAGGATTTCTGATTGTGGTGGATCAATTGTTTGTATTCTCAAATATTCTTAATTCCAAAGAGTGTTAACACTGCCTCGTCATAATCACATGCATCTAAGGATGGTAGTGAATCTTATTTATCTGAATCAATTAGGTCAAGGTTTTTGAGGGGAAGGTTAGCGGATGAAAGTTTGACTTTGGTGATGGTAAGGACATCGGTATAGTCATCAAGTTCATCTTCATTATATTAGAAAAGGTACTTGAAAGAACTCCTCTTAAGGGTTTGAATTAGTTTCGACTAAAAAATAGTCCTTAGTGACATTATCCTTAGGTTATAAAAAGCCTAATCCTTTACCTCGTGGATAACAATTTGATGTAATGAGTGTTCTTCTTCTTGTTTCTTTTGCTCCAATTCCTATACCATGATATCCCATGCTTTCAGCAATGGGATTAGCTTTGATATATTTTCCTTAGGGAAAATTATAGTTTTGTCTTCTTCTTCTTCTTTGTAAGACAATCTAGGACATTGGATTCCATGTGTTCATAAGATAAGGATCCCTAGTGTTCAAAAGTAGTCTCTTTTCATTTCATGATATCTTTTCCTTTTGAGGGAGTCAACTGTGATGGTTTTCCATAAGATGTTGGAGATATGCAGAGTTGTCCAGTGCACATAGAATTTTCAAAATTATATTCTCTCAAGCCTTTCTCTTTGAATGTTTTTTTCTTCTTAGGCTCTGAGGTCTTATCTTCAATGGCTTTCTCTTTTCCTTTGGACTGGTCTAGTGGGTTTTCAAATGTCTCTTCAGTACTCTTAGGCAGGATAGGATTCTCCTTTTCAATAGGTTGAGAAAACTCATTTAGAGGACAATAATTTGACTGTCTACCTTCCAATCTCTTGAAATATTAAAAGGGCTTAGGATATCCATGAATAGTGATTTCTATGCCATGATGTGGGAACTTCAAACACTAATGATATGTAGGAGGTACACCTTTAATATCATGTATCCATGGTCATCCCAATAAAATGTTATCTATCAAATCAAGATCAAACACGTGACAAATTATTTCAATCATGTTTGGGCCCACTTGCAGAGGGAGCGTTATCAAATCTTTTCTGTCCCTTTTCTCTATTATCATAGGATTTGATTATAATTATTTAAATTACATCAAGAAGGTCTTCGAAAGACCAATGTTTCTGATCATTTTTTATGTACATGAATTGAGACCAAATACAACATCTTTAAGGACCCATTTTATTTTAGTGGAGTGAATCTTGGCTTCAATATTAAGGGATTTATAATAATGGAGGTCTGGTCCATGGAAATATTTCTCAGTGAAGACCGAATACTATTGGGAAACTAAATTTCCAATCATATCTTGGAATTGGGATGCGTTAATATTTTAGGAACAT
Source organism: Thuja plicata (assembly GCA_018584345.1). Lineage (NCBI taxonomy): Eukaryota > Viridiplantae > Streptophyta > Pinopsida > Cupressales > Cupressaceae > Thuja > Thuja plicata. The sequence continues at coordinate 740,000 of MU223734.1, forward strand.
AGGACTCATTAAGGTCATTTTCAAGAAATTCTTTACGTATAAGGGATGTGTGAAGAAACTCAAGCATAGATATCTATGGAGTTTCCTTTCACAACTGGGGCAATAAGTCATAGTATGAAGTAGGAAAAGTAGTTGTGATGGTTCCAGTGGTGGATTTGCAAAGGTCAATTGGTTAGTAGCAGCTTGGACAATAACTCTTGGTCTTCGGGTAACATCATTGGAACTGGCACCTTTGAGTGTAATATTGTTCACATGATTTTCAGATTCGTCAATACATCCACAAAGAGCATCAAAAATGAATATATCATTTTCTTCTAAATTTCCACATGTCGGATCGCTTCTTATGATGGTATTTGTGGAATGGTCATAAGGAATAACATTGGATGCATTGATTGTATTATGTTTAGGAATAAAATCATTATAGACTTTCAATTTTGCACTTGATGATGATGGGTTTTGTCCTTCAACCTTAATTCTTCCATCGTCTATGAGGTCTTGCACAAAGTGTCTCAATTTCATGCACTTCTTGGTTTTGTATCCCTTGATGCAATGATAATCAGAATATTCATTGTTTTTATACCAAATAGGCTTAGGTTCATTCTCATCAAATGACAGAGAGTTAGGATATACTATCATGCCATGATCTACTAATTGAGGAAAGATTACGTCTAGTGATTCTGTGAGAGAAGTGAATTGTCTATGTTGTCTTGTATTATTGTTATTATTATTGTTTTCATTGTTTTTATTGTTTTCATTATTGTTGTTGTGGTTGTTATTGTTATTTTTGTTGTTATTGTTGTTGTTGTTGTTGTTGTTGTTGTTGTTGTTGTTGTTGTTGTTGTTGTTGTTGTTGTTGTTGTTGTTGTTGTTGTTGTTGTTGCGAGGAAATAAATAGGACTGATTGTGAGGTTGTTATTAAGATTGTTGTCATGACAAATTAATTTCATTATTATTATTGTTGTTTTTATTGTTGTTATGATTATTTTGATTGTTTTGATTAGATGCCTAGACTATTTAGACGTGTTTGGTATCTGTCACTCCATCATTGACAACACCTTTGTTCTTACTCCAAAGCTTTGTTTTTTCATTGTTAGAGGAAGGAGTATAATGTTTAATGGCCCCTTCTTGCAAAATTCCATCTTCAATATTTCCCCCTTTTTTGTTAGGAAAAGCTATTTTCACTTGGAATGGCATTTTAGATACCAAATATTTATTAAAGATATTGATCATATGATTGTCAAGTATCTTCCAATGTATTTGATTCTCAATGTGTCTCCATCATTGTAAAATATGGCAAAGGTTACTCCATTGCTTTGCTTGGTATTACATAGGTCAATCAATGATGCTTGATGTTCAATGTTGTAGGAATATTTCCCAATTAATTTCTCTGTAAGATTGAAGAATGTACATATAGATCGATGAGGGAGGGGCATGAACCACTCCAAAGTGGGACCACCAAGACTCCAAGTAAAGAGTAATTTTGGGTAATTCTCATTGTAGGTGACCTCTTGGCATGAAATGTATAATTATTTAAGGTGTTGGAGCGGGCATGATTCCCCTTTGTATTTCTCAAACTTAGAGATCTCAAAATTTGGATGAAATGATTTCATTTTTATTCATTTGTCCAATGTATAAGGACATATATCTTCGAAGAAGAACTCCTTCTTTCCTCCATTTTGTAAGATGTGCACAAGACTTTTGAGCTCATTTACTTGTTGGGATAAATCAATAGCATTATGAGGTGTAAACTATGGTTTGAAAGATTGTCAACGTCCAAATTGTGATGTTAAAAAGCCTATTGAGGTCACGCCAATCATTGGAGAAGGTGTATAATGATAAGCTTGGGATGTCTGTTGATTATATGTCTTTAGTGCAGATGATGGAAATGTGAACTGTGATGACGAAAGTGGATGTGTAGATAGAGGAATAGAAGCACACCCTATTTGAAAACACTAGCACCAGCACTAGTAGTTATGGTGGTTGTGGTATGAGTTTTGTTATGTGAGGTGATGCTGGGAAAGATGCTAAGGATCTGTTGAATTTGTTCCCCTATTAATTGAAATATGGGTTGTGAAGTTGATGCGGCGATAGATGTGGAAGTTCCATTAGAATTGGCCTTACCTCTATCATGTCTTGATGTTTCATTGGAAGTTGAGGCTATGTTTGTAGTGGCCGTATCTCTGATGATGTTTCTGACAAGGAGAGACTCATCAAAATCAGAAGGTACTCTAATGCCATTCTTGATAAGGTTCATAAAATTCTCTCCACCATCTTAACTAATGGCTTTCTCAACCATCTCTAGATTATATGGATCACTAAGGAAGTTAATCACTTGAGTAGATCTCTCTTCCTAATCAACCAATGCAATCTTTTCAGTGGCATTGGTGATATCTTAAGCATTTATTTCTTCCCATTGAAAAAAAGGATGAGAAAAGGATTTTCATCATCATGATTAGTGTTTAGTTGTATGTTCCTCATATTTTTATCTTGCGATCGAGTAACTACCATGCAATGGATACCCTTTAAAAGATGATAGATGAAGGATGAAAGATGAATGATGAAGTTTAGAATTTGATTTGATTTTGATTGGATTTGACTGAGTTGATTAAATTAGATTAGATCAGGATGCATTGGATTGGATTGAATTGATAAAGATTGATTGATTTGATTTGAATTTGATTTCATGCTTTTTGGATGAAAACCTAGGTGGGAAAAGACCTTATGATGATGTAAACACAAGGGTTGATTTTAAATAATGTCTTCTCCTACTTGGTAATTGACTTGTAATCCCAGGAAAATTAAGACAAGATCAATGGATTGGATCGCTTGAGATGGACTGATGTTCTACAAGAAATAATGTGTTTACTAGGGATGAAGGTCTGAAAAACTTGTATTAGGATCTTTCAACCTAATGATGAATAAGGAGTGAAAGATTGGATTTGATTAAATTCTACAATCGACTGATTTTGTTTAATCCAAGAACAAAATGATGATCTTGTGACGATGAGGAAGTGGTTAATTTATTCTGGATAAGGCTTAATTGTATCTCTCAAAATGAATGAAGGTGTGATTCACATGATTCTTGGCCATGTCAGTGGAAATATTATTGTTGTAGATAATGGTGTCAAATTTCTCAAAATATTTGATCTCTTTCTGAATAGATTTGTTGATATGTTGATATTCATGGCTTTTTTATCAACTTATTTCTTCTCTCTATAGATATGGAGAACTAAGAGTTTAACTTTCTTATGTTTTCCTAAACCAGTCATGTCCCAAGGAGAGAAATGTTGATTTAAACCAGGTAAATGAATGTTTCATGATAAATAACTTTAGGAGCTTATGAGGAATCAACTTTTAGATGCTTTTGGAAGGCCTGATAGCACATTATTTTCAAATAGATAGGGTCATTCTCAAATGTAGGCAATGATATGTGGAGATGACCATTCTAGGTCAAAGATGACTGTTCTCAAATGGACATGATAGTCTCAGGTCAAAGACAACTATTTAGGATTCAAATCATTTTTTATCGAATCGGATCAATAAAGTCTTTCTAGTCTAATTTTTTGGTCAATCGTTCAATGAAAAGAACCAATTTCAATCATTCAAACGAGAAAATAACAATAATATATCTTCAAAAAAATTAAACAAGGGACAAAGAAACCTTGAGGGACACACAAAATTGTGACGAGTTTAACTGACCAGAATTTTATGTTTGTTCAAGTTACCAATGTTTTGAAAACACTCAAGCACAGCCTACCTATGGAGTTTGGCCTAGCTTGAACATATTTTCCTATTAGCATAGGCACACACATGAGAGTTAATTAGAATATGGTCATCACCAAGTTTGCAATGGCTCTAGTCATGATGTCATATTATCTTACTCCAAATTCTCAAGGTGGCATGAGTGTGAAATGATCTTAGGGAGGTTACTATCCTCCTTGCACACACATTATCAAGTTTTCTCAGGTACGAGTCTCTATTTGGATATGTCCTTTGTATGAGTCTCTATTTGGATATGTCCTTTGTGTCTGCGCAAGCATGTTTGGGGTGTATAGCCCCACAAAGCACCTTGGGACAAGAATTCATGTAAATGTGATTAATGTAAGGAAACTCAGGTGCGGAAACAACTTCCTACACTAATCTCTAAAGGAAAGTATTGTGCAAATTCTTTTAAATCCTTACAATTTTAGATTCCTTAACTACTTTAACAATGATATTGTAGCCATATACCATGCATATAAAAAAATAGAGAATGAAACAATGATTTACCCTGGGGAAAACCTTTCGGTAAAAAACCCCAGCACTCCAAAACCTTCACAATGTATTATCTTCAACACAACAGTTACAACACACTTGCAATGCAAGTTCTTTCAAGGGACAATCAACACACATAGACTAATCTAGTAGCACCCTATCATACCAAAAAATCACTCTTTTTCTATATATGTCTGCAAACCTAAAAATGCTTATATCATGCACTTTCCTTTTTAGGGCAACTTCCAAAGATAGCCGCATTAGGGTTTTACCATTCTCTGAGAAAATAGGAACCCTAGAAAAAATTTTAGGCTGATGCCCCGAACCCCATGATTGTGGAAGAGTGTATAGTACTCAACTTTATCAGTTGCCACATGTCATTGCATGTCTTCACCTATCATAGAACCTTCTAGAAATAGCTCTTATGTGTAATAGGAATCCATCATAAACATTTCAGCCATGATCTCCTTACACACAATTCAAGATGCCAACGCATCAAGTGGAGTGACACATCAACATGCCAACTAGACATGTACACTCACACTTAATTACATTATTTGCACGAAATTCATTTTACAAAACAAATAATAAGAATAGGAATTATCCAAGGTTGAGACACCTTATTCCTAACATTCTCCCAATTGTCGAACACCTTATAAGAGCAATAGGAACATAACAGGAACTAACTACTATAGGCCAAAATGCCCATAGACTCTGAACACCATCTGAACTTCGCAGTGCCCACTGGTTTTGTTAATGCATCTGCAACATTCTTCACAGTATCTACCTTCTCCAAATTTACCTTTCCATCTTCCACCCTATCTCTCACAAAGTGAAACTGCACATCAATGTGCTTCGTTTTACCATGGAAAGTTGGATTCTTTGCAAGGCAAATAGCGCTCTGACTGTCACACCAAATAGTAATCTATTTTGCATCAACACCAACATCAAAACACAATATCCTAAGCCAAATGGCTTCCTTAAAAGCATGAGTAGCAGCCATGTACTCGGCTTCTGTAGTGGACAAAGCAACCATAGGTTGTCACTTACTCATCCAACTGATGGCACCACCAAACATAGTGAACACATAAGCACTGGTGGATCTCCTGCTATTAATATCACCTGCCCAATCTGAATCCACAAA
>MU223734.1:747755-773860 GCA_018584345.1 Thuja plicata
TGCATGCATCAAGCTGAAACAAAGTACCTCTCCTAGTACCTTTAGTGAGCACCATAGAACCTCTCATCATCTTGCATCCATCTTTCAAAAAGACAACTTGCACACCTACATCATTCAACATACTTATTGATAATAGGTTTCATGCAAAACCTGGAATTTTCATAACTCTGTTGATTCCCTTTACTCATCCATCAGGAAATCTGATAGTGACCCTTCTGTGTCCAACTATCTTTAGGTGAGAATCATCACCCAAGTACACCTTTTCACCATCAAACTCTTCATATTTTGAGAACCAGTTTCGATGAGAGGTCATGTGAAAAGAAGCACCTGAGTCTACCAACCACACATCATTAGATGCATGGGCTGCCAAAGCTGGAATAAAAGCATCTCCATCTTCTTGAGATTTTTTGGACGCTGAATCTGAGCCTTTCTTCTTCTTCTTTGGTTCTTTGCAGTCCCTCAAGAAGTGCCTAGATTTATCACAGTTCAAACATTTCACCTTGGAATTTCTAGGAGTCTTAGAACTCCCACGGGATTTGGATCTGCCCTTCTTTGACTTATTGTCATTCTGCTTTCCTTTGTCATTAGATCTCCCACGAATAGCAAGGGCTTCCTTAGACGAATCCAAAGTCTTTCTTCACATCTCCTCAGATAGCAGTGAAGACACCACATCATCCATACAGAATATGACTATAGTACTTTTGAGAGCCATCACAAGATGGTCCCACAAATCTGGCAAGGAACAAAGTAGGATCATACATCGATCCTCTTCCTCAATCTTAGCACCGAATGATTCCAACTATGCAATCAATAAATTGAATGCGTTGAGATGATCAGTTACGGATCCACCTTCCTCCATTCTTAAAGAATACAACTTCTTTCTCAGGAACAACTTATTCACCAGAGATTTGGCCTGATACATAGACCCAAGCCATTTCCACAAAGAATTTGCAGTAGTCTCATCAAGAACATTCAGAAGAACGACATCTGCTAGACAGAGTCTGATGAGACCCTTAGCCTTCCCATCCTTGATCTCGCAATCCAATTGAGATATCGCTGTACGTCTCACATCGAGTGAAGTAGCCTCCCATAGATTGCGGTGTTCAAGCATGTCTTCCATCTTGAGTTTCCACAACTCGAAATTAGTGCCATTAAATTTCTCCACCTCCATTCTACTATATGAGGAACTTGTCATCTCAATCTGCAAATAAGATTTAGAATGCTCTACACAAAAAGAACTCCCACTCAACTTGAGATTATCTCAAAAAACCCTACCCAACAACTAGGATCAAAAGTTGATCAGGCTCTAATACCACTTGTAAGGAAACTCAGGTGCGGAAACAACTTCCCACACTAATCTCTAAAGAAAAGTATTGTGAAAATTCTTTTAAATCCTTACAATTTCAAATTCATTAACTACTTTAAAAATGATATTGCAGCCATATACCATGCATACAAAAAATAAGAGAATAACACAATGATTTACCCTGGGGAAAACCTTTCGGTAAAAAACCCCAACACTCCAAAACCTACACAATGTACTATCTTCAACACAACGGTTACAACACACTTGCAATGCAAGTTCTTCCAGGAGACAATTGACACACATAGACTAATCCAGTAGCTCCCTATCATACAAAAAATACACTCTTTTCTATATCTGTTTGCAAATCTAAAAATACTTATATCATGTGCTTTCCTTTTTAGGGCAACTTCCAAAGATAGCTGCATTAGGGTTTTACCATTCTCTGAGAAAATACTCAACTTTATCAGTTGCCACATGTCATTGCATGTCTTTGAACCCGTCATAGAACCTTCTAGAAATAGCTCTTACGTGTCATAGGTATCCATCATAACCATTTCAGCCATGATCTCCTTACACACAATTCAAGATGACGACACATCAAGTGGAGTGACACATCAACATGCCAACTAGACATGTACACTCACACTTAATTACATTATTTGCAAGAAATTTTTTTAACAAAACAAATAATAAGAATAGGAATTATCCAAGGTTGAGACACCTTATTCCTAACAATTAAGGCCTTGTGGCCCTACTTTGTGTAGGAGTGAGCTAAGTATAAGCTCAAATTCTATCTGACTTCCAAGGCTTTAACCCCAAGGAGTAAATTTTTTTAACATAAGTTGGAGTGGTGGGCTTACACCTCGTTCTCATGTGGGTCATTCCTAGGAGATTTTTTCCTTGATCGACAGGCCCAACTAAAGGATCAGATTAAAAAGCATGGATTACCGATGAGAGGGGTCTAGATTATTTATTTTCCCATAAGGGGAAAAGAACATACTCTCCTACCCAATGTCATTTTCTCCCAAACACATCAAACACACATTTTGTTTCCAAGGTTACTTTCTAAGTGAAATATTAAATGAGTCTAGGTTTTTTAATTTTATTATTAAAAACAAGAGCATACTCCCCTATCACTTAATAAAAAACTACAACTGACCTTTGTTAAAATGCCTAAGAAAATATTAATAAAGGAACAATGTTTTTTTGTATCTCCTAGGCAACCTTCAAACACAACAAGTGAGTAGTTTGATTTTTTTCTTATTTCAATGTCCTGCAACACAACATTTTAGTAGTTTCAGATATTAGTCTTCAGGATTTAAATGTTGTGAGACCCAGATGACATTAGTAATCACAAAATCCTACTATACATGTAAAATTTTCTAAGACAGAGCGCAAATGTCTGTTTCAGGTCACAGACAACAATCTACATAGATGATAGCGAAATGATGTAGATGATTGTTAGAGTGAAGACAAAAATTTAATGAAAAACCCAAAAATATTTATACCTGATAGTACGATATCTTAAAGGTGCAGGCAACTGAGCTTAGGTACAAATTATGATATGTGGAAATGACAGTCAACCTACGCAGATGACAATACAGAAACTAGGGTTAATTAACTATGATTAAAAGCAGTTTTTGAAAAATTTAAACAAAAATTAACTCTGTAAAAAAAATGTCATGTCAGAAACCCAAGAGCTCAAAACCTCAAATCTCCCAATAAATAACTTAAAGTGATAAAAATTTAATATTATTTTTAACCCGGCCGGAGGCAACAGTCTGTAGGTGGAGACACGATCTATGTAGATGACAATCTGGGTAGACAATTATTTAGCACAAACGACCGTTCTCGGGAGGTGATGACTCTACGTGACATTTTCCATAATACTAAAGAAATTTTGAAAAAAAATTTAAATTTGAGGGATGTGGGTTCCATTGAGCATGGAAAAACGTGTATATTATAAACCTACCTTTTGGGAACATGCTCATACATGCAAATCTTAGATATATAAACCATATAATCTACACTAGAATATCAAAAACATGCTCAAAACCAAGCTTCCACCATAATCTCTGATGTGCCAAAGAAGGGCACCAAAGCCTTGTTGATTTCCCCTTAGAGAGCATTGTGGGTGTATTCTCCCAACACAATATTTAAATCCCACTAATGATTAAAGAGATGAATGTAAAAGTAAATGCAAACTACGTGCAATGGAGTTGAATAACTCATGAGCTAGTTATGAAGAGCTAGTCTCAAGAATTAAATGAGATGGATAATGAAGTATATGAACTATGAATACTAATATCAAGTTTTGAATGCAAGCTATAAACTAAGAATGGGATTCAACTACCATAATGAATGCAAACAGTTACCAAACAAGTTAGTATAAAATCTCTAAATGCACTAACATCTCTAGATGCAAACTAGCATAATAACATGAATGCAGGAATAATGGATGATTTACTCTTGGAAAGGCTTCTATTTATAGGATTTTGGAGGACTTGGGTATGGTAGATTACATGTGGCATCTGCATAGGTGCCACATGAAGGACACATAAGCCATGCAAGAGGAAGAGTTTTTTTAGACATGTCTGAGCAACTTGAGATGTGATGGGCCAATGTGCACTTTAAGTACACATAAAAGATATTTTTCATAGATGTGTAAGGAAAATCATAGATTTGGTCTTATGAACACTTTTAGAAAGTGTAAGAAACTTTCAAGAAGGGTGTAAGAAACTTTCAACAAGTGTGTAAGAAACCTTGTTTGGTCCGAAATTATAATTCTTTAAAAAGGAAACTTTTGGAAATACATATGTGAGCAAATAATTAGGAATAATGGGTGTAGGAATGATGAAATGAGACTAGTTAACCTTAGTTAATTAGCAACTAGGTCTATTTTGTGAGAGTGATGTGAGGTAGGGTAGGATCTAGGACTAGATTTGGGATTAATCAAATTTAATTTAAATTAATCTTGGTTTAGAAGATTAAATTAGCATATGAAGGGAAAAAATAATTTAAAATTTATTTAAAGGGGATTTTGATGGAGAGAGGTATTAAAAAAATACACTTTAAGGGGAAGTATTTAAATTAACTTTAAATACCATAGACAATGAAACTAATTTAATTAAATAGGTAGGAAAATATAAAAAATATCATTAAATATTTATAATGTCAAGCGAGGATTTTAGGCATCTATAATAATGGGTTTACAAACAACAAACATGAAGGTAATTATGTGAATGGAAATTATGAGTTAAATGACAAAATTTATAATTTAAAGTTGTGTATTTCTGATGTTATTCTTTCAACTAAAACAAATGATTTTAATTATTGGTTTATTGATTTTGGGGCATTACTTCATATTCCAAAGTCATAGAAATTGGTTTACAAATTTTCATGAGAAAAATTATGGTAGTATGATTAATTTAGGAGATGATAGGTCCCATGATATAAATATATATGGGGATATTAGTGTGCAACTACCTAATGGAAAGGTAAAATAACTTTCTAATGTGATGTATGGTCCTGGAATGTTTTTTAAAAAATTGATATTATTTTCATCTATTGCTGATCAAGGTCTAAGAGTGGAGTTCTTGAAGACAAGTTACCAAGTTAAAGATATGGAAAATCACAATAATGAGGTTGTTGAAGGAATCGGGACAGGTGGTTTGTATAAAATTGATGTCAAAATGAAAATTCATCATGCCATGGCTTCTACATGTATATCTACTAAGGAGATATGGCATAAGAGGTATGGTCATTTAAATCTTAAGGATCTTATTTCACTACAAAGGAAAGAGACAACGCAATATCTTCCAATATTTAAGGATGAACAAATTAGTTGTGATGGTTGTGCATTGGGTAAACAATATAGAAGTGATTTTCCGACAAGGATTGATGAAAAGAAAAGAGACATTCTTAAATTAGTACATTCAGATATGTGTGGTCCTATCCAAACTCAATCGCATGGGGGGCCCTCTTACTTTCTCATATTTGTCGATGATTTCACAAGATATACTTCGGTGTATTTCTTAATAAATAAGAGTGAAGTATTTGAATGTTTTAAAGAGTTTAAAATGATGATAGAAAAAAAAAACACCTCACAATGTTAAGAACCTTAGATATGATCAAGGGGGGAATATAATTGAGAAAATTTTGTGAAATCATGCAAAGATAATGAAATTATGAAGCAATATGAAGTTTCACATAGTCCTAAAAAAATAGTGTAGATTAAAGGAAAAATATAACAATTATTGAGTGTGGTAAGAGTATGCTAAAAGAAAAGAACCTCCCTAATAATTTGTGTAATGAAGCACTTAATACAACTATCTATTTATTGAATATAGGACCTACCCAATATCTTGCAAATTAAACTCCTTATGAAGCTCTCCTTTGGATTAAGCCCGTTGTTAGTCATTTGAAAATATTTTGAAGTAAGGCATTTTGTCATATTCCAAAAGAGAATAGAAGGAAACTTGATGCAAAGTCAATAAAATGTTTTTTTTTTGTTATTGTATTAATCATAAGGCCTACAGGATGTATAGTCCTACTACTCATAAGGTATTTGCGAGAAGAGATATTATATTTCATGAATTTTCATATAATGTTCAAGAGGAATAAAAGATGGACAATACCATTCCATGGAAACTACTTGAAGAAGATAATGAAACTTCAGATATTATATATCAAGAAACCCATGATCAAAGTGGGCATGAATCAAGTCAAGGTGAAGCCACTCCATCCAATAATAAAGTGGTAAGAAGATCAACAGGGAAAATCAAGGCAATCAAGTATAATGATTATGATTTAATGGCTCAAGTGATCAGTGTAGATGAACCTCACAATTTTAAAGAAGCTAAGAATTGTAAACAATGGATGAATGCAATGCAAGAATAATATGATTCAATTATGAATAATGATACTTTAGAATAATGTGAAATATTTAAAAGTAAAATTCATATAGGCTCTAAGTGTTTGTTCAAAAATAGTTTATTGATGATGACACTATTGATACATTCAAAGGTAGATTAGTTGCAAAAGGGTACTCAAAAAAGGAAGGAATTTATTATGAAGATACTTTTGTAATAGTATCTAAAATAATCACTATTAGAGTTATGATTGCATTTGCTAGTAAATATGATAGGGATCTTCATCAAATGGATGTAAAGTCAACATTTTTAAATGGTGATTTAAAAGAAGAGATTTATCTTCTTCAACCTGAAGGATTGGTAAAATAGGGAAATTAAATTTGTTTTACAAGTTAAAAAAGACATTATATGGTGTCAAACAAGCACCAAGAGAATGGTATGAGAAACTTGATAAATTCTGCTTTCAATAAGCGTATATCAAGAGTAAAAATGATCCAAATCTATACATAAAGAAAGATGAACATGGGAATGTTGTTTTGATTTATTTGTATGTGGATGAATTAATCATAATAGGAAGTTCTATAGATCTGATTGATCAAATCAAAGAAGATTTATAGAAAAATGCATTATTGTTTAGTAATTTAAGTGTGGACATGAGATGGTAAGACTTTGATCACTCAAAGTAATTAAGATAATAAGTTAATTCTATTAGTATTCAGAAGCACTGAGAGGAGAGGAGGGGTGACTCAATGCAGATAGGTACTTAATAATTCTCACCACCGATCTAACAAAGCTCAAACAAAACTTCCAAACAATAAACATTTAATTGATATTATCAAATAGTAGTAAATAACGTAAATTATCCACATAAGACACAAATTGTTTACATTGAAACCCTTGTAAGAGGGAGAAATCCATGGTGGGGATGACTCCCACAAATCACTTTACTACAGTAAAAAGTGTTTTCCCTATTAGGAGCTACAATACTTTGTTAAGAGTTAACCTTGTTAGAAGTGATTAGTACCTCGTTAGAAGTACCAAAAGACGTGTTATAGTATACTTCACAAGAGGATTTCAAAACCTCAATTAAGAAGTTACATTGTTAAAGGATTTACAATAAGAATCTATTAAACTTCACCCAATTAAGTGATTTAGCTTCCCAACCTAAAAGGTTGACCTAGATTAATAAAATCTATCTCTTGATCTATAGAATGACATTGTTTACCTTTCAGTTCCAATCTACTGTTTTATTCTCTGACATTGTATAGATCTCTTCTCCTTCAATCTATGATTTTCAAACTTGAAAATAAGATCGCAACCTTAAATAAAATATTTTATATCACCTTATAGAGTGTTGTCCTTTAGTCACTTAAGACCTAGAAACTTTCCATCATAGTCAGCCCAAAGTATTGATAAACCATCTGAAGATTTGTATTAATAATACCTAACATGTTGGCCTCAAATGTAATATCCACCTTTATGACCAATATTTGACCTCATATCCACCACCTCAATCATTTAAATATGAAACTTTGATTGGTAGACCACTAGGTACACTTCCTTCATCACCACAAACATAAATCACTCAAAAAATTGAATTACCTATTGGGATCAGAATCATGGATTTCACTAACCACATGAAAACCTCCTCAAATATCGCAATGCTTGATCTGTACTGAAACTCAACTCCTACCAAATTCTCTGACTGAAACATTTCTTCACGTACACCGATCAATGCACTTAACTATTTCTACCATTACTAATCATGCAAATATCTTACTCATTTTTCCAATCATGTTAACTAACAATGATACCCTCAATGAAAAAAAATTATGCCTCCCTTATGACCGCTCCTAATAAGGACTCCCAAAACCACCACAATGCCAACAATCATGTGCTTTGGCATTGATGAAAAACACTATGAAAATATTCTTCTTACCATCCTGGTTAACATTCTTCTATGCATAAATCCTCCTAAGCTCATATTTCATACTTCTCATTTCAATTATTTTGACTATAACCATACTCTCATTCATACATCCCCCTTATTCAACAATGAAATAGTTTACAAATTGAAACATGTAAAAATATTGCATACCAAGCTTAGCTTCTATCAAATATATCCTGGAAGTTTGACTTTTCTGATTCCAATTACATATCTCACAACCTTTTCAAATGGTTCATAACACTTATTTGTCCATGTATATCAAATGCTAACTCCTCCATGCCATCTAGAGCACTCACGTATGGTAACTCAATTACAACTTTTTCATTCTTCATATGTTGTTTCATCACTTCTACTATAGGTTCTAGGTATGTTTGTAATTCAAGTAGTTTGATGACACTCCTATCCTATTTTACTTGCAACTACCTCACTTTGAGTGTGAAAAATCTTAATTTTGCACAATATTCTAATGTAGAGCTTGAGATAGGATCAAAATTTTCAACTAAGTTATCAAGCTCCTTTTTTTCTTCTTCACTGCTCTTCTCCAAATCCTTGGTGAAATCTAAAATGTTTGACACTTTGGTCAATAACTGACAGACCTCTTTTATTATGTTCTTTGCCTGGTCCACAAGTGCTAAAAGTGTTGTCTTTTCTTTAGCAATCTTCTCTAATAACTTCATTGTTCTTTTCTTCTCATACTAATTCTTAGCCAACTTCATTGGTACATTATCCAATTCAGGTACTTGATTATAAAGGGATTTTATCAATAGATCCAACTGATCAATAGTATTATCATGTTTTCCATATTCCACGTCATGAACTATTTTATTTTATTATGTTACTGGTATCCTATAGTACTCTAACCTTCTTCTTCTTACCCTTTAGCTTTTACTTTAAGTTTCTCATATATTTTCATTAAATCCTTAGGACCCATTTGTGTTATATCAATAGGTTCTTGAATTTATTTATCTTTGGGTTCACCTTCATGTTCTTCCTTAAATATGGTTGAATCCTTTGATTCACTCTTCTTCATTGTGCTAGTTTCACCGGTTAGGTATAGCTTCCTCTTTACTGAAAGTACCTCTTTATCACCCTTTTAATCTTCACTTTTGTATTCTACTGATGCATCAACTTAATTTTGTTTATCAATAATATGTATCTTCTCAGGGATATCAAAGATAACATTATCTATGACATCTGTAAACTGTTCTACTAGTGACTCTTGAGCACGTTGTTTCTCTTCTACCAATTTCTCTTCAGTTTCTTTCTTAGGTTTCACTAGACTTTTCCATGTATCCATTGTCTCATCTCTTACCGATTATATTTCTCCAATTATAACACTTGAGTATAGAAAGTTCTTGTTTTTTCATTACTCTCTCAATCATTACAGATTCTCTCCATGCCTTATCTACTACCTTGTACAATTCCTTAGGTAAATCCTTGTACAATTCACTTGGTTCTTGACAAAATGTATATAAGCTCTCTATAACTACACCCTCTATATTTTTCTTACCTTCACAACAAAAATTATCAAAGTGTTTCATCACATTAGTCATCCTCCATATTCCTTAACATCTTTTATTATGCTATCAACAGTAAGAGTTTCATCAATCTTGACATTTTTCTTACTATGAAATCCTACTACTGTAGACTGCTTTCCTCTAGCTCTTAGCTCTTTTTGTTCCTTATCAGATTCAATTTCAACCTCATCTTCTTCAGCCTTATCCTTACTCTCTTTCTTGTCTCTTGACTCATTATAACCAAATACATTCTCTTTCTTCCTTATATAAGTTTTCTAAACAATCACACTTTATGTCTTTTGTGTCCTAGTCGTAATAGGAGTAGTAGTGGATTGACTTTGTTTTTGTGCTAAACTCCTAGAGACTCTCTAGGTTGTCGACTCTCCAACTTCAACTTTCTTGAATTTTCCAGCACTAGACATTCCTTCTTCCTCACTCTCTAATTTATTCCTAATTTTTTTCATCATTTATTGGTTCATGGTACCCATTTTGGCTAATTTATTAACGTGTTTGCTTAATTTCCCTTTTGATCACCCATGCTCTCAATACACCTTGAATTTTTAGGGATGAATCCTCATAAGTTCCAAACCTAGAAGGTGAAGTATCAGTTGGCTTTTACAATAGTATATCACCATGTAAAGTGACTAAATCATCATTTACCTCATATCCCATAGCTTGTCCCCAAAATATCCTACGTTGAACTACTTGCGACATACATGTATCAGTATCTACTAGAAAACAAATATCATTTTTATATTTTTCAACTATACCAGTTGGGATTCTCTCTCTCATGTGCATTTTCCCTTGAAGATATTTGAAATATCCCAACATAATAGCGCTCAATTTGTTTCTTAACATCCTGATACATTTCTTAATCTGCATTACTGCAGTTTAACCTTCCAACCATGTAACTAAACCTATTCCTAGAAAATGATTCTGCAAGTAAAAGAATATACATACCAGGAGTGATCCATATTTGAAAAAAAAATTCTTATCCTTATTCATCCTTTCCATGTTGACAAAGAATTGTCTCCTCAACATCTCACATAGGTCGTAATTGGCATCTTCCTTCACCATTTTGTAAGCAACATGAATCACTCCACCATGTACATTATTCAATCGGCAAGACTAGTACATTCTATACCCTACAAACAGTTGGTTCTTTTTCTTACACTCTCCTTTCTAGATGAAAATTTGAGACCAGGCTATGGGATTATAGACCTAGGTCACAAACCTAACATCTTAAGCATAAAGGAGACAAGAAACAAGTCCAATGGACAAGGTTCTAAGACCTTCTATGCTTTGAGTTCTACATCACTCACATGGGTATTACCTAATATGCAGATGCATGACTCCTTTGTGACAAATACAATCTTGCAGGTATATAACCGTGGAATTGTTTTCAGACTTTTAGGTAACAAGTACCTCACTCTTTTAGAAAATCTTATTCAGTATCCCACTCGCATAGATTATGTCTAAAAACTAGAACTATTCCAAATCTTTCAAACAACATGAAAGGAAAATGATTTTCAATTTATATTTTTATTAATGGATCTCTGAAATACCCCAAGTCTTTCATAGACCAGTGCCTTATCTAATGGGAAAAGGAGTAAAACATAAAATTGCAAAGAAGATCATAAATTAAGGAAAACAACATAGTTTGATATGTCTCTATGCCTTACATAAGACATACCCTATCAATTAAGTTCTACTTATGAATCCACCTTTGTATTCAAATGTGAATTTCCCTACTCAAATAGTTTAACCCTCCCCTTGGAAGAGACCCTGGAATAGACAATACATTGATCATCATCCACTGAAATAGAAGATTGGCATACCCTTGATAATCCAACTCATACACACTTGAAGACAAATCTGAAATCACAGTCATTCTATAAATGACTCTATTGCTGAGAAACAACAGACAAGACTAAAACACCCTTAATGCTTTATTCTCTATGATTCAAGAAACATAATGGAGATAACTTGATATCAAAACAACAATACGAAATTTCATTCATAAGCAATCTATTGCAATGATGTTCTTCCCTTAAACAGAAAGGATACAAGAACACCCTATATGCATAGAAGAGGGAAAATATATATAGAGGTACCACACTTGGAACTTTCTCTGAACCTTTTGTAGAGGAACCCCCCAAATAGAACAGAATCAGGAACCCTTAAAATAGAGAAAAGGGGGATAAATATGGAAGAAAAAAACCCTAAAATTTAGGTCTAATTAACATCTGTCCATATTGATAGCTGATTTGCACTTATCCTTCAATTCTCCACCGACTTGATCTTTCTTCAAAAGATCTAAAAATACAATTTGATCTGGAAAATTTGCTGCCATAGTCTATGGATGTGAGCACAATACCCAAGAATCAAATAATTCTCAAGAATGACTCTTAAAATTGCTCACATAAATGCAGAAATGACTAGGCACCACTATATGCATTTATCCTCT
This sequence comes from Thuja plicata, assembly GCA_018584345.1. Taxonomy (NCBI): domain Eukaryota; kingdom Viridiplantae; phylum Streptophyta; class Pinopsida; order Cupressales; family Cupressaceae; genus Thuja; species Thuja plicata. The sequence continues at coordinate 759,865 of MU223734.1, forward strand.
AATACAAAATCCTTATTTGTCAAGTCTGGACATTAATACATCTCAGAATATTAGATTTCTATCCCTCTGGTATTCAAAAGGTGTGCAAATTTGATCCATAAGATTAGATCTAGCATTTATATCTTTGAGAGAAATATATGAGTTCAGTGCCCTTAAACTATTCTAAGAAATATGTAAATATTTAAATTTAAACTATAACGGCTACAGGTGGTGCAGAAAAGGGAAAGAATGACTTAGATTCAACCCCTACATAACTTTAAAGCAACACCGTTGATTCCTTTAAATTACATGGGCATCAAAAATACATGATCCCGCCATGTGTCATCTTGTCGCTCACTCGAAGCACATTTTGTTGACCACCACTAACCTGAGTGAGTGTGTGACACTAAGCGCTAATGCTTACTCACACACTTTCCATCATTTCTTGCTACGTGCCATGACCGCAGTGACTACGCGACAATTGCTAGTCGTGCACTAATGTACTAGACCACCAACCTTCTTTGAACTGTGCGACCTTGCAACCATCTACCACCTGTTGGATCCTCGTTCACTCGCGGCCCTTTTTTGAATATTATTTTCTACCTTGCGAGTACGTAGCCACCATAAATCTTCCTCCTTAGCATCTCCATGAGGCATGATCACGCACACTCTTGACCCTTTTTCTATACATCCTTCAACATTCATGAGTGAGCAAGAAGCTGCCACCTGTCACCCTCAAACCACATCACCACCATATAGGCCCATAAAAATTCCTCCTTGTCTACCAATTGGCCATCTATGTCACCTCCCATCCACCAAGTTGTCTACCAAAATGCGCATGCCTTTCGACACTTAATCATTGAGTGCTCAGACATAAAAACATGAAGAATTTCCTTAGCACAACCAATGTGGGACAAAGATCCTTGGTCACCTCTGACCACAAACATACACATGGTGACACATTGCAATGGCTTAAACACTATATTGACTGCATTTTTGCTTCAAGCCTTTAAGACAACCATCAGATCAACTTTAAGTTGCATCACTTTAATCTCTTCTTCATATTTGTGCTCGGCCCGCCATGTGCCATGTGTCATTCAGGATTAATGGCTTAAAGGTTAGATCATGTGTATCTCATCACTAACCCTTTAAGTCGATTGTTAGATCTTCTGCAACTTGCTTTCATTTTAACTTTTTCCTTTTGACCTCAGCCAGACCCACTGGGACACGTGTTCTACAGGCTTAATGGCTTCATTGATAGATCTCGATCACGTCGACTTTAATTCATTAAGCTAACCATTAGATCTTCTCAAACCTATTGTATCTTTACTATTCTATAAACCTGAGACTAATGACATCATCTATGTCAAATGTCACCACGGCGTGATGCCTTAATGAGTAGATCTCGAGCACTTTCTCTTTAAGGCAATATGCTAGCCACTAGATTTTATTCAACTTGACTACGCTTTACATTAATTACCTTTTCGCTGAGCTAGACCCACTGAGACACGTGGTGTGATGTCGTAATTCCTTTATGGTTATATTTTGATCAACTTTTCTTTGAGGCATTACGCAGACCATAGGATCTTTTCTGACTTAATCACTTGATAATCGACCATAGGCGGGCCCAAAAGCTGACATCTTTCCACGTGTCAAAAGGGCACAATTATTTGATGATTAAATTGACTGCATCTTGAGATGAAGGATCCACACAAGCCGTAGGATTAAAATAGACATGCTCAACAAATAAAAAGGGTAAAGTATTTCCAGAGATGAAGACTTAGGAAATATTTAAAAGCCCGCTAGGAAATAACATGGCTCCGCCGACGATGAATTAAAAGACATGAAATAAGAAAGTTAAGTTACATAAAAAGTAACTTGATTTTAAAACATCCCATGAGGGTTTAGGGTTTTTTGTTCAAAATCTAGAATATTTGAAAATAAGGCTTGGGGACAGAGCAAGAAATAGCATAGTTTTCATGATTTTGACCAAATTTCTTGTATATTTTTACACTGCTTACACCACCCTTGAAGTGAATCTCACTTCCTCATCTTATATATATTTGATATTCATATCTTAGTGATCTTTCTTGGATTTGGTCAAACAAGTAACAAAATTAGGAGCTATATGTCGAAGAGTTGGTGGCTCACTAGTCGCGCAAAACCTAGTAACCTTTTTGATTATCTCCTTCATAATCCTGTGTGTCTTGTCCAACAAAATTAATTGATCATGGACTCTTATGAATACATATCTTATCCACCCTAGATGAAAATAATCAGGAAGCTTAGCCGCATATGTAAGACCTTTGTGCATCAGATGCATATGTTCACCCTTTAAATCTTGATCATTGCACAGTTTAGTGAACTCATCATATATTTCATAAGCTCCACGATCTTCCAACTTATAGTGGATGAATGATCAAATATCTCATGTTAGCAATACACCATATGGTATCATGGATAGTGCACCCATTGGATCATTTTTGTTTTTCTTGATGTGGTGTAACCTATATACGGGTCTCATCTCATCAACAATGTTGACCAACACAAATGTATCGATACTATCAACAATTAATTCTTAGCAATAACGCTTCTGCAAAATCTTCATAGTACAAGCAATAACCTTTAAGTTCACCAATTGGTGTTCTTCGGTAATTAAAATGATTCACCACTTGAATTCAAAATTCATAGACACAGATTACTCTTAATCACTTTTGAATGTGAATAGGTGCTCTAGTAAACTCGTTAGAATGAAAATTAACAAATGGGGTTACTTTACCACCTTTATATCATTCAGAATGTAGTCAAATAGTGCTTCTCACCAATCATAATGATTAAAATATAACATCCATTATATACACACACAAAATCAACTATAGCACTTTATCTTTACTAACCATCATTCAAATCACAAATAGGCATCTCATTATGGACGTGAATCTTACAGCTCATGTACATATGGGGGTTCTTTAGGATTTTATTTTTGTACTACCCCTAAACCATACTTAGACTTAGTTCACCGATGGGTTATCCACATTTCCTAATTTTGTGGATTTTTTAATCAACTCAAAATATTTCAATTCAACTTTATTCACCCATGTCTTCTTCATCTCGCTTCTGCCAACCTTGACGTCAACAATTTTCTTCCCTTTATCATTTGCAACTTTGTTCACCGATTGTCCTCTAGTATTCTTTCTTTCTCTGCATTTTCTAGTAAGATGACCAACTTTGTTACAAATATAACAAGTCATACCTAGTTGCTTCAAAGGTCCAGCATTGCCTCTAGCTGAAATTAATCTGCAATTCATAGCCATATGTCCATAGTTATTGAAAATAGAATAGGTAACATCTAATTGGTTACCTTGATTATTAAGTTTCTATCAGTTGTAATCTCAAGACCATAACTATTTATTGTGTCCTTGCACTCATTATCTATATGTCCAAACTTATTGGAATAATAGAAAGCTTTGTGCAATGCATTAGATCTTTTATTGTAGTTAACAATTCTACCACAACAATTACCTAATCTAATAGTAGGACCTCTTGGTATAACATTAGGACCAATAGATTTAAAAAAACATACATTAGTAGTATGACCTTCCTTATGATAGTTAAAACATACCAATCTAAACCTTCTCTTACTAGTACTCTTGTTCACCTTGGGCATTGATTTGTCTCATACATTTATGTTCTTAGTACCAAATGATTTACCAACTTCAAAGTTTGATAAACCTAGACCTTGTTTCTCTCCATTCCTCCTCTGACTAGAGAATTGCTCATCTAGTTTAGTAGAAAACTTATTGAACTTATCCAATAGAACATTTGTAGCTTTAATCTCTTCTTTAATCTTTTCATTATCTTCTCTCAACCCCTCATTTTCTCTTAAAATGTTTGTATTTTATTCATTTGTGTCATATAAATGTTCGTGCAATAGAACAATCTCTTGTTCTGATCTGAATAGGTGCTCCAAATTTTCTCTTAGGGTTTCTCCTTTAGCCTTCAAGGCATCTTCAACAATTTTCTTGGCATCCACAACAACCCTTCATCCTTCAAGATATTCACACATCCTGACAGACTGACTTTCAAGCTCTCTTTTCAAATTTGCTACTTATTCTTTTAGTCTATTATTTTTATCCATGAGATCTGCAATTGCTTCCTCAAATTATTTAGACAGACTACCTTCAAATAGTTATTCAATGTAATCCTCTTTCACTCATTTTCTCAGCAGGTTCTCTTCTTTTTGCAAGTGGGTTCCTTAGCTTTTCCTTTAGCTCATTGATGACCTTGTTTGCATCCTCAAGCTTCTTCGCATACTTGTATCTATATATGTTGGTTTTTATGGATCTTTTCCTCAAGAAGTTAAGCTTAACATCAAGAGGACTGATGCTTTGATACCAATTGTTAATATTCAAAAACACTGAGAAGGGTGAGTGAACGAGTGTAGATAGATACATAATAATTTTCACCACCGATCTATCAAAGTTAAAAAAATAACTTCCAAACAATAAAACATACAACTGATAATATCAAATAGAAGTAAATAAAATCAAGTACCCACATAAGACACAAATATTTTTCACATGGAAGCCCTTGTAAGAGGGAGAAAACACGGTGGGGATGGCACCCACAAATCAATTCACTACAGTAAAAAGTGTTTTCCCTATTAGGAGCTATAATACTCTATTAAGAGTTCACCGTATTAAAAGTGATTAGTACCTTGTTAGAAGTACAAAAAGACCTATAAGGGTCTAACTCTCAAGAGGATTTAAAAGCTTCAATTAAGAAGTTACCTTGTTAAAGGATTTACAATAACAACCTGTTAAAGTTCACCCAGTTAAGGGATTTAGCTTCCCAACTTATAAGGTTGCCCTAGAGTAATGAACTTTGTCTCTTGATTTGTAGAATGACACTATTTTCCTTTCAGAGCCATGCTTTTTTTTTATTCTTTGATGGTGTATAGATCTCTTCTCCTTCAATCTTTGATCACCCAACATGAAAATATGATCACAACCTTAAATCAAACGATTTAGATCACCTTATATAGTGTTGTCCTTAAGTAACTTAAGACCTAGAAACTTCCTATCATAGTCTGGCCAATGTATTAACTAGAGCACCTCAAGATTAGCATCAATAATACCTAACATGTCAGCCTCAAATGTAATATCCATGTTTATGACCAATAGACAACCTTAGATCCACCACCATAATCAATTGAATATGAAACTCTAATTGGCAGAACAATAGGTATGTTGCCTTCATCACCAAAACCATAAAACAATCAAAATACTAGATTACCTATCATAATCAGAATCATGGATTTCACTAACCATATAAAAACCTCCTTTAAGATCACAATGCCTGATCTGTACTGAAACTCTTGAACTACCAAATTTTTTGACTAAAACTTTTCTTCTTGTACACCAATCAACGCACTTAATTATTTTTACAGTTATTGATCATGCAAAGATCTTACCGGTCACTCCAATAATGTTAACTAACAATGTTTCCATCAATGAAAACCAATTATGCCTCCCTTATGAACACTCCTCATAAGGACTCCAAAAACCACCATAATTCCAACAAATTTAAAGGTTTAATATGCAAGATTATAAAGCAACATATAATCCATTAAAAAAAAATTCAAGTTCTATTTTGATAGTGATACTTCAGATACCAATGCAACATTGTATAGGAAGAGGATGGGAAGTTTGAACTACTTGATCACAAGAAGACCTAATATTTCATATTTGGTCAGCATACTTAGCCAATTCATGGTTAATCCTCTTGAGGGTGATTCAAAGGAAACAAAGAGAGTCATTTGATACCTACAAGACACCATATATTTTGGTGTTGAATATAATAACCATTTGAATGTAGAGTTGACATGATATTTTCATTATGATTAGGATGATGATCCAAATCATCGTATATCATCAACTAGTTATGCATTCCACATAGGATTAGGTGTTGTTTCTTGTAGTAGAAAGAAGCAACCAACTATTTTCCTGTCATCTACGGAAGCTGAGTACAAAGCATTGTTCAATGCTACCTGTCAAGGAGTTTGTCTAAGGAGAATTCTTGTTCACACATTGGACAAAAGAAAGAAGGGCCTACTTCAATCAAGCGTGACAATCAAAGTACAATCAATCGTGCAAACAATCTTAATTGTCATGCAAGATCATAGCATATAGAAACTGGACATCATTTTGGAAGAGAGAAAATTTAGTCTCAAGAGATAGAATTGCATTATTGTAACACGAATGACAATGTAGTGGATATGTTCACCAAGTCATTGGGAAAAATAATGTTTGTAACATTTAGAGATATGTTAGGAGTCAAACAAAATTATATATTCCTTAAGGGGGTGTGTTAGAATAAGTCAAACAACATTGATGTTTAAAGAGTTGTACAAAGATTTTTAGTTTATTTAATAACCTTCTGCAAATTTGTCCCTTACATAGCTATCAAGAGTCCAAAATTACATGTATAGTTAGCTATCAAGAGTCGAGTTACGTGGCAGTCGTGAATGAGTTTTAGTTTAGTGAGTTGTCCAATATTTTAGTTGAATGATAGAAAGACAGTTGAACATTGAATAGGTATATAAGCATGTAACTTGTTGATGATTAAAACAAGATTTAGTGTTCTTTCCTATGCTTCTTATCATCTTCTACTTTGTTTATGCTCTGTTGTTCTATATTTTTCTAATTCCTACAAGACAACATATAAACATTCTAACTATTAACTATTCAATCATACAATTCAATACCACGATACATTACTAGTATTCAATCATACAATTTGATACCATAGCCCATTACTAAATTCTTGTTTTTTTAAAGATAAATCAAAGTAGCATGAACACCACATCAAATAATTATTTTAATATAATTTAAAATATCCTTTTTCCAATTGAAGAAAGTGATCAATCAAAGACTCTTTTGCTTAGCTGGCTTCTCCCGAAAGAGTGAGTAGTTCAGTCAATGTCATTAATAAAGATACAATTTATGCTCTATTCTAAATTCCCGTCATCTATTTTAAAATGAATAAATTTTGAATATCAAATAACTTTTATTTGATTTATTTGTCTTTGCATACCTTATTTACTTCCATATTATGTGACATAAATGTAAATATGCAATTCAACATATCAATCGCACGGTTATAACATAAAAACCATTTTTTCCTATTAATATCCCAGACTCGAGCATTACATATTTAATTTCATAAATGCGTGACTCAAGCTGAATATTAATTTCTACAAACAAAATTGTAAAACTGCATATTTTACGAAGTTGCTGGAAATCGTCAATCATAACATATCTATGTTTTTGTGAGAAGCTGAAGTTTTTCATTTCTCTCATACTTTTCAATTCAAAACATTATTTTGTTGTATATTTTACCTCAAGTTAATACTTTCCGAAATAAAGGAAAACATTTGATTTGAAAATGTGTATCCGCCACTCAATGACACGCACTTGACCAGGTCCAGTCATGTCAGCATCATTGACTTGTATATAGACAAAATGTCAGGAAAAGGGAATCGATTTAGATCTTGTAAATTAAAAAATAGGTGTGTTAAAAAATATATTAAAAATAGGTTTAATAACGTTTATTGCAAAGACCCAACAAATTCTTATGACATTGGATTCGATATGCTGCCTATAAATTGTAACTTGGGGCTTCACAATTCCATCTCATCTGTATTAAAAATAGCATGGCGCTCAAATTGGATTTCCTTGCGTTGTTTTTTGCATCGATACTCCTCCTCTTATTCTTCTCTCATGCTGCTGAAACTCGACGTCTCTCTGAAGACCAAAGTATCCCTCCATTCTCCCATGATTATCAAAGTTTAGGCATGTTTACAATTTCTTATCTATTAAATAGGTTGAATATTACAACTAACGTTTATAGAAATAAAATCTGGGTGGTCTATTTTGAGGGGAAGAGGTCAAACAATTATGTAGTTCATCATTATGCCAAGAGGCGTAACCTAAAATGGCAGCAATCCTTTATAGGAGGTCATCCAAAATAACGGTGTAAGAAAAAAGAAACTCTTCATATTCCATTCACTACATTATCAGAATAAACTGCCAACCTAAAAATAATCTCACCCGTAAATACATTTGAGAAGGAATGTGCGGCAGGTGTCTCTATTTTGCAGGTAACCTCTCAAAGTTGCAACGCATGGTAGGGGAAGAGTCGCAAACGCCAGGTACTGAAGAGTCTTGAAATCTGCATTTAACACTTCACATTTGGTGGATATTTCATATCCGACTCAAATTCCTCAGCCAGTTGTTAGTGGTCTGAATGTAACGCATGGTAGTAGAAGAGGAAACAGTTATATATTTCTATTTCGCAATACAAATGCACCTTAAATTTTGAAGTGTGAAAGTATTTGCCCATTCACCATTGCCTTTTATTTTTTCTTATAGCAGAGTGGAAAGAATCTTTTTCTTATTTGGATGATTAATTATGTTAGATGACAGAGAGTGGACGATGTTCTGCAACTAATCCAGGAACTTTATATATTTTGATCAGAATGCAGTGGCTCTCATATGGCGCCCTACTTTTGCAGGAATGATAAAACCCATGGGATACACAACCACTCGTTTCTCTGCATCACCGAAAGAAGATGGGTGCATGTTTGCATTTGGTGAAAAGGTCGTTGATTAGGGCGTTATGCCTTCTTGCATTTTCTTGAAAGTTTATAAGTACTCTTCAAACGGTGGTATTGTTTATCCTTAGATTCATAAAGGTTCACTTCATAATTATTTTATTGTCTTATTGATTTCTTTAATCTATAAGGTACAGAATTGATCTTTCATCTGCTCTTGATTTTGTTAATGTATTAGCTAGAGAATATATCTTTCATATGTTCCTGATTTAATGGAGTGGCTGCAGATCATTTTTGATATATTAGTTTATTTAAATTAATCAATCCAATTGTTGTACTGTACGATTGTTTTAATAAAAATTCTTTTGGATTTATTTTGTATTGTGAATGTCTAAGGATCCAAAGTCTTAGTAAATCTATGTATTCTGAGAGCTATGATTTCCTCTATTCCTAGTACTTTTGTGCTACTTCATCAATGTCATTAATATTTCTTTTAAAGATTAAAAGATCTTTAAAAGCATTATGTAACTAAACTAAATAAAATAAAGATTTAGCAGTAAGGAAGATAGAAAGGTTTCTAATATAAAATTATTTATATGAAAAATAAGAGAAAAGATATAGAAAGATTCTATATATCTAGACTTAAAAAGAAAAAAATATAGAAAGATTTCTAAAATCCTATGGGATCCTAAAGCAGTACAAGTTCAAACACTATCCCAACAAGACAATTGGCAACTAGTGAAAGTTGTCTGGTTTGATCTAAGCTTTATCCTTTTTAATATTTATGGTCCTTCAGCAACTGCTGATAAACATAAATTGTGGATAGAGGTCACTAGTTGCATTCAATCTCAAGCTGATCAATTATTAATTCTGGACGGAGACTTTAACGCCATCCTTAAATCTTCTAAAAAATGTGGTGGCATATGCCCCCCCCCCCCACTAAATCAGTCCAAGATTTTTCTAATTTTCTAGTGGATAACAATTTGGAAGATATTGAACCAACTAGTGGATCTTTTACTTGGTCCAATAAGAGAGCAAATTTCTCCCAAATTGCAAGCAGATTGGACAGATTTCTTGTTTCTCAAGAGTGGAAATTATCAAATATCACCTTCCAATCGGATATCCTCCCCTGTCCAGGATCTGATCATTTTCCCATTGCCTTGCAACTGGAACTTCCACAAGGTAATCAAGGTTTTAAACACCAACCATCCTTTAAATTTGAAAGGATGTGGTTGAGGCATCCACACTTTCTCCCCCTTTTAAAGCAATGGATCAATTTGCTGAGAAGTTAAAGTACATTAAGAAGCATATTAAAAAATGGAACGAGGTAGTTTTCAAAAAAAAATTTAAAGAAAAAGAGGCAGTAAAAAAGGATTTATTAGAACTTCTAGATAACATTATTAAACAAGGCCTAACACCTGACCAATTTGTTAAACAAAAGGATCTGCAAGAGAATTGGGAGGAACTTTGTCATAGGGAAGAGATCTACTAGCGCCAGAAATCCAAGGAATTATGGCTTAGAGAGGGAGATAAAAACACAAAAAAATTTCATGCTTCTGCCAAACAGAATAGAGCTAATTCCCGCATATTTTCTATCAATAATGCAGATATTGGTAACACCATCTATGATGCACAAGGTATACAAGATGAAGGGGTTAAATTCTTTAAAAATCTCCTTCACCCTCCTCAAAGGCTCCCCCCCCCAGTCATGATAAGTCACTTGCTCTCCTAGAAGCAATCCCTTCTTTGATCTCAGATTCGGACAATGCTGCATTGACGGCCCCATTTACTATTTTTGAACTCAGAAAAGTGGTTTTTTCCTTAGCTCGGACAAATCTCCTGGGCTAAATGGATACACAGCCCTCTTCTTTCAAAGTTGTTGGGATTTCATTTGCTTGGGGTAATTGAAGAATCTAGGAAAAGTAAATCTATGTTAAAATATTTTAACACCACAAATATAGCCATCATGCCGAAGGTGAAAACTCCCAAATCATTTTCAGGATTTAGACCTGTCTCATTGTGTAACATAATCTACAAAATTATTACAAAATCTATTTACTTGAGAATGAATCACTTGATTCCAAAGATTGTGTCCCATGAACAAGGTGGCTTCGTACTGGGAAGAGAAACTATGGAGGGAGCACTAGTAGCTCATGAAGTTCTTCATTCAATTAACTCTTCCCAGTCTCCTACATTTATCATTAAACTGGATATGATGAAGGCATATGATAGAGACTACTGGGATTTCTTGTTCAAAGTTTTGCAAAAACTTGGATTTTCAAAATCCTGGTGTAGATGGATCAGAGCTTGTGTTTCCGGTGCTTGGTTTTCTATTATCATCAATGGTGTGCCTACAGGATTTTTTCCTTCTTCTCAAGGGATTAGGCAGGGTGACCCCCTGTCCCTAGTTTTATTCATACTTATGGTAGATGCTTTCAGCAGAACCATTCATTGTAAGCATTCTCTAGGCGTTTGGCAAGGGATTAAGATTGGGGATTCACCTATTTCGGTCACTCACTCACTCTTTGCTGATGATACCTTACTCTTTGGTTCATCAAACGCTGTAGAGGCCAGACAAATTAAATATGTTCTTGACCTATACACTGCTGCCTCTAGGCAGAAGATCAATGTAACCAAATAAAAAATTTACATCTTTAATACCAATCAGATTATTACTAACAGAATTGTCAGCATTCTTGGATTTACTACAGACCTTCTACCATCTGTCTACCTTGGCATTCCCCTATTTTTGGGTCCTAAAAAAATGACATATTGGCTGCCCATCATTGACATAATTAAGACAAGAGTGGCTGCGTGGAAAGCTAGATGGCTCTCCCTTGCTTGTAAGATCCTTCTCATTAAAATAGTGTTGGCTTTGATTCCAAACTATTACTTATCAGTTCTAAAATCCCCCTCTTCAATTATCCAGACTATTCATAAGTTGATTAAAGAATTTTTATGGACTGCAAACATAGACGGAGCGAAGAAAATTCCTGCTATTTCCTTGAAAGATATGACACAGGTTAAAGCTCATGGCGGGGTAGGTATTCATGATCTAGCAAATAGAAACAAGGCTTTTGGTGCCAAATTAGTATGGCAAATTCATTCCAACTCTCAAAATAAGTGGTGTCAAATAATGCAACATAAGTATCTAGACAACAATAACCCCTCTAGGGTGCTCTCAAATCTTGATCCTCCAAGGGGTTCGGCTTTATGGGATTTCATGATGGCTTCTAGAAACACAATCACTAATTACATTTCCTGGGAAGTGAATAAAGGGGACCAAGTAAAATTTTGGAGAGATTCATGGAATGGATCCCCCCCTTTAATGAATTTGGATCACTTGGAGGATGCAATTTCCTCGACTGAATCTGGTTGGGGCACCTATCTAATTGACTTTGTTTCAGCAATCTGCTTGTTTTCTAGGAAGGTAATTTGGAAGGATCCAGGGGACCTTTCCATTACCATACAAGAGCAAGAAAGATTCACAGAACTATTAGCAAGTAAGGTTGTCTATCTCTCAGACAAAGATGATAAAATTTTCTAGGCTCCAGGGAAAGATGGGAAATACACTATCAAAGAAGGCTACATAATTATCCAACAACAAGCAACTTGTGAAGCCCCTAAACGAGCTTTCTCTTTCTCTTGGAATAGCATCACTCTCCCTAAAGTAGGATGCTTTGCGTGGATGGCTCTGAAAAATAGAGTTCTTACAAGCGACAGGTTATCTAAATTTAGCATCTCACAACGTTTTAATTGTCTTCTCTGTAATTTAGAGTTTGAAGCTGGGGATCACCTCTTCCTCAATTGCCAATTTTCCCAACAATGCTTGTTATTTGTTCTTGCCAAACTTCAGTTCCAAATGCCCCTCCCTAATAAGTTATGGGATCTCTTTCAATCTTGGCCACAACTCTTCACCAACTCCCTTTTTTCTAGATTATGGACCTGTATTCTGGCCACAGTTGTTTGGGCCCTATGGTGGGAAAGGAACAAGAGTATCTTCTGTCAGCAATCCTCCATAATTGATAATGTACTCAGCTATATTGAAAAGTCCATTTCAGAAGTAGTAAACAACAGCCATTCAAAAGCCAAGATCAACCCAGTCTTATCATCTTGGGAAAGCGGTATCATTCGTGAGTGGAAAGGAATTCATATTCCTATTGGCTGGTGTCAGAAGCCAAATGCAATCACCTCTCTAGATAGATGGAAAGTAAAATGGATTCCACCTTCAGTTGGACAATTCAAATTGAATTTTGACGAAGCTTCCTGGGGTAACCCTGGCCAATCTGGTGCTGGTATTTGTATCTGTGACCACCAAGGTGATGTATTAGCCTTTAAATATTCCCCTCTTCCACATGGTTTGAATAATATGGCTAAAGCACAAGCATTGTTCCTCGAGTTGATTCTGGCAAAGCAAAATAGTTTTCATAACTTTGTGATTGAAGGTGATTCTATGGTTATAATTACTGCCTGTATTAAATGAGAATCATACAATTGGAAACTGGCTTATATTTTCCATCAAATCTGGAACTTGCTAGACTCATTTACTGAAGTTCTGATCTCGCATACTCTCCATGAAGGCAATAAACTGGCTGATTTCCTAGCCAATCGTGCTTGTGATGTTATTAACCAAGAATTTATTTCACCACTTGGTAATAAAAACATTGATGAAGAGTTTCAAACTATAATCAATTCAGATAAATTAATCATTAAATCTCCAGGTTGATTCGTCAGATAGAATGTTTTTGTTGACATTTTTGTGTAAAATATCTAGGTTGATTCATCAGATAGCATGTTTCTGTTGATATTTCTGTGTAAGCTGCATATGTGTTGAGGGTTCCTTTAGACCCAGGTGATCCAGACCAATCACTGCCCTTTTATGTGGATGACATCTTAGTTGATAAAAAATTTCATTTGTTACTCGCTAGCCAATGATCCCATTTCAAAATTTGGACCAACAATACCCAAGGTGTAGTTTGATGGAAAGCAAGAGGAGTAATTGTACGTAGGGAATATCAGAGATTTAATGTAACATCCCCATCATATGTGATGTATGAGATCTGTGTTAGTGTTATACACTAAATTTGTGCCTCTGATCTCAAGCTCTCTTGGTCTTGATAATCCAGTATAACAAGGGAATCATCTCCAGGTTGTGGGACCTATGCTAACTGAGATGAAACCTCCAAGTTCTAGGCTGGTTCCTCTTGGATAATCACCTTAATTTGCTTCTTAAACAGGAAAAGTAAAACTTTTGAGGGAAAGGGATAGAAGGATTACTTTGAAAGGGAAATGACTGAAAGAAAACTACCTACTAGGTGATGCACCGAAAATGGCATGAAAACATAACACACACAGGATAAACCCCTGGGTCAACTAACTCTGAATTGTAAGTAAAACACAAGT
>MU223734.1:800002-829183 GCA_018584345.1 Thuja plicata
CAAAGATATTGCAACCACATACCATGCATATAGAAAAGTAGAGAATGACACAATGATTTACCCTGGGGAAAACCTTTCGGTAAAAAACCCCAGCACTCCAAAACCTACACAATGTATTGATCAAAACGATTACAGCTTACAACACACTTGCAATGCAAGTTCTTTCAGAAGATTTCAAAAACCCTTGAAGACAAATCACGGCAGCATAAAACGTTCCAACAATACACTCGCATCACCAACTCTTTGCAACCCTAAAAAATGCTTATATCATGCGCTTCACTTTTTAGGGCTACTCCCAAAGATAACTGTATTAGGGTTTTACCATTCTCTGAGAAAATAGGAAACCCACGATTGGGGAAGAGTGTACAGTACTCACATTTATCAGTTGCCACATGTCTTCACCTATCATTGAATCTTCCTGACATAGCTCTTACGTGTCATAGGAATCCGTCATAACCGTTTTAGCCATGATCTCCTTACACACAATTCAAGATGCCAACACATCAACATTATTTGCAAGAAATACATTTTACAAAACAAATAATAAGAATAGGAATTATCCAAGGTTGAGACACCTTATTCCTAACATGTTAATGGGTCCTAAGTGGTCCTAGGAACCCTTGGGAACCATTACTACCCCTTAGGACCCATTAAGACCCAATAGGGCCCCTTAGAACATATTAATAGTCATAGGACCCATGAGAGAGAGAGAGAGAGGACCGCTTAGGATCCTTTAGGATCCCTCTCTCTAGATCCAAGCTGCCATAAAGGTTTTTAATGGGTCCTAAGACATGTTATTGTGTCTTATGACTCCTTAAGACACATTATTGTGTCTAAAGACCCCTTAAGACCTCTTAGGACCCCTTACCATACACTAATGTACATGATAAGGGGTCCTAAGACATTGCAATGGATTTTAAGGGGTCTTAGGACACAGTAATGTGCCTTAGAACCCCTTATTACCCCTTAGGACCCCTAAGATATATGGTAAGGTGTTGTAAGGTTTCCTAATGGATCATTAGGGGCCCTAAGACACATTCATATGTCTTATGACCCCTTACAACCCCTAAGATATATGGTAATGAGTCCTAAGAGGTTACACGGGGTCTTAAAACACATTAAGGTGCCCTTATGACCCCTTATAACCCCTTAGGACCCTCTAGGACCCCTCTCTCTATATATTAGGGGTCATAAGGTTTGTTAAATGGTCTTACGACACATTAATGTGTCCTAAGACCCCTTAAGACCCCTTTGGACCCCTTACTATACACTAATGAATAGTAATGGGTCCTAAGGGGTTGTAAGGGGTCTTAAAGAGTCATAGGACACATTAATATGTCCTAGGAGTTGTTATGACTTTTTAGGACCCTTTAGGAGCTCTAAGTTGTATGGTAAGGGGTCCTAAGGGATCATAGGACACATTATTGTGTTCTACAACCCTTTATGACCCCTTATTCCTTTTAGGACCCCTCTCTCTACATCTTAGGGGTCATAAGGGTTGTTAACGGGTCCTAGGACACATTATTGTGTCGTACAACCCCTTAATACCCCTGATCATACACTAATATATGGGAATGGGTATTAAGCGGTCATAAGACACATTAATGTGTTCTAGGACCCCTTATTACCCCTTACAATCCCTTAACCCCTCTAAGATGTAGGGTAAGGGTTCTAAGGGGTACTAAGGGGTCAAAGGATACATTAATGTGTCATAGGACCCCTTATGGCGCCTAAGTACCCTTTACGACTCCTCTCGCTAAATCTTAGGTGTCATAAGAGTTGTTAACAGGTAATAAGACACACTAATGTGTCCTAGAACCACTTAAGACCCCTTAGGACCTCTTACCATACACTAATGTATGGTTAGGAGTCATAAGGGGTCTTAAGGGGTCATAGGACCTATTAATGCTTCGTAGAACCTTGTATGGCCGCTTAGGACCCTTTAAGACCCCTAAGATGTATGGTAAGGGGTCCTAAGGTCTCCTAAGGGGTTATAAGGGGTCTTCAAACACATTAATGTGTTCTAGGACCCCTTAGGACCCCTCTCTACATCTTAAGGGTTGTAAGGACTGTCAAGGGGTTGTAGGACACATTAATGTGTCCCATGACATCTTACCATACATTAATGAATGGTAAGGGGCCCTAAGGGGTCTTAAGGGGTTCAAAGACACATTAATGTGTCATAGGACCCCTTTTAACCCCTTATAACCCTTTAGGACCCCTAAGATGTATGGTAAGGGTTCCTAAGGGGTTATAAGGGGTACCGATACACATTAATATGTCTTAGGACCCCTTATGACACATT
This sequence comes from Thuja plicata, assembly GCA_018584345.1. Lineage (NCBI taxonomy): Eukaryota > Viridiplantae > Streptophyta > Pinopsida > Cupressales > Cupressaceae > Thuja > Thuja plicata. The sequence goes on from MU223734.1 coordinate 802,308, forward strand.
AGGACACTTGAAGATCCCTCTGTCTATGTATTAGGGATCATAAGGGTTGTTAAGGGGTCCTAGGACACATTTAATGTGTCTTAGCACCACTTAGATCCCTTACAACCCCTTATGACTCCTTACCAAACACTAACTAATTGTAAGGGATCCTAAGGGTGTTAAGTGACCCTAATGGGTCCTAGGACACATTAATATGTCCTAAAACCCCTAATGATCCCTTAGGAACCTTTATGGCCCCTTAGGACCCCTAAGCATACACTAAAGAATGATAAGGGGTCCTAAGGGGTTGTAAGTGGTCTTAAGGGGTCCTAAGACACATTAATATGTCCTAGGACCGCTTATGACCCTTTAGGACCCCTAAGATGTATGGTAGGGGGTCCTAAGTGATCATAAGGGATACTAGGAAACATTAATGTATTATAGGACCCCTTAAGACCCTTTAGGACCCTCTAGAACCCCTCTCTCTACATCTTAGGGGTCGTAAATGTTGTTAAGGGGTCATAGGACACATTAATCTGTTCGAGGACCCCTTAGACTCCTTGCGACCCCTTAGGACCCCTTACCTTACACTAATGAATGGTAAGGGATCCTAAGACACATTAATGTGTCCTAGGACCCTTCATTTCCCTTACATCCCTTTAAGACCCCTAATGTGTATGATAAGGTGTCATAAGGGGTTTAGACCACATTAATATGTTTTAGGGCCCCTTATGGCCCCTTACCATACACAAATGAATGGTAAGGAGTCCTAATGGGTAGTTAGTGGTCTTAAGGGGTCATATGATACATTAATCTATTGTTGGGAATTCACTCAGTTTCTCAAAAAGTTCTCTTCTTTTTGCAAGGGAGTTCCTCAGCTTTTCCTTAAGCTCATTGATCATCTTGTTCACATCTTCTAGCTGCTTCTCATACTTGTATTTATCCATGTTGGTTTTTATGGATCATTTCCTCAAGCAGTTACGCTTAATATCAAGAGGATCGATGCTTTGATACCAATTTTTAGTATTCAAAAACACTGAGGGGGGAGTGGATCAATGCAGATTGGTACTTAATAATTTTCACCACCGATCTAAAAAATCTAAACAACAACTTCCAGACAATAAAACATACAACTGATAATATCAAATAGAAGAAAATAACATCAAGTATTCACATAAGACATACACATTTTTCACATGGAAACCCTTGTAAGAGGGAGAAAAATATGGTGAGGATGACACCCACAAATCACTTCACTACTATAAAAAGTGTTTTCCCTGTTACGATCTACAATACTCTGTTAAGAGTTCACCTTGTTAAAAGTGAGTAGTAGCTTGTTAGAAGTACCAAACGACCTAGTAGGGTCTAATTTGCAAGAGGATTTCAAAACCTCAATTTAGAAGTTACCCTGATAAAGGATTTACAATAAGAACATGTTAAATTTCACCCAATTAAGGGATTTAGCTTGCCAGCTTATAGGGTTGCCCTAGAGTAATGAACTTCGTCTCTTGATTTGTAGAATGGCACTGTTTTCCTATCATATCCCCTCTACTCTTTTTTCTATGATGTTGTATAGATCTCTTCTTCTTCAATCTCTAATCACCCAACATGAAAATATGATCACAAGCTTAAATCAAGTGATTTAGATCACCTTATATAGTGTTGTCCTTAACTTAGTTAAGACCTAGAAAATTTCCATCATATTTGGCCCAAAGTATTGACCAAGCACCTCGATATTAGAGTCAATGATACCTAACATGTCGGCCTCAAATGTAACATCCATGGTTATGACCAATAGCCGACCTCTGATCTACCGCATTAATCAATTTAATATGAAACTCTAATCGGTAGACGAATAGGTACGATACCTTAATCATCAAAGCCATAAATCACTCAAAACACTAAATTAGCTATCGCAATCCAAATCATGGATTTCACTAACCACATAAAAACATCCTCTAAGATCGCAATGCCAGATCTGTATGGAAACTCTTCCACTACCAAATTCTCTGACTGAAATGTTTTTTCATGTACATCGATAAATGCACTTAGTTATTTTTACCATTACTGATCATGCAAAGATCTTATCGGTCGCTCCAATAATGTTAACTAACAATGTCACCATCAATGAAAACCAATTATGCCTCCCTTTTGACCGCTCCTCATAAGGATTCCAATAACCACCATAATGCCAACAAATTCAAAGCTTTAATATGCAAGATTGTAAAGCAACATGTACTCTATTAGAACAAAATTTCAAGTTATCTTGTGATAGTGATACTTCAGATGCCAATGGGACATCGTATAAGAAGATGATAGGAATTTTGAACAACTTGACCACAACAAGACTTGATATTTCATATTCTGTCAGCATACCTAGCCAATTCAAGGTTAATCCTCTTGAGGCTCATTGGAAGGAAACAAAGAGAGTCATTTGATACCTTCAAGGCACCATATATTTTGGCATTAAATATACTAACCATTTGAATGTAGTGTTGATAGAATATTTTCATTCTGATTGGGAAGGTGATCCGGATGATCGTAAACCATCAATTGGTTATGCATTCCACATAGCATCATGTGTTGTTTCTTGTAGCAACAAGAAGCAACCAGTAACCAACTATTTCCCTTTAATCTACTAAAGTTGGGTACAAAGCATTTTTCAGTCTTACCTATCAAGTAGTTTGGCTAAGGAGAATTCTTGAAGACATTGGACAAAATTAAGAAGGGCCTACTTCAATCAAGCATGACAATCAAAGTACAATCAAGCTTCCAAACAATTTTAATTATCATGCAAGATCATAGCATATAGAAACTCAAAATCATTTTGTAAAAGAGAAAATTTAGACTCAAGAGATAGAACTGCATTATTGTAATATCAATGACAATGTAGCTAATATATTCACCAAGTCATTGGTAAAAATAAAGTTTGTAACATTTAGAGGTATGTTAGAAGTCAAACGAAAAATCTATATTCCTTAAGGGGGAGTGTTAAAATAAGTCAAATAACATTGATGTTTAATGAGTTGTACAAAGATTTTTTGTTTAAAATAATAACTAACTGAAGATCTATCCCTCAGATAGCTATCAAGAGCCCAGTTACATGTACAGTTAGCTATCAAGAGTCTAGTTACATGGCTGTCATGAATAAGTTTTAGTTTAGTGAGTTGTCAAATATTTAAGTTGAATGATAGAAAGATGGTTGAACATACAATAGGTATATAAACATGTAATTGTTGACGAGTAAATCAAGTTTTAGTATTTTTTCCTATGCTTCTTTTCATCTTTTATTTTGTTTATGTTCTGTTGTTCTATATTTTTCTAATTCCTACATGACAACACATAAACATTTTAACTATTCAGTATTCAATCATACAATTCAATACCATAACATATTATTAGTATTCAATCGTACAATTCGATACCATAGCCCATTACTAAAGTCTTATTTTTTTAAAAGATAAATCAAAGTAGCGTGAACCCCACATCAAACAATTATTTTAATATAATTTAAAATATCCTTATTCCATTTCAAGAAAGTGATCAATCAAAGACTCTTTTTTTCAGCTGGCTTCTCCCAAAATAGTGAGTAGTTTAGTACGCCTGAGTTGGCCTAGTGGTGGAGAACTTGTACTCTTGAAAGGGAGGTCACAATTTCAAATCCCACTAGGGGGTAGGGTATGTACGCCTCGTTTGTAGCATAATAGATGCCTCCTGGAAGTAGTCCCATATATACAATTTATGCTCTATTCTAAATCCCCGTCATCTATTTTAAAATATATAAATTTTGAATACCAAATAACTTTTATTTGTCATTGCATACCTTATTTACTTCCATATTATGTGAGATAAATGTAAATATGTAATTCAACATATCGATCGCACAGTTATAACATATAAAAACCATTTTTTTTCTATTAATATCTCAGACTTGAGCATTACATATTTAATTTCACAAATGCGTGACACAAGCTGAATATTAATTTCTACAAACAAAATTCTAAAATTACATATTACGAAGTTGCTGGAAATTGTCAATCATAACATATCTACGCTTTTGTGACAAGATGAAGTTTTTCATTTCTCTCATACTTTTCAATTCAAAACATTATTTTGTTGTATAGTTTACCTCAAGTTAATACTTTCCGAAATAAAGGAAAACATTTGATTTGAAAATGTCTATCCCCAACTCAATGACACGCACTTGACCAGATCCAGTCATGTCAGCATCATTGACTTGTATATAGACAAAATGCCAAGAAAAGGGAATCGATTTAGATAATGGAAATTAAAAAATAGGTCTGTTAAAAAATATATTAAAAATAGGTTTAATAAAATTTAGTGCGAAGACCCAACCAATTCTTATGCTATTAGAATCGATATGCTGCCTATAAACTGTAACTTGGGGCTTCACAATTCCCTCTCATCTGTATTAAAAACACCATGACGCTCAAATTGGATTTCCTTGCGTTGTTATTTGCATCTATACTGCTGCTCTTCTTCTTCTTCTCTCATGGTGCTGAAACTCGACCTCTCTCTGAAGATCAAAGTATCCCTCCATTCTCCCATGATTATCAAAGTTTAAGTATGTTTACAATTTCTTATCTATTGAATAGGTTAAATATTACAAGTAACATTTATAGCCTTTCAGTTCTTTGCTCTACCTCAAAGAGGTTTCAGGAATGGGTAGGTCCATATGAGATTTCTAAAATTGTCAATGGTGGCCTTCACTGAGCTTAGATCCTTGCTAAACTGACTCACAAGTCTGAACCCTCCATCAAAAAAAATTACAAATACGTTTACAGAAATAAAATCTCGGTGGTCTATTTTGAGGGTGAAGAGGTCAAACGACTATGTAGTTCATCATATATAAATATTGCTCATCATATATAAATATTGCTCTTTATGTAAACTTTGTTGTATAAAATGTCTTAACAGCTTCTATGGTTTAAATACAGCCTACAAAGACTATGGAACTTTAAATCGTGTTTTGGTATTAGCTGAGCGAGTATGTAAATATTTTAAATTTCGGTAGAATTGGTATTTTTTTATCGCTTTGTTGTCAAAATCTGAATTTCTTGAACCGTGCAGCTAGACGCTGACTCTCCTGGAGTTGGAGGATGCTGTACAAGTAGCTGCTGTGCACTGTGTTGCTCTTAGTCTATGGAAGAGGGACTTTCAGACTATATCTGTGCAAAAGGGTTTTGAGATGTACTCTTAAATGGTCTAGATAATGAATCATAGAAAACTTCTTAATAGTCAACTTCTCTTGTACAAAATAAAATGGTTGTTAAATGACTCTTTCTTTATTTCTAAATATATAAAGTTTAATAACAACTGAGTATAAGTTAGAAAGTATCTCAAAAGGCCTATATGAGTTTATTCTGTTTCCCATGGTTATCAGAAGTTCGATTCTGACAAGAATGAATTGGGGGTTGTTTCCCATGGTTATCAGAAGTTATATTCTGACATGAATGGATTGGAGGTTTTTTTTAGAAAGTATCATAAAAGGCTTATATGAGTTTATTCTGTTTCCCATGGTTGTCAGAAGTTCGATTTTGACAAGAATGAATTGGGGATTGTTTCCCATGGTTATCAGAAGTTATATTCTGACATGAATGGATTGGAGGTTTTTTTTTTTTTTTAGAAAGTATCTCAAAAGGCCTATATGAGTTTATTTTGTTTCCCATGGTTATCAGAAGTTTGATTCTGACAAGAAAGAATTGGGGGTTGTTTCCTATGGTTATCAGAAGTTATATTCTAACATGAATGGATTGGAGGTTTTTTTAATCTGCAAAAGGATATGAAATAACTTTTGGTTCAAATATAATTTCTTTGTTTTGTTTTCTGTTAGAAATAAGTGTCTTATTAGGGATAATATAAGAAATGAGGATTCTAAGGGCCTTTCAGTCTGGTCTATGTGGGTTTCATGATGAGGATACTTCCCAGTTTTCCTTTCAATGTCTATGTTCATCCGATCTCTCGAGTCAATGGTGTAGATGTTGAAATCATTCTAATATACATGCTACTTTATTGTCAAATTTCTTGGCTCGATTGGGTTGGAATCTTAAAACTACTTCTTTTCTAGGGATGTCTTGGGATATTGGTTTTATTTTTCTTGTGTGGCAAGTTGGTAGGAGAAAAATCACCATATTTTTCAAGGGTATTATCATGCCATTGATTATGCTTGGCATAAAGTGTGAACTTCAGTTTGAGAGAATTGCTACACTAAATGAGCTTTAGATAGACTCTTGCTCCTATGGATCTAATGTTTGTCCAACATTTGGACTTGAGTAATTTTCTTGGTTCTTCTAATGGTAAGTCCCTAACTCCTCCATCTCAAGAACCTCCCTCTTGTAGGTTTAATAGAGATGATCATTGGATGCCTCCTATAAATAATGTGTTTAAAATTAATAATCTAGGTTCATCTAGGGGTGATCATTGACTAGTTGGGATTGGTGGTGTTAAACGTGTAGTTTTGGTTTCTTGTGGTTATTCTTTCTTGCAGCTAGTGGAGTTGGGGCTAGCAACTAGATGGAAACTCATGTCCTTTTTGTTTCTTTCTAAAAAGCCTATGATTTTGATTAGAATCTTGATGTTTATGAGATGGATTCTATGATTTAGTTTACCTTCGAAATAATAAGAATTATTAGAATTTTTGTTTGCATCTCATGGTTTTTGTTGCCAAACTTCATGATTTATTTTAGCACTTCAATTTTGTTTCTTTTTCTCACATTCATCAAGAATAGAATATTGTTGTTGATTTTAATGCTAAATGGATAGTCTATAGTCCAATTGGATGGAAGCTATGACATTGTATTTCTCTTTCTCCTGATCAAATTCCTCTATTTTAACATCTACTTCAGAAGGATGTGGGTTAATTATTGTTTCTTTTTCTACATTTTGACAATGATATGCATTTTTCAATTTGCTAGTTTGTTTGTAGACCTTCTCGACTCCTAGTTTCCTTTCTATGATAGTGATGGCTATATTGAAATAGTGTTGTATTATTTTTGGATCCTCTCAATAGAAAATTTTATCCCTTTCTATGGAAAAAAGAATTCGTTTGAGTTTTTAAATATAAAAAAGTGCACCTTAAACTTTAAAAAAATGATTAAAATTCAAATAAAATTAAAAATCTAAATCTTAAATATGAATTTGAAAAGTTTTTTTTTTTTTTTTTGTAAGTAGCTAATTTAGTTCAACTCTCATAAGAAACCAATAAAAAATCAATAAAACATGTGAAATTTATAATAATATAAAAAGTAACTCAAATCGTAGAAATTACATAAACAAACTGCTCACTAGTTTCTTTCGTGTTGGTTCTTTTTCTTGGTAGTGCTTTTTATACCTGCAACTCAGGTATATTCCTCTATAGGCCCAAATACTGATTCAACAAGGAGAATAAACACCATTCAATAAGATCCTAAAACCTTCTACAATTTGAGCTCCACAAACTCATGTGGGTATTACCTATCTTCTTCCTTTAATATTCAATATTACCACAAACAGGCAGGTATGATGGATGCAATCATAAAACATGTAAATGGTAATAGATTTTATAAAGATTGATGAGAACCACACATTCTAACATACTAGACCTATTCCCTATCTAGTGGGTATGGATTTACTCTAAATGAAAAGACTCTTAACAACAACATACATCAAATGTAAAACCTGCAGATGATCTCTGAACTTGACTATGCCTTACATACTCAATTCACACTTCTTGGAAGTAGATGTAGTTATCCAATTCTTTACTCACTAAAACTACTTTAAGGATGTTTAATTCTATTTGAAAGAAACCCTAAAACAAGTTAGACCCTCTTCCCTACAGAGTGATTGATTGAAATATCCTTAACAACCAACCCAAATGAATACAAGAAACTGAAACAAAGACATTACTATTCAATAAGATTTCACAAATTACAGGAGGTTACAGACATATATTATTTCTAAAATATCTAAATATTTACAATCAGAACTAAAATGACCACTGATAGTCTTAATTCAATATGTAGAGCTTACAAGCCTTTTGTGGCATAAAATTCCCATCCATACAAATGACTCAATAAACCCTAGATATACGAATTGGATACCATGAGTTTAGACCACCTTAGGGAAAAAACAAACCCTAATACACAACCACCACAACTCAGGAACCAAGCCCTCATTAAAGTAGAATGGACAGGGAAGAAAAAAAAGTCTCAGAATATCCTCAAAATCTGATCCAAATCCTAAGTAACCACCAACAAACATTTATGAAGCCATAGATATGAAAAAAATATCTCTCTGGAACCCTACGACCACATAAATACAACCCACAAGATCAGGTTGATCCATCTACTTCTCTGTAACTTGGAAGAGCACCGCCATGGCCATGAAACCCTCTATGTTGGTTTGAAAATTCAAATTATACATCCTCTAATGGTCATCATGGCGTGGAAATATTATCAACGACTAAGATTGAATCATACTTTCAAGTTTAAAACACAGTCATTGATCTTCACTTAAAAGAAAACCATGAGCACAAGACACCTGGTAGTTCCTCATAGCATCTCAATCTCATTTGACCTTTTAGACATGTGTCGATCAAGAGTGAACCCTCAATGCCTATCCTTCATGCATCTCTTGATCGAGGTAAAGCACTTGCCGCCCCATCATACTTAACATGATTTTCCTTTACCCTATCTTAGATCCAGACCCAAGATCATAGGATACTACATGTCAAATAGTCATAATGCCTCAACGGTTAACCTTCACTCTCTTTCAATCCCAGGCAATGCGCTTACCATCTAATGAAAACCAATATGTATGACATATATCTTCACCAGAATCATGACCTGGTCTCGCCAATTGCCAGACGTCCCAAAAGTGTGATGCCACAAATATTTAACTTCCCTACATCTTATGATTAAGGTTTTACACCCACCGCTTGAATGAAAAGATCTAAAAATAATGCTTTATCCTTACAAATTGCAGGCCCCACTTCCCGGAAAGGACATGTGTTCATTTGGCGTAATGCCTCATTAAATACCTTCCTCACATATTGACCTTTACAGGATCATGACATTCATTGGATCAAACTAGATCTGCTCGATGCTTATAATCCTTTAGCCCAACATGCATCTTCCACGTGTCACACTTTGATTCGCTCTACATGGAACCCTCTGATTCCCTAGGCCCTCTGCCACCTCACAATCCTAATTATTTATCCGTTCCACATGTCACATAGTCACAATGCCATGATCAGACTTTCCCTCTCGTGACTCAGATCACGCCCTAACACCCTACCCACACCTATCACCATGTGGAACCTTCTGCCACATCATCTCCATACAGGCCACAAAATTACCTTCTTGTCTGCCAGCTAGTTGCTACTAATTGCCACCTAACCACTTGGCCTTGAACCACCAGCCAAAAATTCATGTGCCTTTCAACACTTAACCATTGTAAGCTCGAATATAAGAATATTAGGTTCCTACTCCACACAACCAATGTGGGACAAAGGACTTGGAACGCTTTAAAACAAAATATGAACCAACGAAGGTGCCATGGATTCTTTGACCATTTCCAACCCTTTTTTGCTACGCAGAGACAATCCAAAGGAAAAAAAACTTGATGTCCACATCCCTCTACAACCTTCTCATGTGAGATAAAGAGAAAAATCCCCTACAACTTGAAGATTTCAGCCATGAAAGAAGGTTGAATCTCTGCAAAAATCATAAAATTATACTCACGGAAATGAGTACCAACACTTTGTTCTTCAAATTATTTTTGATTAGGGGTAAACATTTTTTGAAGGGACGTAAAACCCTTCACAAACAAATTTTGATGGGGATCTAGAACCCCTAGATAGGACAACTACAAAATATACAACATTACAAACCAACAATTGTCAAATGACAATGAAATAATAGCCTAGGAATTAATAATGCAAAGTACAAGTTTCACCAATCAATAGCCTAAAGCCTAATAGAAAACAATATAGTGATTTACATGCCCCCCTAAACCTCTCATTCTTCAAATTGTTTTTAATTGAGTCACTAGGGAAAGGGCATTGATACAAAATTGTTCTCCAAAATGTTATTAGATAAAAGATCATGATATTTAAATTTGGGGCTTTAGTTTTCAATATTGATTCATTACAATTTAAATTTAGTGATGCCTCTATACATTTTAGCCATTTTATGATTATTTTATTTTTAAATAATTAATATTGAAAAAATCTAAAATTTAAGTATTGTATTAAGAGGATAACATAAGTTTTAGGGCTTATAGTTAGGAATTTCAATTTAAAAAATAGGTTGATTAGAGGGGTAATAGACATGCTTCACATTTTTAATGCTTGTTATTATTTTTCGTGTTTTACTCTATAATATAAGTTGGAAGATATAGTAAGAAAAATATGAAATCCAAAATTTATTTTAATATATATAGATATTTATAGTTAAAGGTAAAGTATGTAATGAAGGTACCTTGACATTATTTTACAATGAAATGTTTCTCACTAAAAAAAACACTAGTAGGAACCCAAAAACTTTCTAATGGCTAGGCAATACCTCAAGCATAAACGACTAAACGAAAAATGAAGCTACTAGAGTTCCTTCAAAATATGGGCCACCTTCAAGTCATTGTCAATAAGTAGGCTATGGAGATCAATGAGCTCCTTTATCATATTAGAATGCTCCACACCTTGTTTAGTGTGACTCCTAGCTCTTGTGGATTGTGGGCCTTATTTTAGAGAAGAGATATTGGTCCCTTCCTGAACCACATCCTGGGCATCCACATTATTTTTTAAACCTTTTATCATTTGAATATTATTTTCTCAAATGATATATCCTCCTTTGATTTTTGTAGCCATCCTTGAATTCTTCTATTTGTCATTAAGGACTTTACATTGTTTAGTACTATCAATCATAAAAGAATGTCTTATTTTACAACCACTTCCAGCCAATGATTCACATTGTTGATTATATCCTCTAAATTGGTTATCCTAGAAACATAACCATTTAAAAGAATCTTGATATCCATTTCAAATTTATCTACGATAGATAAGATTTTATAGTTATGATCTCTCTTTATCTTAGAGATCACACCTATTTCTATCTTCTCAAATTGGTTATGAATGTCTTGTATATTCTCATTAACAATATTAAATTTAGAGATAAACCAAGAGTAAAGTTTGGCCTCCTCAAATGAACCTTCCTATATTTTAGAAATATTGTTCTCCACATTGTCTGCACTGTTCTTAAACACATTATTACCCACATATCCTTGTTACTTATCAACCTACTCTTTGAAAAACTTTTCCTTCACTTGATCACCCTTCGTAGGGGAATTTACTTTATTTTCACCTATGTCATCATATCTTGTCTAGTCACTTATAACCTCCTTTCAGACTTCCTCCACAATTAATTTTTTTTATTTCCCTTGAATCTTATTTTTTGTACCATCTTTTTTAGTATGCATGGAGAGTTTCTCTTATCTTTGAATAACTCATCCTCACAAAAGGAACCACTAGAAAATGATTGGAAATTTTCTACTTCCTATGCTTGTTGATCTTAGAAAGAACATCCTCCTTCCCAAAACATTTCATCTCATCTCCAAACCCGTTAACAACTAATTTTATATGAATATTGGTATAATTCAAATAGATAGGTTGGTAGGACTTTTGTTTATGATTTTTTCTTTTAATATTTCTCTTGATATAGATAAAGATTTAGCATGCTCCATGATGAGAAAGATGAGATCCTCATGGAGAACATATAGATTGGATATTTGGCCTATTCTTTTAGCCCCAACTCAAGTTAGGCAAATAGATAAAAAGTATAGGAAGTCCTCTACTTATCAAAAAAAATGAATCAATAAATTAAAATGGTGATTAAATAAACTAGTAAAAAAACCATAGAAGTAAAATATCTCTTTACTACCTAACTAATCTTCACCCAACAAAGCTTGATATAATGATTGTCATAAAAACCTATGTTGGAGGAAACTAGAAAGTCACACTACCACTTCCTAAACAACCTGTTGAGTGCATATGTAAGGGCCTTTCTATATATAAATAATTTATTTCATTGAGTAGAGAGAATTGTGATTTGGGAAATCTAATCCTCACTAATCACCAACTTCATATTGAGCACATAAAGTTATCTACCCTTCTACCCATGAACTAATATCCCCAATTATTTTGTATTTTGGTAGCATGGAGATGATCCATATAATGAGAAACTCCTTAAGCTTATTCTAAACCTCAATATTATTTCTCCATCTGTCATAGATGGAGGGATTTATACAACTTCTCTCAACTTTTCTTGAAGAGACCAAATCAAGGTAAAAGTACTAAGAATATATGGGAAATCAAGGTGAAAGTTGCAATTCATAATGGCCTGATAACAAGACACCCTATCTACTTAAGATTACATTATTAATTATAAGGCATACTTCAAAAGGAAGTGGAAAATTTTGATTCCACATAATCTCATGAATAGACACAATGATTTATTTGAGAAAAAAATGTCACCACACTCTCTTCCCTTAGGATGTTGGTGGTGTCGCACTAATAAAAATTTTGTAGGATAGAAATGAGATTAATTTTTTTTTTAGATTTTGTACAACTTATATTGAGGGTTCCTTTTAGATAATTAATAACATTCAACAAGCCACCTCCATCCAAATTTTTGTGCATTGCATAGATTGGGATAGTTTCACACCAATGAAGATGACTTTGTCTCCAGTGAAGTGGTTTGGCTAGGTAGCCAATGGAAGTATACAATTTTTGTCCAAACCAACTTTGTACAATGTGATCTCTCAAATTTCCCCTACAGAAATAGGTCTTAGATTAACCTTATCCACCCAATAAAAATTTATTGTAAACACTCCCAAGGGGGTATATCAACACTAGACTCTCTCTCATCTTCTTTGAATTGGGATCAATAAATATATCACAAGGAAAATTTAAATTTGTGGTAATATTCAATTCAAAATTATAAGAAACAAATTTATATACATAATTCTGATCATTTCATAGGAAAATAAGAAAACTACCCTCAATAGAAAAGGCATTGTATATCAGAGATTGTGAGAAAAAAAATTCTCTCCAAAAATATTATTGTTCCTTTCTACAAAAAAATTACCATTTGACATTAGAAAGAAATAGGGATCAAAGGGAAGAAAGATAAAAATTCTTAGAATACCCAAGCCAATGTTTCACCAACTATCATTAAAATAATTGGGAAAACTCCAACACAAGTTCAAAAAGGAGAGAATAACGTTAAATATCAATGATAAATGAAAATAATGATGGACATAATTCTCAACATCCATTTTAGAGACTCAACACCCACTCGACAATAAGTAACCCGTCTCTCAAAAATTATCTATAATTAGAATTTTATCCTGAGCTATAAGCCAAAAAAGGATATTAATATTTGAGATAACCCTATGATTCTCAATGTAGGCCAAAGAAAGTGGGAGGAGAAAGAATGTCCATCTCCATTAAGAAATAACTAGACAATTAAAACTTCCTAGAAGTGGAATCATTCCCAACCAACTTATCCTCTACAACAAATGTCATTTTATGAATATTATCCAAGGGAGGTTGTATAGCCAAGAAATAAATACTCACATAAGACATATTTGCATCTACCATTTTCTAAATTGTCAGGAATATAGTAGAAACACCTTTGAATACAAGAATCTCTAAGAGATGAGGTCCAAGGGCTAACCCTTGGAGATAAATTTCTTACCTATAATTCATCCCAAAATATAATTTTCCTACCATTTTTTAATATCCACCATAATCCTTTTCAAAATAATACATCTATCTCTCCAAAGGTATCTCAAATAAGAGAACTAGGAGGGGGGCATTATGAGCATCTTGAACGTCACAAAAAAATTAGAAGCACAAAAATATTCATTATATAAATTGTAAACCTATTATACATTATCCACTAGTAATCTCCAAATATATTGAGTAGATCAAGGTTAGGATCTTTTATTTTATGAATTCCCAACATTTCAAGCTTCAAGGGGTTGAAAAATTTGTTCCAAGCCATCAATTGAATGTGATTTTTATCTTTGGTACCAATTCAAAGTTATGTTGGATTGATTGAATTTTCTAAAATAATTTTCAATGAACCTTGAATAAGATCAAAGTATACATTGGCAAATATTAAATGGAGACTTCAATGAGTTGAATCATATTGTCACCTTCAACCTTACCATAGATTGAAATTGGTCCAAGAGATCCTTCCAAAATGTGTTAGAGGCCCTAGTAGAGAACAAATGCATACAAAAATTGTAATGTTCCCTTCCTAAGTTAATTTGGTATAGAGAGACCATTAGCCTATTCATGTGATTCTTATAGGATAATGAGTGGGGCTAGGGAATCATGGATTTGTTGACACAAGTAGTCTCTTGTTCATATAGGTATAAGGAGCCAACACCTTATTGTACATATAGATTTAGTTTTCATCGATGCCAAACTATTTGAATGATGAAATATTAGTGATACTCTATTGATGACACTATTGTTGGATTGAAAGATGGTGTTGTTAGAATATATGAATATGTTTAGTTAATTTTATTTTCTTGATATGTTTCTCTTAGGTCTAGAAGTTATTTATCCATAGGCTTCCATTTGTATTCATAAGCTCTGGAAGATTCACTTGAATTGTTATGGTTGTATACTATTGCAAGGATTATAGTTGTATTCATGTGCTCCAAAATATGTTCTTACATTTACCTCATTTTTTTTGAATACTTCTATTATGACTATATACTATTACATTGTTAGCTTCACATGTATTTTAGGATAATACCATTATTTTCCTAATGTTGTTCACTATAAATGATGTCAGTCTATTTACTATTGTTCAAAACTTTTCCTTCTTTTTTATTTTAGTCATTTGTTAAAGGAAAACTTAATACTTTGTGGTTATATTAATGTCATTTATCTTTGGTGTGAGTTTTCTAACTGGCTACAATAATCACAGTAAAGTGATATTTTGATTGATGAATAATATTATAGATTTTAATCTATATATGAGGTTGTTCCTACCCACCTATTACCTAGCATTTGCTGACTTTTTTTGGTAGTAGTTGTTCTAACATATGTGTTATAAATGAAGACAAGTCTTCTGCTTATTTATTTGGGAAAAATTTACATAAATATATGTGGCCATCTAGACATGAGTCTTCTACTTATATCTATAATTTAATAAAAATATATTATCCTTTGATTCATGGGAGCATGAATAGGGTTTTGGAAAACCAAGGAAAACACTGAGAGACCAAATAACACTATCCTAATGAAAAAGGATGTGAGGAACCTAAAGAGGTTTCCTTCGTCAGAATATTAAGAAGAAATAAAGAAATAACATAAGGATTCTTAAAAAACTACAACAAACCAAAAAGAAAAAAGAAAACACTAAAGCAATAGACCCCACATCTAACTATGAAAGGACAATATTGTGGATTTTCAAAAGATAGAACACATATGAAAATATTATAATTTATTCACCTTGCACCGATAATATACACAACTAAAATATGACAAGACACTCTAGGGTCTCAAAATACTAAAGTGGAAGTGTAAGATCTAAATTTGGAGCGGTTTTGATGCCCTAGATCTCCTAAATAAGATTTGTATAATGGAGGGAAATCCTATGTCCAAATTCAGGATATTACATTTAATTATATTGACCAAAAGGATGGAAAAGAGCATGTAAAGAATTATGTAATAAAATGCCTACCTCATGACATAGAAGATCTAGAAAAACTCATTTTCTGAGTTCTGTAGACTATTTCTTGAGATTCTGACAGTTGATCCCGAATCGGAATGTAGAGACGAACAAAACCCAGAAATCATTTTCCATTCTGATGTCGTCTTATGAAAAAGTTTGACCCTGTACCACTTTTTCCAACTCAACCTGCTCAACTCTGAAAGTGTCCCTGTTCACACAGTCCCAAAGAAATCCAAAAAGGGTATCCAGATCTGGCCTCGGATCCTCTGTCGTGCACCTACAAATATCTGAAAAGGGATTTTGGGGTGGCTATATAGGGTTTTTCCTTAGTCCAACCCCCATTTTGGTGGTTTCCACCTCCACAAATAGCCGAATATATAGAATGTATATTGTGTGTGTGTTGCTCTTTGGAAAGAGTCTTTTGAACATGAAATATCAAGATCTAATCTTCTAGATTAACAATCCTAACATAACATGGAAATGAGAAAGCAATACATAGATTTGAATATGATAAAGAAAGCATACCAAGCCCCCAAGGCTAAAGTATTCCTATCAACTCATAATCTGTAATTGCTACCCCATGATAATGTCCTTTGAATGGTTGAATGTTGAAGATGGTAGATCTAAAGAGAAGGCCTTCTTGCTTCAATGAAGATCTACAATAACTTGTCTTCGAAGAATGCTTTGATTGAAGATGATGGTATGTCCTCCTAGCTTGTCCTTCTATATCATCCTCTTACTTGCTTGCCCCATCATTCCATCATGTAATCTCCCGATTTCGTTTCATGATCAAATGAAGGCAAAAGAGAGTGTTTATATAGAGATTTCAATATAGGTCTCCTAGGGAAATGCGATGGATCGAAATTCAAATTTCACCTCGAATCATGGTCCAATCACATTTTCCATCTAAGGAGAAAACATATTAATTTGAATATCAGAGAAAGCACTTTCGCATCCGAATCTGGAAATGGGAACCAACACCTGTTAGGGGATAGGGTCAACCTCGGCCCTGTCCTAGGACAGGGTCGACCTTGGCCCTATCCTGAGTTTTTAGGCAGGTCAGCAGGATATGGCAGAAAGGCTCCGAGGTCAATCAGGGACCTAGGAAGGTGGGGGAATGAGTTAGAATGTTAAGAAGGCCTAAACAGCCTAGAGAGAGAGTAAGATGAGGCCTAGGAGGATTAATACATAGGTCCTACCTAGAAATAAAATCCATGGAGAGGAAAAATCCAGGAGGATCCATAAGATCCTAACCCTAATTTCTCCTAAACATGTAAAAATGCAAATCTATTATGCAAACATACTAAACGAAGGTGCTAAACTCATCCAAATGGAAGTGATTCCATTTTAGGATGATACAGGAAGTAAAGAAAATAACAAGTCAAATACCCCTTGTTATAATAAATTGGTGTGTCATTATGAGTGACCAATTGCATATAATATGGATAATTATGAGTGATTGGAAAGTATACATAGGGTGAATTGAAGACTCCTTGGGGTTTGTGGGTATAAATACTATAGAAATATTGAGGATTTCTTCTCAATATATTATCCTTGAACCTTAAAAAATTGATCCTAAGAAGGAAAAGGAGCTAGAAATCAGGATCAAGAAGGATAGTTCCTATTTATAAACATGGTCTCTTGATGGCTGATGTCATAATATATAATGTTGGAAATAATGAGAAGTGTGTGTTGAGAGGGGAGGGGTGAATAAGTACCTCTAAAATTTTTATCTCTTTTAACCATTATCCTTTGTGTAATCACTTGTGTAACCAACCATTTTTTCTATACTATCTTTGTGTAAGATATATAAATTATTTAACTTAAATCAAACATGTAAAGATTTATGGAAGTGATTGACTCATAACACAAGATATGGTAACGCAGAAAACCCCTGTTAGAAGGTAAAAACTATGGCGGGGATGGCACCCACAAAAATTTCACTATCTGCAGATTAGAAGGGGTCGGTTAAGGCTTACAATTTTGATCACTTCTGATGATATACCATGTTAGGAGTATCTATGGAGACTGGTTAAGGTCTACTCCATTAAGAGCTTTGGCAACACTGTTAGTGTGCACTTTCTTAAGATATTTACAATAGGATTGTTAAAAACCCCATCCTTGAAAGGATTTCTTGTATTTTCTACACTTGTTAGAATGTAGACAAAAATACTCATTGACCCGAGTGTATTTAATCTAACTATTGTTGATTACAGATCCATTACAATTCACATGTATAAATGTATCAACTATTGTGATTGATTAATACCTCTGTTGCTTGGTAGGCTTTGTTCTTGGTTCTTGATAACCAATTTCATCTTTTGCTATTATGCTTCTTGAAACATTCAGTCTGATCCATAGATGTGCTCGTTGGCTACATTCATCCTTTGAACCATAATAAAGAATGCTTACAAGATCTATTTATAAGATGAGTTGACCTATGTAGTTTCACATATAACAAAACTAACTCTATGATCATAGGTTTACAACTTGACCTTGATCTCCTAGTCTACATGGTTTTGATCACTTAGATTGATTAAAATAATTACAATAATGTTGTTTATCCCTTAAGTAATGGTTTTAAAAACAAATCAAGATTCTATAAATAGAATCAAATTGTTTTATCTGACGTGGAAGTGAGATCTTCCCTATGCAGATGCTGGAATAGTATAGTGTGTATGTACACTTTATCTTTATACTATGTACACTCGGTTAAGATATTTATAATAGGATTGTTAAATCCACCTTCCTTTAAAGGATTTCTTGTATTTTCTACACTTGTTAGAATCCAGACAAAAATACTCATTGACCCGAGTGTATGCAATCTAACTATTGTTGATTACAGATCCATTACAATTCACATGTATAAATGTATCATCTATTATGATTGATTAATACCTCTGTTTCTCGATAGGCTTTGTTCTTGGTCCTTGATAACTAATTTCATCTTTTGCTATTATGCTTCTTGAAAATTTCAGTCTGATCCATAGATGTGCTTGTTGGCTACATTCATCTTCTCATCCATAGTAAAGAATGCTTACAACATCTATTTATAAGATAAGTTGACCTGATGTAGTTTCACGTATAACAAAACTAACTCTATGATCATAGGTTTACAACTTAATGTTGATCTCCTATTCTTCTTGTTTTTAATTAGTTAGATTGATTAAAACAATTACAATAATGTTGCTTGTCCCTTAAGTAATGGTTTTAAAAACAAATCATGATTTTATAAATAGAATACAATTATTTTATCTGACATGGAAGTGAGATCCACTTCTTTTGGGATGTAACTGACTTTCGGCGTCTGATGCTCAATTTTCTCTGAAGTCAGTTTGACTATGTTTCAGTGTTCCTGGCTGAACTATCTTTCAGGTTGGTCTTTGTCTGTTCTCTCAGTTTTCACTTTCGGTTTATACTGCAAAACCCGTGTCATCAGTTTTCCCCTTGCTTAGCATTTTCAGTTTGAACTGAAAACCCGACTTCGGTGTAGTGTAACCAATGGTTTGAACAAATTGTTTTTTCATTGCATGTACTAATGGAAAGACTTTATGTTTATCAATCCCCCCCTTTGACATCAGTATCAAAAACTGATATGTGTAGAAGACTACCAAAATTTCTAGTATGAACACCTTGTATATTACCTTAGTCATTTCATGACTCTCCCTATGCATATGCTGAAATAGTATAGTGTGTATGTACACTTTATCTTATACAATCTTTTCATTTTATCCTCCATGCTCTATTATCATTTTCCCATTTTTTCTTCTTTGCATATATTATTTCACTTTTCCCCCTTTTTAGTACTATATGTTCTGTCTCTATACATATTTACTTTTCTCTCTTTTTTGATAGTAAGGGAAAAGGTGTATAGCTATAGCTTATCAAAACTATGAAAGTGTAAGGACTGCATTTCCTCCATCATCTTCTCCCATTTCTCCTTTAAATGATCAAGAGCCATATTCTCTAATGTTATTTGTGCATGCATGTAATAGATGTTGTCTGCTACAGACATCTCAGGGGTGGTAATAAGTTGCCTAGCTGAACTTAGGTGAGTCCGCAGATGTGTGGGGTTCGGTAATAGTATGGAATGAATCTCGGTAACCTCCTCTCTGAATTGTGACTTTGCTTCCCAAAGTTCCTATCTTAACCATTTTATTTCAATGATTTTCTCATAATGCAATATGATTGTATTTCCATCAGTGGCTAGACTCTGTGCACTTGTAGTTAGATCAGACTCAATCTTTGCTATATTATCATTGTTATCCTTAGTAAACTTTTCTAAAGTGCATAGCTTTTGTATTAAGGAAACGGATTCAGTCAGAATTGGATCTAATTGATTTGATAATTCTACAACCTTTACATTATTCTCTGCCACTTCTTGGCTAATCTTTTCTGTCAATTTGTATTGAAATTTTTGCTCTGCTTGCTCCTCAATTTCTTTTTTTGCATCAACATTTTTTGTTGTGATTTCTTCGGTGAGGATGACAAGTTGATCTAGAATGGGAGCATTGTGATCAACATCAACTTTGGGAACTATCTGACTCAAGATGTCCCTTGTCTTCTCCAGTACCAATGAATCTCGATGTTGGTTCTTTAGTTTTTCTTGCAAATATTTCCTTTGTCAGATTTATCCATATTCTTTGAGAGATTGAAACTCTAATGTAGTTGGGTCACATTTTGGTATTTCAATAATCTCATCTAATGTGACTTCCAACTTTTTCTTCTTTGTTTTCTTCTCTTCTTCTGTGTTCCACCTGTATACAAAATAGTAGCCAGCTTCTCGGCGTGGTCTGATGTGCTACTAGATGGCTTTTGAGGAGTTCCACCTTTCTCTTACTGCTCAATATTTTCTAAAGACATCTCCTTATCAACCTTTGGTGTATCTATAGCTTCGCCTTTTTTTTTCTTTAGTGTGGTATCAATTATCTTTTCTTGCTCATTTGTTTCTTTGTCCACTTCATCAACATCTTTCATCTGTGCATCTTTCTCGGTGGTATCTCCATTTATTTTTCTTCACTGATGGAATTTTGTTCATTGGTCGTGTCCTTCTTTTCTTCAAATGTGTCTTTCTTCTCATCGTTATCCTTTTCCTTGGGTATGCTTGTATCAGGCTCAGGGATCTTCTCCTTCTATGAGATAATATTGATTTCTTGAATCAATAGTGGCATTTGGCCTAGTTTATGAACTTGTACAACATCAACCATAGTGTCTTGTTCATCAGTATGGTCCTTGACAACAGTGACATCTTCATCTTTCTAATTTTCATCTGAAGGATCATTGGTGATTTCTATAATAGTATTAACCACAGTAGTGTTTGGCCATGTCTCATCTGCAACATCCATATTCTTGTTGCTTGTAGTGTACAATTCCTCTTTGTCCAATTTTACTATTGTGACATCTTCATCATTGATAGTAATGTGCTTGGGGCTCTATATAGCCTGATTATCCTTGGTCTATTGATTTTTAGTAGGAGCATACTGTTGCTCGGGACTTGTATCCTTTTTTGGAATATCAAATATTTTTCTCCATTTAGCTTCACTCTTTCTGTCTAGGTCCAGTAAATGTCCTTGGAGCACTTGGTAATATCTTAGCCTCGGTGAGAACCATTTGGAGTGAATTTTCATCATTTCTTTTATCTCCTCCAATTTTGACTTGGGAGGCATGACAGATACTAGGGCTCTTTCCCTAATTTCTTTCTTAGAGTGCAAGGCAAATGTCCATCTTGTCGATAATCTATCTTGTAGTTCTTTTGTCATTTTGTCTGCCAATTGGATTGGGAGGTATTTCAATATGCACATCATTTTAATGATTGCCTCCTCAATCTTATTTTGATCCAAGGGATCCAATGTAAGCCATTTCTTGATTTTTCTATCATTGACTATTCCCGACTTAATGATTGAGGCACATACTTGATCAATAGTTTCTGGAATCTTCTCCTTTTTCTTTTGAATATCATCATCTTTCACGGTGTCCTTGATGTCCTCCATGTCTTCCTTGTTTAGGATTAGCTTCCTTCTTCTCTTTGGTGCTTTGGACTTTTTGGTTGGAGGATTTCTCTTATAGGTCCTTACTTGACCTTTCTTTAATGGTGAAGGACTTGTGTCTTTAGCTATTTGACTTCTTGTCCTTGTAGAAGCCATAGTCCTATTCTTCTTATCTAGTCAAGGTAATGGTGTATCTGAATCTGTAGACTCGGTGCTACTCTCCTTCTCAACTTCACCGATGGGTGACTATCCCTTAGTTTCTTCTTCTGTAACCAGTATTATTTTCTTTAAGTTCTTAACCATCTTGTCCTTCTTCCTGTCAATCTTTTTCACAACCAAACTAGTTTTGATTCTTTCTTTGGCTTCTTCATATGTGTCGAACTTGGGTTGTAATTTATCAATTGGCTCATTTATTAATGCATCAATTGCATTAGATGCTTGATCTATGTTCGCCTCATAGTCAAGTGGAGATAGCCATGCTATTCTCAGTACAATAGGCTTGATGTATGTGAAGTCAGTGTCTACCATGAAACATACATCAGTCTAGAATTTTTCAATTAATTGCTCAGGTATCCTTATTCTCTTCTACATTCTATCCTTGAATCTAGCAAAGTATTCATCCATGACTGACTCAAAATTATCTCCTAGTGATTTTATGAACTCACTAATCTGAATGGTCACTGGTTTAGTTGTGTCCCATTGCACATTTCCTATTGATAGAAAATATTCTTGGAAGTAGAAGAATATGCACATGATAAGTGAACCATACTTACTTGAATTTGATTTTGCATTTCTAATTATCTTTAAGTTCTCTTCTAACTGCTTGAGTAGAAGTTCTGATAGATCCATTTGAGTTCCTTTCTTGACAATCTTGTAGGTTGTATCCACTTCTCTAGATGCAATGTTCTTCATCCTGCTAGCCTGAAATAACTTGTATCCTAAGACACATGCTCCAAATTTCAGTTCATCATCATTTATGGTGGATATTCTTAGTCCTCTTCCATCCCATGTAGCTCTGATATTCTTCTTAATTTCAGCTTTAGGTGGGTTCTTCAATGCCTTTACCTTGTCTCTTATGGGGTATCTAGTGACAGTATGTATCACATCCCTTCTTATGTGTTTAGGTTCATCCATCCATAGCTTTCCATCATGTATCTTGCTTAGCACTAACCAAATACATCCATTCTTGAATTCCTTCGGGAACCCTAGGGCATTTGTGAGCCCTTTTACCTTGATGTGCTTGTGCTCATCCTTGATAGTACCATCATCTTCGCATAGCTTATTGAAAGCTTTCTCAACCTCCACATCTCAAATCTCTGCAATCTTGCAATGTATGTATGCGTGCACATCTTCGATGAGAAAAACCCTAGCTGGTATTCGTGAGAATGCTCCAGCATTGACGAGTTGTGAGGCAACTTTTGGGCATATCTTATAATGTGGTTCCTCACATGTACTATTCTTGATAAGTTTGACTTGGTTCTTCTTAATACTCTTCAGCTTAGTAGTTCTAGATGTGGTCGCCATTATTTCTTACATTAGGGATTTTCCGTAAATGATAAACAGAGTTTTTGGTTATTCTTGGTACTTAGTTTAACCTTTGTAGTTGTAACTGATCTTCTTGAAGTGCTTTGAATTGGGTTGGAGTCATTTGGCAATGTTGTCACTTCTTGCTCTGGTTTCATTCTAGTCGCTTTGCTCAAATCATTGGTGAAGAATGAAACCCTTCAGTTGTCTATTTATAGACTTTTCCCTAGGTTGAGTCATTAATGCTCAACCACTCCTTCATGTGTGAAGACAGAATCATCAGTTGAAAAACTAACTTCTCTTTCGGTTATAACACGATGCTTTAGGCAGTCCTTTTAACTTTATTTTTACCGATGGGTTTCGGTGTATTGCAAAGACAACTTTGTCAACTCACATGATTATTGATGGATCTTAGTTTACAATAGAAAATTTAGTTGTTCTTCTTAGGTGGGGTGGTGATGTCACCAGATCCATTGGATAAGGTGTCACCAATTTCATTACTCGGTCCTGCTTCATCAATGTTTGTAACTTTCCTCCACATTTTGTTTCTCATCTTCCTAATGTCTTCAATAGTGTTTCCATTGGCAAAGGTGCTGGTCTCTATCATTCGGTGTTTGTATTCTTTCTTGAGATGACTGACTTTATGACACTGTAAACATGTCATTCTAGGGTTAGTCCATCCTATAGGCCTTTTGTCCATTGTCTCATACAGTTTGCAGCAATGTGACTGAATCTTCCACATGTTGTACAATTTGCCCAAGTATTGTAATCCCATAAATATTAGTTACTAACTCTATTCGGTTGATAGGTAGATTCTTGACCTTTTGGCTTCCATCCTTTCTTTTTCTTCTTCTACCATTCAAGAGTTGTGTGGCCATGCATTTTTCAAGTAGGATAGTATTTGTCCGTGTAGGTTTCCTTCTTTGGTTGTTTGATCTCAGATTTACATTCATATGCTTTATGTCCTTTCTTGTTACATTTATAACAAATTTCTATGAATGAAGATGTAGATTTAGGAATACCTTTCATTTTGCTCTTGCAAACATTTGATGTGTGGCCTTCCTTTCCATAGTGATTGCATGTCAGCTTTCTTGGTTTTGGATTTGCATAGACATTCTTTGGATTAGCTTGATTAGGTGATTCTTCATTCTCGGTATAGCCTAGTCTAGTGTTGTTGTTGTTGGGTCTCCTTTGTCCATCAAGAAAATCATCAATTCTTTTATTGCTTTCTTAAGCTCTCTTGACTATCTGAATATGTTGCTGCTGAATTCTGAGTTCTTGTTTCATCTTTTCATTTTCTTCCCTTATCTCACCAATAGCTTCTATTCTTTCAATGAGTTCAACATTTATTCGGTTTGCCTCTTGACACATAAGAATAATCTGATTTGTAATCTCATGGTGATATTTTGTAAGTCTTTGTATTTCAGACTCTTTTTCTTGTAGATTTTCAGTAATCTTCTTCCTATCATCAATAGCTAGTGTTCTCTCTTGCTCAGCTTGTCTAGCATTGTTCATGACATCAATCATTCTTACCATCTGTGTCTCTTGACCGATTTGCAGAGATTTCACTTTTTCATCCAGATGTTGATTGATTTCATTTAAGCTTGTGATGCTTTTCTCTTATGTATCTAATGCTTTTCTTGTAGTAGATCCTAAAGACTCTAATAGATCTGGTATCTCTTCTTCTTGGTAATCTGTTTCATTAAAATGAGATGCCATAATCTTTCTTTCATCTAACAACTGTCTCATTTTGATTCTAGCTTCTTTATACCACTCATAGAAGATCTAAGTTTCTAGCTTCTTATTCTCAATACTTTTGTCAAGTCTATACTTCTCTATCATATGATGTTTTATCTTAAGTCTTTAAGATTTACAAATAAGAGTTCTAGCTTTGATACCAATTGTTGGAAATAATGGGAAGTGTGTGTTGAGAGGGGAGGGGTGAATCAGTTACCTCTAAAACTTTTATCTCTTTTAACCTTTATCCTTTATGTAATCAATTGTGTAACCAACCATCTGTTCTATACTATCTTTGTGTAAGATATATCAATTCTTTAACTTAATCAAATATGTAAAAATTTATGAAAGTGATTGACTCATAATACAAGATAAGGTAAGGCAGAAAACCCCTGTTCGAAGGTAAAAATTGCAGTGGGGATGGCACCCACAAAAACTTCACTATCTGCAGATTGGAAGGTTAAGGCTTACAATTTTGATCACTTCTGATGACCTACCCTGTTAGGAGTATGTGTGGAGACTGGTTAAGGTCTAATTTGTTAAGAGATTTTGCAACACTTTTTAGTGTGCACTTGTTTAAGAGATTTACAATAAGATTGTTAAATCCACCTTCCTTGAAAGGTTTTCTTCTATTTTCTACACTTGTTAGAATGCAGACAAAAATACTCAATGACCTAAGTGTATTCAATCTAACTATTTTTAATTATAGATCCATTATAACTCACATGTATAAATGTATCACCTATTGTGAGTGATTAATACCTTTGTTGCTTGGTAGGCTCTGTTCTTGGTTCTTGATAACCAATTTCATCTTTTGCTATTCAACTTCTTGAAACTTTCAATCTGATCCATAAATGTGCTCATTGGATACATTCATCCTCTCATCCATATTAAGGAGATCAAGAAAATTATTTAGGAAAATTATTCAGCTCTAAACAATATAATGCTAGAGAAATTTACATTTTATTCAACTATACTATGAGACTCACAACCAAGGAAATGGTTGAATTTAAGAAGGTCAAAGGAAAATATGTATTTTTATATATGAATAATGTCCTAACATCAATGACCATATCCTATTGATTGCATTTGATTATTTTAAGACATTGAATACATGGTGACAAGAGGATGAAGATAATTTTATTCACTTCATAGTGATCTAATGTTAGAGAAAGCTTCATCATCTTTAACTACAATGCCAGGCTCTTGAATATAGAAATGGTGTAATTTTTAGTGGTTATAGAAAATATATATATATTGATATAGAAATGGGTAATACCACAATAGTGGGTTACACTTTTCAGGAGGAAGGAATTCGCCCCAAAAAGCGTGACCCACTAAAACATCTTACATACTTTCGATCGAAATAGTTAAAAACTTTCGATCGAAAGCAACTAACTTTCGATCGAAAGTAACTAGGTTTAGATTTGGTGGAATAAAACCCGCCGAAATAGTCATTGTGACTATTTCGGCTGGGTTGAAAGTGATAGAACAGTGCAATGGCTGGCTTCCGTTTTATCAAATGTCAATTTCAAGTTTTTCACATTTCTAATTTGCATATTTTATTGTTTTATAATATATATTGTTTGTAAATTTCTATATATATGCATGTATATGTGTATATATGCATGTATATGTGTATATATACATGTATATGTGTATATATATATATATGTATATATACATGTATATGTGTATATATGCATGTATATATGCATATATATGCATATATATATGTATATATACATGTATATGTGTATATATGCATGTATATATGCATATATGTGTATATATATGTATATATACATGTATATGTGTATATTTACATGTATATATGCATATATGTGTATATATGTGTATATATGCATGTATATGTGTATATATGTGTATATATACATAT
>MU223734.1:837848-852369 GCA_018584345.1 Thuja plicata
TAGGGACACCTCCTTTTGCATCACACAAGTACTCTGAACGAGCTTTCTAACGAATATAGATTTGACAAATTTTGAATTAATTAGGTCTATGTTTTTTGACGTGCATCAGATGTAGGTTTTTTATCAACTATAAACTTCCAAGTTTGACGTTCAATGAAAAATAGTATAAAATAGAAAAAAAAAATTAAAAAATAACAGTGCCCTCTGGTTTTGAGTCTTCTTTCTACCAAAAAAAAATTTGAATTTTGATAAATACACAACAAGTTATCAGTTACACAGTCAAGGTATGTTAAAATTATAGTTGACTCTACTTCAAACGTTCATAAAATATGCAATAATCATGATAATGTCATCAAACCAATTGCATGCCCTCCGTATGGATGTTACAAAACCAAATTCAAAAGAATCACATTGATATCTATCTTAGAAAAAAAGTTATGTTGTACGAAGTCATTGTACCTTTTTGAAAAAGACCTTTTCAGCAACATAGCAATTTTAGTGGGAGAAAAAAAAAAACATTAAAATCAATTCAAAAAAAAATAAAAAAAATATATTTAGAATCTAGACAAAAAATCCTAAAAGACTCTAGTTTACTTCATCTTCCGATTTCAAACATTTTAACAACAATATGCATCCGAATGTGAAAGTTTTTCTCAAAATGTAGAGTTCAATGTCCGTTTAGGCAAAAAAGTGTAACCCACTATTGTGGGATCACCCAAATAATATCTCAACTTTAATGAACACAGCTCATTGAATGTATTTTGATTATCACACATGTCATAAAAGTATGGATGAAAGGTGATTATAAAAATATTTTTAATGCTTAGCAATTTGATGCGATATACATATTTATTTTCATTAGCCACAATGTGAGATTCATGACCATGGAAATAGTGAAACTCTTAAATGTTAAATTAAAATATATTTTTCAATATATAAATAATGTATTAACATAAATGAGCATGTCTCATTGAATGCATTTGATTATGACACGCCGCTGAAGGTATGGATAGAAGGATATAAATTCAATTTATTAAATCCTTGGTGATATGATGTGAAATAAATTTATTTCTTCTTTATTAAAAATGTAAGACTTGTGACCAAGGAAATGCTTGAATTTTGAACGATTAAATAAAAGTATATTTGTGTTGAATAAATAATGCCTTAACAATAATGAGTATGTCCTGTTAAATGTATTTGATAATAACAAACCATTTAATGTATATTTCAAAGGGGACGAAGATAATATATTCAATGTTTAGAAATCTATTGTGAAAGAAAGTTGCATTGTCTTCAACCACACTGTGAGACTTCAGACCAGGGCAAATGTAAAATTTTATTCAATGTTAAAGAAATTATTTTATTAATACACAGATAATGCATTAAATTCAATGAGCACATATTATTGAGTGAATTTGATTATGATATGTGATTGAATGTATGGTTGGATTGGGATAAAGGCATTTTATTCAATACTTAGTGATCTAAAGAGAAATATTTTTTTCTTCAGCCAAAATGTGAGACTCACAATGAAGGCAAAAGTTGAACTTTGAGTGTTTATAGGAAAATGTATCTTTGGATATAAAAATAATGTCTTAACTTAAATGAACATATCTCATTAAATGCATTTGATTCTCATGTGTCATTGAATATTTATTCAATGCTTGGAAATTTGATGTGAAAGAAAGTTGCATTATCTTAAACTATAATGTGAGACTCAAATAGAAGAGGGGTGAAAATTTATTTAAGCAGGAAGAACTACAGCAAGAAGGTGTCAAACATCCCTATCAAGATTCACTAAATGATCTAACTGATGAGATAGGCCCGGAAGTGATTGAGCCATATTTATAATGTTCCATATTTACAATGTTCCAAGCAAACATATAATTAGAGGCCCATTTGGCTAAACAATCAGCAACACCATTCTACTCTCTGTGGATATGGGTGAAAGTAAAAGGATCCAAAGAAACACACAAATGAAGAATCTGGTTAACAATCAAGCCTAACTTCTAGCTAACATCCTCAAAATGCAAGTGAGTCTATAGGAAAATCACCCCCTGCGAGTCAGATTCACAGAAAAACCTTCACCATCCAATGTCACAAGCACGCTCCATAGCATACACGATAGCTATGGCCTCCATCAGGTTGTTAGTGTGATGACCTTTATAAACTGAAAATATAAACTGAACATCTCCCTTGCTATCTCTACCCAGTCCACCAATGCCAGCAGGACCTGGATTTCCTTTGGAAGACCTATCCATTTTGATTTTAAGAGTACCTTGTGGAGGAGCACTCCACTTCCCAACTCTATTTATTTTTCACAAAGGGTGCTGACATTTCTTCCTCAAATGCCTTCCTTGTGGAGGAGTAAAATTCAGGCAATTATGGACAATAGCATCTCCAGGATCTATAGCCTCCATAGTGTCACATTTTACAGAAATAGTTTCTCTCAAAGAGTGTAGAATCTTCCACCACAAGCAATGAGGCTCCAAGGACACATCCTGAAAGATTGTTTGATTTTGCTCCAACCAAATATGCCAAATAAGAAAGGAAGGTCCAAGATGTTAGGCAACCTTAAGAAAGGCAGTTTTCACAGGAGCCTTACCCCATAGAGAAAAGAACTCTGCTAAAGAAGAGACATGCCAACATGATTGGTTCCACACATTCCACCAAGAATGCTACAAATGTCTTTTGAAGGAGCATTAGAAGAAGAGATGAGAGATGTTTTCCTCACTAGAATGACACAAAACACACATCGAAGGTCCCTAAAAACCATGCTTGCATAAATTATCCCAGGTGAGGCACTGGTTGTGAACCACCAACCACATAAAAAAATTGTACTTAAGCCAAGAATGCTTATACCGGACTTCTTTCCACCAAACCACCTGAATTGTACCAAAATTTTGTCGGAGAAGTTCCACATAGCCAGTAGACACAGAGAATTTCCTAAACAAATCACTACTATTCCAGGCTAAAACATCATGCCTGACCAAAAAAGTACAATCCCAAGCCTGTAAGATCTGAGCCAACTCTCGCTTATCTTCCTCAGAACCCCCTGGAGGCCATTTAAAGAAATTTTTCCAACGTTTCAACCCCCCTCCACATCTAATCTTATAATGATCAATAGTGTCCCAACCAGCAGCAAGAAAAAAATCACAAAGGGCCTAAAGATGAGGATGAGAGGAAAGGATAGAGGGATAACCATCCCAAGAGTCAAGCCAAAACAAAGCTTGAGATCTAGAGTGACAGATCCAAAAGAGACCATCCTTAATCAATTGAGCTCCAAGCTTCAAAGTATTCCAAATCATAGAACCTCTCCCCAATAGAGGAAAGGGTGGAATATTAAAGCCACCAACTCCAGGAAGATACTTATGGGAGAGGATGTGAGTCCAAAGATGATGTTGATTAGTACACCAGTGCCAATAAAGCTTAGCAGCAATAACTTTTCCATTAAGAATAGAAGACTGTAAACCAAGGCCACCCTCTTTAATTGCTTTGCACACAACTTCCCACCTAACAAGGCTCCACTTAGAAGTTGAGAGATTCCCACTCCAGAGAAATTGACAAGAGAGAGCATCAAATTCCTGAAGGAAGTACATAGGAGAAGCTTGAGAAAAACACGTGTAAATAGGAAGGGCCTCAATAACTAACTTTAAAAGAGTCAAATGAGTTGCAGTAGATAGCCAACGATGAGTCTAGTGGCTAACCTTTTGGCACAATTTATCAAGAAAAGTTTTCCAAGTGGATTTAGGATGCCTACACACCATGAGAGGGATACCCAGATAAAAAAAGGGAAGCGATCCAATTGAAAACTGCATAATATCAGCAATATGCCTCTCAATACCTTGAGGTGTATTGAAGAAGAAAATGGAGGAATTGTTATCATTAACTTTCTGGCCAGAAGTAGCAAGGTACACATCCAAGGCTTGCCTAAAAAAAGTAGCTTCCTAAACATGAGCCTATCCCATAAGAGAAGTGCCATCCACAAACTGAAGATGAGAGAGATGAGGCAGGCCACCACCTCAATGCCACCAATGAATCAAACCTTGAGTAACATGAAGCTTAAGAAAGAGACCCAGACCTTCAGCCAAAATGATAAAGAGGTATGCGGAAATTAGATCTCCTTGGTGGAGTCCTTTAGAGGCACCAAAAGGCTCTGAAGGCTCGCCATTCATAATAACAGAGAAGGAAGATGAAGTAACACAACTCAAAATTTAGCTCACCCATTTAGGGCAAAAGCCAAAGGCTAGAAGGATCTTTTGAAGAAAAATCCATTTGAATCTGTCATAAGCCTTGGCCATATCCAACTTGATGAACATAGATCTCTCTTTTGAAACTAACATAGAGTGAATAACTTCAGTAGCAACAAAAACCCCATCAAGAATCTTCCTACCAGCCACATAACCCTCTTGCTCCTCAGAGATCACAACTAGAAGACATATCTTAAGTCTTTCTGCAATCAACTTAGTGATAATTTTATACACCACATTGCAAAGGGAAATGGGGTGAAAGGACTCAAGTTTTTCAACCCCTTCTTTCTTGGGAATGAGGGTCAAAAAGTTGGAGTTTAAAGCATAAAGCATCTGCTTATTCTGAAGAGATTCCCTAACCACCTCCAAGAGATCCTAATAAATAATATCCCAAAATTCCTAAAAAAATTCAACAGGAAAACCATCAAGCCCAAGAGCCTTGTTAGTATTCATCCCAGAAACAACTTTCTCAAGCTCTGTGATCAAAATCAAATGAATAAGAGAATCATTCATTGGCCCGGTGATAAGAGAAGAAATTCAAGACAAAATCAAATTCTCCTCTTCATCAGCAAGCAAAGAATCTTTAGCAAAAAGAGAAGAATAAAAATGGCGGGCTTCCCTAATCAAAGCAGCTTGAGAGGAAATCTTAATTCCTTTCGAAGTAACAAGAGAAGAAATACACCCCTTATTATGGCAAGCCTGAACCGAACGATGAAAAAAAGCACTATTTATATCCCCTTCCTGCAACCAATCAATGGGAGCCTTCTGTTTCAAATAAATCTCCTCACGAAGCTGCCATTCTTCCACATGCCACAAAGCCTGAGATTCTTCCTTGCCAAGAACAATAGAAAGGCCAGAGTCCCTAATCTAGTGAGTAATCACTGGAAGACAATCGAGAGCATTCTTCTTTCTAGATTGGAGGTTCCCAAAACATGAAGTATTCCATCTCTTAAGATAATACTTTACATATTTAAGTTTCTTCTCAAAAATAAACATAGCAGTGTCATAAGCTGGTCCACCCTCTCTCCACCACTTAGCCACCAAATCATAAAGCAAAGAGTCACGAAGCCACATTAGCTAAAATCTGAAAGAAGGCCTCTTAGGCAAAGCCATAGGAGAAGAATAGAACTTAATTGGCCAATGATCTGAACCCTTCCAATCAAGAATTTCAGAACTGGTCCAATAATATTATCTCATATTATTCTACATTATTAATTGGCCAATGATATTAAACCTGTCCAGACATTCAGAGATGGCCTCATGACCACTGCATCTATTGTCCCAAGTGAAAATCCCATTTGAAGGCTTAACATCAATAATAGAAAGAGCATCCACTTGGGATTGAAAAAGAATAGAAGCAGGACCAAGCCTAGGCAAACCACCTCTTTTCTCCTCCAAACATAAAACAAAATTGAAATCTGTTGAATTTAGATTAGATTTATGTCTTTTCTAATTTTCTCATATTAATCCAATATATAAATATATAATCTCAATATATATAACATATATTTAATCACAATATATATACATATATTTATTATTAATATAATAACAAATATAAATATATTAATATTAATATTATGCTAATTAGATGAATGAGACTTGTATTGTATGTATTATATACTTGTCTCTAAATGATCAAGTAGTGAAAATTTATAAGGGAGACATGGTGGTATAGAGTCATGTCTCCTCTCTGAGGAGACATGACTCTATAACATCATGTCTCTTCAAAATAACCTGTTTATATAACCCGATCATAACATATAACAAATCGGCATTAACAACTTTACGTGGGTTTATATAAACATTCATACAATCCGATAGCATATATACCCCGATTGTTGATTAATTCAAATCACAAACCATGCGATCAACTTAATGAACCACTAGTACTTCTTTAATGTTTTAACCAATTACATCTCGGTGGATACATATCTGTATTAATAACCAATACAGTTAGCGATAATGGTAAAGCGGTCATGATGTATATCGATAATGATATTTAAACCAACATCAATTGGTATAATATGTTATTCGATTAAACTGAATTATATGAGTATTAATATTATTTATTTTATCAACTATAATAAACATTGTATTTGTATATTGATATATATAATAATATCAATTATTATATATATTAATATGCATATATATAATGTAGAATAATATTATCTCATATTGTTTTATAATAATATTATCAATTCAATGATGTTTATTTTACAGGATAATATTGAGATCATTTTTTTCTGATTGAAGCTATAAACATCAACACTCCCTCTTAGCTAGGGAAGATAAAATGCACATCACAATAAGTTCATAAATTGTGAAAGTTTGTTCCCAAGTGGATTGCCTCCATCGGCGATTCGATTCACAAGCTCTTGTGTGGATTACCTCAATCGGCGATTCGATCCACAAGCTTACGAGCTTTGGTGTGGATTGCCTCAGTTGGCGTTTCGATCCACAAGCTCTCGTGTGGATTTCCTCTATCGGCGATTCTATCCACAACTCACGAGCTTTAGGGTGTGGATTGCCTCAATCGGCAATTCGATCCACAAGCTCTCGTGTGGATTGCCTCTATCGGCGATTCGATCCACAACTCACGAGCTATAGGGTGTGGATTTCCTCAATCGGTGATTCTATCCACAAGCTCTCTTGTGGATTGCCTCTATCGGTGATTCTATCCACAAACACATGAGCTTTATTTAAAAGTATTTATCACAGAATATCAAGTCGCATGATATTCTCCAAATACTCAGAGTAATGGCCTACCAACATCAATTCAACATGAGTGTCCACCAAGTACTCAAAAGTTTACAAAGATATCATATAATGATATCGAGAGCATTGGCCTGCAGAATATCAAGTCACATGATATTCACCAAGTGCTCAGAGTAACGACCTACCAACATCAAGTCAACATGATGTCCACCGAGTACCCAAAATTTTTACAAAGATATCATATAATGATATCGAGAGCATTGGCCTATAGAATATCAAGTCGCATGATATTCACCAAGTGCTTAGAGTAATGGCCTACCAACATCAAGTCAACATGATGTCCACCAAGTACTCAAAAAACTGTCCATAGATAATGTGCACTTACCATAAGAACATTCACATCTTCTATTATGATCTGTTTTAGCCATCATACGATGTCTATCACAAATAGAAGATGTCATCTATCATGATCTGTTTCAGCCATCACACGATGTCTATCACAATAGAAGATGCCATCTATTATGATCTGTTTCAGCCATCACATGATGTTTATCACAATAGAAGGTCATGTTATTGTAAGGTCGTCACCTTCCAATAGCTTTTACAAATACAAGTGATAATCATTTGGAAGTCATCACTTCCTCATGATTTACACAGGGCCCATATAGTTATAAAATAACATTAGTATAATAATAAAAATCATGTCAACTTTACCTCAGAAGTGTTCAGTGAACTCCCTCTCAATCATAAGGTGTCTACTCTTCTGGTTTTCATGATTCCTTTATACTCTTCTGCATGTAGTTGATCAAATTTGGAGAGTTTGGCGTGAGCACTTACTCCTTGTCTAAGGTTTTCCCATAAACTCTGCTCATCAATTTGCATTAGGTTTACGATGATTTTCCATTATGTCTTTAGCTCATTCTTCCTTAATACAAACATCATTCGAAGTTTCCACGATTCAAAATCGGAGGCACTTTCAAGTTTCTCTTTGAGTCTCATTCCATTTTCCATTCTGTAGGTACGTGACTTCCAAAAATCGGATCTTGATCTTCCTTCAATTTAATCGGATCTTCCTTCAAGCGGTTAGGCTTTAACAAAGGAACCTGGCTCTGATACCATGTTGAATTTAGATCAGATTTATGTCTTTTCAAATTTTCTCATATTAATCCAATATATAAATATATAATCTCAATATATATATAACATATATTTAATCACAATATATATACATATATTTATTATTAATATAATAACAAATATAAATATATTAATATTAATATTATGCTAATTAGATGAATGAGACTTGTATTGTATGTATTATATACTTGTCTCTAAATGATCAAGTAGTGAAAATTTATAAGGGAGACATGGTGGTATAGAGTCATGTCTCCTCTCTGAGGAGACATGACTCTATAACATCATGTCTCTTCAAAATAACCTGTTTATATAACCCGATCATAACATATAACAAATCGGCATTAACAACTTTACGTGGGTTTATATAAACATTCATACAATCTGATAGCATATATACCCTGATCGTTGATTAATTCAAATCATTAATTCAAATCACAAACCATGCGATCAACTTAATGAACCACTAGTACTTCTTTAATGTTTTAACCAATTACATCTCGGTGGATACATATCTGTATTAATAACTGATACAGTTAGCGATAATGGTAAAGCTATCATGATGTATATCGATAATGATATTTAAACCAACATCAATTGGTATAATATGTTATTTGATTAAACTGAATTATATGAGTATTAATATTATTTATTTTATCAACTATAATAAACATTGTATTTGTATATTGATATATATAATAATATCATTTATTATATATATTAATATGCATATATATAATGTAGAATAATATTATCTCATATTGTTTTATAATAATATTATCAATTCAATGATGTTTATTTTACAGGATAATATTAAGATCATTTTGTTTGATCGAAGCTATAAACATCAACAAAATCCCCACCCAAAATCCAAGGAAAATAAGGAGCACAAGAGCGAACATACCTAATGTCGTCCCACTCAAAATCCAAGGAAAATTAGGATCACGAGCGAACATACATAATGTGAGACTCACGACCTAATAAATGGTGGAATTTTAAAAGGTGGTGTGGGGGCACCATAGGAAAGGCTTTTTTCATTTTCTTTTTTTTTTCTTTTTAGTTTGTTGACTTCTCAATATGACCATACAAGAGAACTTTGGTTTTTTTATTTGATTTTTTTTTTCCTCTTTGGATATGCAAACACACTCGTACCATCTCATAAATGTTGTAACTCGTAAAAATGTTAAGACACAAGCCTAAGTAGGAGTTTTAAACTTGCAAAAATGAAATAGAACACATTATGAGCAGTTTCAGATGTTGAAATAGTTTTAGTAAGGATTTTTGTGAACTTTCCCAAAAAAGTTGAGGATTTTGTTAATTTGGAGAAGAAGAATGGAATAGAGAGTAGAATACAAGTGTGACGAGGGGGGAAAGGAGAGAACAATAGCTAGAGAACAATCAAAAGGTTTTAAAATATAGAGGAGAGATAACAATGACCACATGCGAGCAAGGGAAGACTTGAGAAATTTTTATTTATTGATTAGAACTCTATGACTACTTTGTAAATGACTCTAAATAGTTATATTTCTAATTCAAGGTAATAAAGTATTGTTATTGAAATCTAATTGCACTCTTTGGTTGTCTATGTGTTTTGTGAGTGGTCAGTTTATGAGTATGTTGCCCTATATGGGTAAAATATATTTTTCTAACTGACTAAGTATGTATTTTATTAGTGTTGTTTGGTGATTAAAACCCCTACAACCTTGTTTTTAGTTGTCTCTATAGATTTTACATTATTCCCTAAAATCTAGCATTCTAGTTTATAAGACGAAACTATGTTTTTATTATTATTAGTTTTCTCTTAGAGCATGTTAACATCAATACAAGCCCCGCAACACCTATCATTCACTATTTGTGAGTGTTTGGGCATCTACAGGTAGGTGAGAGAAATAAAAGGGTTAAAGATAAATATGCATTTTTATATGCAAATAATGTCTTAGCTTCAATGAACACACTGGATTGAATTTGTATGATTATGGCATGTAATTAAATATAGGGTTGGAATGAGACTGAGACAAGTAATTCAATATTTAGTTATCGAATGTGAAATAAAGTTTTATCTTCTTCAACTAGAATGTGAGACTTGTGAAGGAAACTTTTATCTTCTTTAACTAGAATGTGAGACTCATAACCAGGTCAAGAGAGGAATTTTGAGCGGTTAAGCAAAAAAAAGGGTCTTTTGATATACAAATAAATCCTAATGGGCCCGTTTGGGTACTGGAATACAATATCCTAGATACGGTCAATTCTTGAAGATGGTGCAATTCAGGAAGAATTCTTATCCTCAAAATGAAATCTGAAATATGCGCTGACCCGTTTGGTTCACCTGAACGCTGACTGAGAAGATGCATAAGGAATTTTAATAGTTTATTTTTTAATTTCTTTGAATATGGTGTGTATATATGTGTGTATATATACACACATGCACACATGTATATATACACATACATACATGTATGTATATATACATGTGTGTATATATACACATGTGTATATGTGTATACATGTGTGTATATACACATGTATACACATATACAAACATACACGTGTGTGTATACACACACACAAATACACACGTGTGTTTATACACACACATGTGTGTGTATATACATGCATACATGTATATACACATACATGTATATATACACACATACATGTGTGTATATATACACACATACAAGTGTGTATCCATGTGTACACATATACACATGTGTATATATAGACACACATACACACATGTGTATATACATATATACACA
This sequence comes from Thuja plicata, assembly GCA_018584345.1. Classification (NCBI taxonomy): domain Eukaryota; kingdom Viridiplantae; phylum Streptophyta; class Pinopsida; order Cupressales; family Cupressaceae; genus Thuja; species Thuja plicata. Next base: position 848,713 of record MU223734.1, read on the forward strand.
CATTTGTGTATATACACACATTACATATGTGTATATATACATGTGTGTATATACACATGTGTGTGCACACACACACACACACACACACACACACACACACATATATAGTCACGGATTCCATGAAATATTAAATTTGGTTTGTATATACACATGTATATACATTATTTTGAAATTCCAATTCCACCTATTTTGAAATTCCAATTCCACCTATTTTGGTGGAAGATGCAAATGCCCAATCTGGAACAAAATTGGAATTTCAAAATTCCAATTTCAATTTTTTGAATGGACCCAAACAAGAAATTTGGCATTATCCGGAATTAGATAATGCCAATTCCAGTCCAATTCCAGTCCCCCAAACGGACCCTAAGCACGTCCTATTGAATATATTGTTGGAAGGGGGTGAAGACGACGAAGACAATTTATTCAACACTCAGCAAAATATTAGTTTTAATATACAAACAATGTTATAACTTGAATGACCACATCTCACTGAATGAATTTCATTATCACGTGACATGGACTCTATGGTTGGTGGGAGGGTTGAATTGATAAGTATGTCATTTATCCAATGCTTAGGATTCTGTTGTTAAAGAAAGATTCGTCGTCTTCAGCCACAATTTGAGACTCTTGAACGCTTCACAAAGCAACGGTTAAAGTCAACAAAGAAAAATTAGTGAACGATCTAGAAATCCGCAAATTTGTTTTTGCCGTATTCATCTGCCGCGTAATTTTGTATTCGTTTTTCCTTCATTTATTTTCCTTTCACTCTCGACATTTGAAATCGCAATTGATTTTGCTTACAATAATAATAAGTATACATCAAACAGACACCTTAAAGTCCATGTAATAATATAACTTCAAAGTCAAGTTAAATATGTTTTGTTTATTTTTATTTTATCAGTTTCTGTCAAAATAAGATGCGATTATAATTATTTTATTTAGGTGTTTTCCAATAAAATAAGATACTATTACAATAAGATAGCATAATGCAAAATAAAATATCATGACAATTGATTTATTCAATTGTATTCTTTTATTTTCTTTTTATTTTTTATTCAAACCTCTATTTTTTTATTACCATTACAATCATTCAATTTTATTTTCCAATTCAAATGGGACAGTGACATCGATAAATAGTACTGATATGTAATTTTAACTATAGAATTAAGTTACTTTCATGAGATCAGTCGGCAATTGCATCAAATTCTCCCATACTGAAATATTAAAACAAATGTTCAGGATGGGATGGTATACGTGCCCTCTGCAATATGTGCTCCTGTTAATGCTTGGTTAATTCTTTGTCAAAGGTTATTCAAAATTTGAATATGTTTTATTTATACATACAATTAGACCTACAAATATTTTCAAACTTATTCTATTTCAAATGGTTTTTTTTTTTTTTTTGATGAATAGAGGCATTTTAATTAATATATAAAAATAGTAGAATATTCACAAATAAGGACCGGGGGATAAAAAATCACCCCGTGAAGAGCCACTTGGCAGCACGCCGGAAACATATAACTATTCACCAAAAAAGTTTATAAAGAAAGCCCTCAGGCTACGAGAGCAGTAGCAGAAGAGGGAGGAAGATCTTTATCATTATGATTGCCCCAAACATTGGGCCAAGGGGTCTGGTCGGGAAGCGACCACCCATCATTTGTATCTTTTTCTTCATTCTCCAGTTCTCATTCCTCCCGCCTGGGAGAGATATCAAGAGCCAAGTGGGGGATTTTATCAGAAGTGAGAGAACGCCACACACGAACATTGGTCGTCGACTGAGCAGCAGTAGAAACAAGCAGAGGAGGCCAGCTAGCAGCCGAGGCCCTCCTAACAGGAGAAGAGGCAGAGCGACGATGCCAAAAGCGTGGCATTCTAGAGCACCTGGCTGAGGAACTCCGACTATGACATCAGCCCCAGGGTGGCATGCGGTCAACTAAGAGGGAATCCGATGGCACTCGAGCAACAGTACACCGGGCATTACCCCTGATGACATGTAACTGATTAAATGTTTGACTATATTAAGTTAAATATGATACAAGAAATTAAATCAGTTAATGGCTTTTATTGTCATTGATGTCAACTTGATATCATTTGTATGGTAATATACATAATGCCAAAGACTTCAGAGAATCAATGGAATAAAGGTTATGCTTTTAACAATGCATAAAAGTCAAGTATTCACTAAATGACAGACTACACCGGCGGAGTGCACACCATCGATAAAGACAGAGATAAAGTCATAGTGATACCCGATGAGCATAAGACAATGTTGCCCGATGAAGCAGAATCAAAGGATGCCCGACGAGCTAAAAATAGTATTGCCCGATGAGCAAGATCCAATGATGCCTGACGGATGGAGATCCCGAAGCTAACTAAAGTTACACCGACGGAACTAGCAGTTGTCACCGGCGACGAACTGCAGAATTGACCGACGGAACAGAGAGATCAGAAAATGACAAAATATCTAGCTGACAGAGCTAAAAGATAGACTCAACTGGTTGTTTTATTTTTTTTATTCGACCACAGTTAAGTAAGTGATTTGTACAACTGGCAAGAAGATAACTATGAGATAAATCAGGAGTTAAAGTCGCAAATCAACTTGGCTAGATTGTTTTTCACGCCAAGAATCAAGAGTCAAGAACTAAGAATTAAGGATATCATGTCTATATAAGAGACAAGCATAATTCACTTCCGTAAGCAATCAGATACACGGGGGAGTGAACTGATAGAAGATGCTAAAGAGAAACTGATGAAGGATAAAATTTCTGAAGTCCTTATCAATCAAGCTAAGGGAGAGCTAAAGAGTTTTGCAGACACTGACGAACAGAAAAGAACAGCATCACAGAGTAGAGAGAGTTAAGTACAAAGGAATTGAATTGATACATTGATCAGAAAGATATAGTAAGTAAATAGATCTAAAAATCTGCAATTCAGTTGCATTAGAAACAAGTAATTTTGTTTCAGTTTAACCATTGAAGTATTAAGTCTCTTAACAGAGTAGGATTTAACAGTCTTTTGTAATTGAGGTATATCCTAACAGATTACCAAAAGGTTGACTCATGATAGTAGCATCGGTCTTACCTAAAGCCTATTGACAGTCTAAGAAGGAGGTTGATTTAAGGATGGTAGTAAGATTAGCATAAAGCCTATTGACAGTCATGAGATTGATTTAAGGATGGTAGCATAGATGCCAAATACTTAGTGACAACCTATGTATAAAAATCCTCTAACAAGGTCACACTTAACCGTGTGTTTGTAACCTTTAACAGGGTTGGCTCCTAACAAGGCTCACTTCAGAAGAGTGAAAATTTGGGGTACTGGTCCCAGTGGTTTTTTCCCTTAACAGGGTTTCCACATTAAAATCCTTGTGTTATGTGTGTATGGTTTATTACTTTAGTATTTTACATTTCACATAACCATTTATGGATTGATTGGTATACTCTGCATATTTACTGAGTATCGGTAAATATAGTTTACTGCTTATCGGTTATCAAGGAAAATAAGGACACACAAGGTAAACTGACAGACAATTATTTGTTTCAAGTATTTCAAAGACATACATATTGTAGGGACTTAATAATTGGAGAAGTATTGATTGGTGGATTAAAGTTTAAATTGGATAAATTTTTGAGGCCACTGATTCACCCCCCCCCCCCC
>MU223734.1:853204-866120 GCA_018584345.1 Thuja plicata
TTTTAATTGTAAAGAGATTGGACACTTTGCTGCAAGATGTCCTAAAAGAAAAGATGACAGAAGTGATAACAGATCTTTTGAGAAGAAATCTGACAGAGGTGATAACAAAGATTATAGAGGTTACTGATGATCAGAAAGAAGTGATATCCGAGATTACAAGGACAAAGGCAAGAAGGCTAGATATCTAGCTGCTTGCAAAGATGAAGATACTGACACCAAACCGGATGATGATATTGAGATAGTGTTTGTAGTTGTGAAGGATGATTCAGATGAAGATGAAAGGTATGAAGAAACTACACTCATATCTAAGATTAGTAAAAATGATATCTGGATTATAGATAGTGGCTGCACTCACCATATGATCGGTGACAAAGAAAATTTTAATACTTTTGAATACTATAAAGGTGGTACAGTAAGAATGGGAAATGATTCTCCTTGTCAAATTGAAGGTAAACGAACAGTAATGTTGAATAACCTGATTAAATGTGAAAATGCTTAATGGGTAAAAGAATTGAATTATAATCTGTTGAGTGTTTCTCAACTGAATAATTCAAGTCATAAAGTAGCATTTGAGAAAAAGATGACAAAAATCTTCAATGAATCAAGAACATTGATTGGTACCGGTGAACAAACCAAAGGTAACTTATTTTATCTGAATGATACTAAGCCCACTTGCTTGATGACTAGAAATGAAGACATATGTCTGTGGCACAAAAGGTTGTATCATGTGAAATTTGACAACATGATGAAGATAAGCAGGAAAAGAAGTGTAAGAGGCTTACCGACGATGACAAAGCCAGACAACATCATGTGCAAGAACTGTCAAAAAGATAAAATGAAAAAGTCTAGTTTCAAAAGCAAAACCCATACATCTGATGATATTCTAGAATTATTCCATACTAATCTATGTGGACCTATGAGGACAAAGAGCTATTATGGAGATAGATATTTTATTCTCTTTGTTGATGCTTATTCTAGAATGATGACAGTCATGTTTCTAAAAGAAAAATCTGAAGCATTCAAGATGTTTAAATGGTATAAGGCTATGGTATAGAAACAAAGTGGTAAGGATCTAAAATTTTTGAGATCAGATAGAGGAGGAGAATTTATATCAGATGAATTCACTAATTTATGTAATGAGCATGGTATAAAGAGACAGGTTTCTACACCAAGAACACCACAGCAAAATGGGATTGCTGAGAGAAGGAACAGATCAATAGTTGATTGTGCAAGAACACTGATGATAGAGAAGGACATCAACTAGATCTTCTAGAGGGAAGCTATTAGCACTGTTGTCTACACACTTAACAGAGTACAATTAAGAACGGACTCAAAGAGGACTCATTATGAGCTATGGTATGGTAAAACACCCAATGTAAGTTACTTCAAAAATTTTGGCAGTCAATGTTATGTCTTAAAAGATCAAAGAAATGGAAAGCTAGGCGCCAAAAGTGATGAAGATATCTTTTTGGGGTATTCTACCAAAAGCAAAGCTTTTAAATGTCTACTCAAGGCTTCTAACAAAATAGTTGAAAGTGCAAATGTAAAGATTGATAAAATTGCAGAAAAGAATGAGCTGAAAAGCACAAAAGAACCAAAGGACTACAACAAGTTTGTATACAATGAAGAACCCATCACTCTACCCGAGCAACAGTACTTAAATCTATAACAACAAAATGTTGCAACCGACGGTCAGAATATTGTTACCGACGGTCAGGACAATGATCAAAATAATGTGCAAGGTAATGAAGATCAAGCTGATATGCAAAGAGCTATACCTGTACTTGCAAGATATGTAAGAAGGAACCATCTAGAGGACCAGATCATAGGAGACAAGAAAGATGGTACAAGAACAAGGAGTAAGTTTTTAAACTCAAATTGCTTAATTTGTGAGTTTGAACCAAAGTCTGTCAATGTTGCACTAGATAATGAAGAATGGATAAGTGTTATGAATGATGAGATTGAATAGATTGAGAAGAACAAGACATGGTAACTTGTGCCAAGACCAGATGACAAGAATGTCATCGGTACAAAATGGATATTCAGGAACAAACTGAACGAGAATTGAGAAGTCACAAGGAACAAAGCAAGACTAGTATGCAAAGGGTATGCATAAGAGGAAGGTATAGACTATGGAGAAACCTTTGCACCTGTTGCTAGGCTAGATGGAGTAAGAATTCTACTTTCTTATGCTACATACAAAGGATTCAAAGTATATCAAATGGACGTAAAGTCAGCATTCGTAAATGGAATACTTGAAGAAGAGGTATACATTGAGCAACTAGAAGGGTTTGTGGATCCAGACAAGAGGAACATGGTATGTAGACTTCACAAACCCTTGTATAGATTAAAACAATCTCCCAGAGCCTAGTATGAAAGACTTCATTCCTATCCAATAAGTATTGGATTCATGAGGACAAGTGAAAATAGTAATCTTTATTTAAAAGAAGATACTAATGCTAACACTTTGATTGCTGAAATATTTGTTGATGACATCATATTTGGAGGCAATGATACGCTATGCAAATCATTTGCTAATGAGATGAGCAAGGAATTTGAGATGTCTATGTTTGGAGAGATCAAGTTCTTTCTTGGTCTGTAGATCATTCAACAAAGTGAAGGTATTTTCATTACACGGTCCAAATACATCAAAGAAGTCCTGAAAATATTCAAGATGGAAGATTTCAAACCTGTTGGAACACCGATGGCTACTAGATGAAAATTAACTAAGGAAGACAAAACAACAGAGGTAAATCAGACTCTATAAAGATCAATGATAGGGAAGCTCATGTATGTTGTCCACACCAGACTAGATATTGCACATGCAGTAGGAATTGTTGCTAGATTTTCTGCTAACCCCAGGGAATCACATATAACTGCTGTGACAAGAATTCTAAGATATCTGAAAAATACTGAAGAATTTGGCTTATGGTATAGAAGAGAAGGCAAATTTGAAATAAAAGTGTTTACCGGTGCTGATTGGGCTGGAAATCTTGATGACCGGAAGAGCACAACTGGAGGAGAATTCTTTATGGGTGACAGACTTGTCACATGGATTAGCAAGAAGCAAGGATGCATCTCTCAGTCTACTGTAGAAGCAAAATATGTTGCTGCTGCTGCAAACTGCTCAAGCATTGCATGGATCAAACAGTTGCTGGAAGGTATGCATATGAAGATCATAGAACCAGTAGTTATATATTGTGATAACACCAGTGCAATAAATATTTCCAAGAATCCAGTCATGCATGCAAAGACTAAACACATTGCCATCAAGTATCATTACTTAAGAGAACAAGTTCAAGAAAAAGAGGTAATACTTGAATATGTGCAATCAAAAGAACAATTGGCTGATATCTTCACCAAGCCACTGCCCAAGGATACATTTAAGTAACTGAGGAAGCGACTAGGGGTCAAACCCATGTCTAACAGTCAATAAAGGGACTGGACACTGCATCAGCCATATATTATTAGAATATCATTCATGATTGATGCAAGTAGAAGCTGAACTTCAAAGCTACATCTATATATAGAGAGAGGTATATATCATAACCAAGCACCAGAGTAGACTGGTATATTGATAATGGATAAGGGAAATTCAAGGAATATATTATGGAAAGAAGAAATAGGTTGACAAAGTGTCAGATATTTGTAAAATATTTGTTTGGCATTGTTGTCAAAGATAGAGAATGTATCCATATTATCATCAGAAACTATTCATTATCAGATTACTCCAAATAAGGAGAGATCATATCCAAAGGGAGAGAATTGGTATAAAAGTTTCAAACAAAAGACAAAGACATCAAAGAAGTAGAACAGTCTAAGAGGACACAACACATTAGAAGAAGAAAAGGAAAACCTGCAAGAATCAAATCTAAGCTTACCGGCAGTCAGACATCTTATCGGTTATCAAAACAAACTATTTGGTAATTTGATGAATCTCAACAATTGTATTTCATATTGTATTAGCAATAAAATAGTATGATAATATATCATGTTGCCATCAATGCCAAAGGGAGAGATTGATGACATGTAACTGATTAAATTTTTGACTATATTAAGTTAAAGATGATGCAAGACATTAAATCAGTTAATGGTTTGTATTGTCATTGATGTCAACTTGATATCATGTGTATGGTCATATACATAATGCCAAAGACTTTAGAGAATCAATGTAATAAAGGTTATGCTTTCAGCAATGGATAAAAGTCAAGTATTCACTAAATGACAGACTACACCAATAGAGTGCACACCATCGGTAAAGACAGAGATAAAGTCACAATGATACCTGATGAGCAGAATACAGTGTTTCCTGAAAAAGTAGAATCAAAGGATTCCCAATGAGCTCAAAACATTGTTTCCCAATGAGAAAGATCCAATGATGCCCGACGGACGGAGATCCTGAAGCTAACTGAAGTTACACCAATAGAACTGGCAGTTGTCACTAGCGACGAACTGTAGAATTGACCGATAGAACAGAGAGATCAGAAAAGAAAAAATATCTAGCTAGCAGAGCTAAATGATAGACTCAAATGGTTGTTTTATTTGACCATGGTTAAGTAAGTGATTTGTACAACTGGAAAGAAGATAACTATGAGATAAATTAGGAGTTAAAGCCGCAAATCAACTTGGCTAGATTGTTTTTCACGCCAAGAATAAAAAATCAAGAACTAAGAATTAAGGATATCACGTCTATATAAGAGACAAGAATAATTCACTTGTATAAGCAATCAGATACATGGGGGAGTGAATTGATAGAAGATGCTGAAGAGAAACTAATGAAGGATAAACTTCATGCAATTTTGATCAATCAAGCTAAGGGAGAGCTAAAGAATTTTGCAGACACCGACGAACAGAAAAGCACAGCATCATAGAGAAGAGATAGTTAAGTACAAAGGAATTGAATTAATACATTGATCAGAAAGATATAGTAAGTAAATAGATCTGAAAATATGCAATTCAGTTACATTAGAAATAGGTCATTTTTTTCAGTTTAACCATTGAAGCATTAAGTCTCTTAACAGAGCAGGACTTAACAGTCTTTTGTAATTGAGGTATATCCTAACAGATTACCAGAAGGTTGACTCATGATAGTAACATCGGTCTTACCTAAAGCCTATTGACAGTCTAAGAAGGAGGCTGATCCAAGGATGGTAGTAAGATTAGCATAAATCATATTGACAGTCATGAGACTAATTCAAGGATGGTAGCATAGATGCCATATACTTAGTGACAACCTATGTATAAAAATTCTCTAACAAGGTCGCACTTAACCGTGTGTTTGTAACCTGTAACAGGGTTGGCTCCTAACAGGGCTCACTTCAGAGGAGTAAAAATTTGGGGTACCGATCCCAGTGGTTTTTTCCTTTAACAGGGTTTCCACGTTAAAATCCTTGTGTTATGTGTGTATGGTTTATTACTTTAGTGTTTTACATTTCACATAAGCATTTATGGATTGATTGGTATACTCTACATATTTACTGAGTATTAGTAAATACAATTTACTGCTTATCGGTTATCAAGGAGAATAAGGACAGACAAGGTAAACCGACAGAAAGTTATTTGTTTCAAGTATCTCAAAGGCATACATCTTGTAGGGACTTAGTAATTGGAGAAGTATTGATTGGTGGATTAAAGTTTAAATTGGATAAATTTTTGAGGCCACTGATTCACCCACCCCCCTCTCCGTTATTACTAACAACCCCAATGTTGCAGTAGCTCCTGCAAGTGGGCGACCTCAAGGGCCATATTGTTAGCTTGTACTTGAATCTGCATCATGACATTATTACATAAACATGCCTTAGCATAAAGAGAAACATTGACATCTAGAAAGTTATGAGTAAAAATAACAACATTACGGTCTTTTCATAGGGAAAACAAAATCTCCATCCTGAAAGCATGCCAAATCTAGGTATACTAGGAAGGCATTCTAGGTGAATAACCAAGGAGATCCATATGCCAAGAGAAAGGCTCAGACCAAAATGGAATAAAAAAGCCATGAATCCATCTCCAATAGTTTTGGGCCCGTCGATAGAACCAAAAAATATGCATAATGGTTTCAGAATGCCCACAAAATGGGCATTTGGGATCAGGCACACCCAAGTGTCAGAGCTGAGCTCCCAAAGGCAAACCCTGGTAAAATAGACACCAAGCAAAATGAGAAATTTTTGGTTCAGTAATAGCATCCCAAATAGTGCAGAAACGCCAACTCCAGGTCTTCTGGGAAGAAGAAAGAGGCCAATGATGATTGAGAGAATCAATCATAGGAAAATAAGGCACAAGCCAAGAGTACCCAAGCTTGGGTTTTTAGTTGGTAAATGGCATATCAAGGTACCATTTCTAGTCTTTCCACCAAAGGTTTAACTAACTAAATTCCAAGATTATGTAGGAGATACGGCAGAATAGCAGAGACGAGAAAGTCAAAAGTCTGATGATCTTGACAAGTGAGCCAAAACTGAACTTGAAGATTATCCCAAGAGCGGAGACTCATGATAGCTCCTAAAAGAAAATCCTTGGGCATTTGAATGCCACGTTTGTGAAAATGAAGAGCACTTATCTTCTGGATTTTGGCCAGAGGAAGCCCTTGTTGAGAAAAAAGAGTGGACCACCAAAGGTTCTGCTAATTGAAAGAAAGCCCATCACAGAAGCCATTGCCAACCCAGCGAAGCCAAGGCTTGACAGTTTCCCAGGCTCTCCAAATACCTTTGACAACAAAAGTACCTTGGATTTGAACAGGGTGCTTCATAACCAGAAGGGTTTGAAACTCAATCCCCTTCCAAGCCAACTTGTGCAAGGGATACCTAGAGGAAATGCAATGTTGAAGCAGAATTTTCCAAGCCCCATCACCTGTGAGACATCCCACAATGCACTTTGCACAAAGGGCCAAGCCTTTTTTTTGTGTGTCGAGTAAGCCAAGCCCACCAGAGGCCTTAGGGAGACAACAAAAATCCCAGGAAACTTTGTGAAATCCATGATGATCAGCGCCAGAAGCCCAAAGAAAATTGCTCAGCAATTTTCTGAGCTTCTTGTAGGAGGATTTTGAAGGATCCCAGAAAGAAGAGTAGTAACCATACATAGCAGCCAAGACCTTGGAGCAAATTTGAAATCTCTCAGTGAGAGAGAGCGGCTTGGTAATCCAATAGGTAAGCTTCTTTTCAATTTTAGCTAACACGACATTCCATAATTTAGTAGAAGTGGTTTCAAAAGCAAAAGGAATACCAAGGAAATGAAAAATTTCCCCATGTTGAGTCCTAGACCATCCAAATAGAGAAAACCAGGGCGGATCAGGAAGCGAAGACTACCTGTAACACAAGGTTTTATGCCACAAGATGACTGAACCAGAGGCTAGGCAAAAAGTATCTAAACACTGCAAGGTTGCCTTGATATTTTCTTCATCCTCTTCAAGAGTGAGAAAGGAATCATCAGCAAAATGGCCATTGACCAATTATTGGGTAGAATCAGGTAAAGCAATCCCACCAACACGACCTAGAGTAATGGAATGAGCTAACAAATAGCCAAAGCCCTCAGCTACCAGAACATATAAGGCAGGAGCTTAAGGACAACCTTGACGAATGGATCTGAAGAGCCCAAAGGTAGAAGATTGTCTGCCATTATTTATGATGCAAGCAGAGACATCCCGAAAAAGCATCTGCACAGATTGAAGAAATCTAAAGCCAAAACCAAGAGTGTGAAGCATAGCAATAATAAAAGGCCATTCAATGCGGTCATAAGCTTTAGCAAAATTAATTTTAAGAAAAAGGGTTTTCTGTTGAGACTTAGGAGCCCATTCCATACCTTCCCAAACCACTATGATATTATCAAGAATAAATCTTGATTTGATAAAGCCAGGTTTCTCTGGACGAACAATTTGAGGCAGGATGTGATGGATCTTGAGAGCTAGAGCCTTAGTGATGATCTTATAGGAGACATTGAGAAAGGTAATAGGCCACCAGTTGCAAATATCCTTAGGATCCCCAGACCAGGGAATGAGTTTAATGTTTCCTTTGTTGATAATTTCCCCCAGAGACTGGGAGTGATAAGCTTCGAGGTAGACCTGGTCTAAATTAGGACCAATGGCATCCTAGAGTGTTTTATGATTTAATTCACTAGGAAAGCCATCACAACCTGGGGCTTTATCATCAACCATGGCAAAGATAGCTTCACAAAGATCCTGTAGGGTAAGAAGCTGATTAGAGAAAGCTTGCTGCGAAGGTGAAACACATTGATGCATGACACCAATGCAATCATCAAGAGCTTGATTGCTATTAGGAGATCTCTGAGTGGCAAAAACTTGTTTGTAATCACAAACAAAGGCTTGCAGACTATCAGGAAGCTCTGTGAGGAGGGATTGACCTTCTTTAATCCTGGTTATTCCCACATTGGTTTGACGATCATGGAGAAAAGAAAAAAATTCTTTAGAGGCTTGATCTACAACCTTTAACCAGTGTAGCCGAGCTTTGATCTAAGCACCTCTGGCAGCATAATTGTCTACAACTTGCTTCAGCTGACGCAGCTGGGAAAGATGAAGCTACAAGCCTTGATTGAAAGTATCATGAGCTAAGGCCTCCGTGGAAACACAAAGAGCTTTTGTGTTGACATCATAGGATCTACGACGGTAGATGGAAAGTTGTCTACCATAAATGTGCAGAAAGCATGCCGTAGGCCGGATGACATCATTCCACCATTGAATCCAGCTAGGTGATTGTGATGGTCAAGGCTCAAGGCTCCAAACCCAATGAATATGGGCAACCATGGAGGCATGGCTGAGAACAGAAGTATTAAAAAGGAACTATGTCGTGGGAGGTCGAGACTTAGTTGTCTGCCATACAATATTAAATTGAATGGGGAAGTGATCTGACAAGGTCACATCAACAAGAGGAGTAACCAACAAGGCTTGTTTTTCATAAAAAGAGGGAAAATTTTGGGCTAAAATCATGGAATGATCAAGCCTTTTATGAATTTTGTTAGAAGAGGCTCTAAAATTAGACCACGTGTGCCAAACTCCATTAGGACGACAACGGCCAATATTGGGATAAAAAAAGCCCAGGTTATTATTCATGTAATACTAGGCTTCCCGTTCACCAACTATCCATCAAAAAGGAAAAATGTCATCCTTGTCAAAATCCACTTCAACCATATTAAATTCACGAAAAAAAACCCAAGTTGCAGGTGGCAGAGAATCTGCAAGCCAATGCCAAAGGTGAGATCTCTCAATAGCATCATTGGGAACATGAACATTAAGTATGCCAAAAGAATGATTCTCAATAATGAAAGTGGCCCAAACAGATCTTTGCATCAGATCTAAGCCATGATTGATTAAAAAAGAATGCCAACAAGGAGAGAGGAGAGTTACAACTCCATCTCAACTAGCTTCGTACTGAGAATAGAGAGCAAGACTCTTACGCCAAATAACTTTGCAGGCAGCATCAAGAAAAAATAGAAAATTTTAACTTCCTAGAGGCATATCACATCTAGATGACTAACACGACAACGCACATCCCTAATAGAATACTTTTTGGGTAGGTCTATAAGACCCCTAACATTCCATGAGATTTACTTCATGAGAAAATAATGTCGTCCATACCATCACCATCACCAAGGGAAGAAAAATTGTTTGACAAATAAGCTAGAGAGAAATCATTGCCAGGAGACTCTATGGAAATATTTTTTCATTTATCTGAAATGCCCTCCAGCGTGGCCTCAACAAGCCCATTAGGGCTGCAAGAGTGGTGGAAAATGGGAGGGGTGGAAATCGCGGACGCTGCCTGAGGTGTGTGAATCCAAGGAGGGTTAACACCATAATCAAAATTCATTGTCCCCTACTGACCAGGGTTTGAAATGGGAGCATTATTCTTAGCATGAGAAGCAACTAGGGCCGTACCAAGAGGAGGTGGCGGTTGTGAAGTGGATGCTGAAGGGGCAAGCTTGACCCGCTTGTTCTTGCAGCTGACTGTTACCTAGTCATCTTTCTTGGTGTCATCTTTTTTACTAGAATCAGCAGGTCGTGAACAAGAATCCTTAGGAGGAGGTTTGGGACAAGGAATTACCAAAGGGCAGTCGTTGATCTTGTGATCTGCAGATTGACAATGATAACAAGTGTTGGGAAGGTTGAGGTAAAGCATCCTTTGAGATAATGTCATTTCACCTACCTGGATCTCAACAGACTCTTTAAGGTCTCTGGAAAGGTCGACCTTAATATAGAGCCTCTTCTGAGGCCAAGGATTGAGAAAATGATCATCTCACTATAGATAACCCTACCTAGCGTTTGCGCAATGGCATGCATGAAAGGCCAAAAAGGTAGAGGAAGACCAAGGAACTCAACCCACACATGAACTTTTAGTTTCTTGTCATTAGAGACATAAAAGTCTCAAGACCAATGTTGCAAAACTAAAAGGGAAGCCCGAATATTCTAGGGTCCTTTGGCAAAAATGGCATCCTTATGAGCGGGATTAGAAAAGTGAAACGAAAAGAAACCTTTGGTGAGACTCAGAATGCCATCCAAATGGATTCCATGAGAAGTCCAGGCTTTTGCAACCCAATCCTTAATCACATTTTCAGGAGGGTTGGGATCCAAAAAGTAACCAATAAGAGTATGTGTTTCAAGCCAAGAACACGCATCACCAAACTCATGAATGGGAAAAATAATATCAGGATGAGACATACCTCATGGAACACTTTGGGAACAAACTTGCGAGGTCTCTTGCTTGGAGGCGCCATTGTTATTCATCACCAAATAGCACCAGCATCAACTACTGGGCTAATGGTGGTTAGGGCCATAAATACTAAAGGATTTCCCATAGTAAATGCAGTCTGAAAGGACAGGAGGGCTTAGAATAGCGACGCGACTCTAAATTCTAGAAGAGAAAAAAACCAAAGTCATCTTCGTCATCTCAAATGCACTATTTCATTATTGTCTTATATCATTTAATGCTACCTGTCACATGCATTAGTGTCTTTTCAAGTGGCTTTAACTTTCTATTATGTTTTATTATTTTAAATTTAAGTCTATCTTTCAATTATTAAGTATAAATTTTTATAGACATTTTCACTAATTTTCTATTATTTTACTTTAAAGTTCAAATCTATAAATTATAGATTAATAATGCAACAACAAATTACCAATCTTGTTTAATCTAAGCTTGTATGGCTCTCATTCAATTTAGTCAACATGTATAAATCTTTTAGATATTTTTAATTTTTATTGAAGAAGATTTGAACTCACCATATGAATTTTAACATTAAACTAAAGTTTTCTAGATAACTAATATAGAAGAATATGTCATTTAAAAATTTATTCTAAAGCTTTATCTAATAAGATGCTTGTAATTATATAATCTAAAATTTATAAGCAATGATCAATGATAAATAATAAAAAAAAAAATTCTAATTCATAATAAGATTATTTAAAACTAATGATTAAATGTCTAAATCAAGTAAGTTAAATGTATTGAATCTACTTGTGACATATTAACTGAATAATTAATATAGAAAAAACATGCACTAGTAATATAAAGTCAAATGAATGAGCAATGATCAATGACTTAAAATTGATAAGATAATAATAAATTTTAAAATTTTAAAATAAGATTAGATCTAATATAATAATAGAATTTAAATATGATGTTTATAACAATAAAAAATGTCAAAATCAAGTAAATTAAATATATATAGACTATTTCTAACTTGTAAAAATTAGTTTAAAATTTTATATTTTTCAAAATTTAAAATAAAAGAAAATGTGATTTAAAAATGTATTTTAAGTTTTATATTATGGTATATTTCTAAGCACATACCAACTGGATGAGCAATATTTAAATACTCAAAATATATATAATAATAAAGCATCAAAGTCATAAGATTAAATTGTCTTATCTCAATTAGTGGATGATTGATCTAAGGGAGAGGACCCAGTAGTTAAGCACCCTAACTTTGTGGTTCTCAAAACCCTACATGGAAATTTCAAATCACTCCCATTTTTTTTGCAGTAGCTTACTTAGCAAGTCCCCTACTTATAACTAAGGTTTCAGGGCCACATCATCAAATATGATGCCACATCAGCATGATTTTTTCTATGGTGTCCAAAATAGCACCAAAAAAAAGTGAGACCAGTCGTAGTGCAGTAGGGACCCCCATACTTGTAGAGCTGGTGTGGCATCACACTATTGGTTGCTTTTTAGAAAAATTGACACATTTCATTCAATTATGGTCAGTCATCATTAGCAAAAGAAACTTTAAAGTCATAACTATTGGTACAATGTTGTTTAAAATATTGGATATTAAATCAACGAGTGTGGGTATTTAATTAGCAACTGCTATCACAACTATTGGAATGCGTTCAAGGACTGGGTCCTCTTGCCTATGTGAAGAACCTATCAAATTTTCATCCCTCTTATAATAGAAAACATCTTTCTAGAAGAACACACAATTAAAAATGTATATAAGTTATATATTATAATTTAAATTATTTCATCCCATTGATATTTGAGCTCCGCGTATATCTGTGTCCCACAAAACTGTGTCCCACTTTTTGGCCAACTTTGACACTGAAATGAACATTCTGAAAAAAAAACTTCACTTTTGAACATCAATTGTCATTAAACCATTAAGAATTTGAAGATGATGTAAACTAGTGACTTTTATCATTTTGTTTCTAGTTTATAAATATATTTTTTTTTAAAATGGAATTTATTTGTATCCATTTTTCCTTCTCCTTCAAAAATTATTTTTGTGAAAAATCAGGATGTTTCAGGAGTGACACTCAGTTTGATCAACATAACTTTTTTTATAAAACTGATAAGAACGTAATTATTTTGAATTTAGGTTTGTAACACAAATATCTAGGGAATAAATTTGGTTTCATTCAATTTGGTTGAATATTTAATAGTTTATTGAGTTATGAAGTGACATTAATTATAATTTG
>MU223734.1:866170-881276 GCA_018584345.1 Thuja plicata
CATAATTTTTTTTCCCTAATTTACTATTTTTCCAGAAGCATCGAACAAAGAAGTCGCTAAATGGTCAGACAACCTATGTTTAGTAAAACTTAAAAAGAAAAGTCTTAATAAACTCAATATATATATATAACTCATAATAATTGGAAAGCTTTCTCAGAGTACTATCACCCTATATTTGGGTTTTTCAAATGAATTTATTTTATCCAACAAAAAATTAATGTCAAAGTGATTTTTTGTCAGCATTTTGATGTGTTCAAAGGAGACTCGATTATAGGTGTGAGTGAGGAGTAGAGGGATAATACCAAAGGGATTTTGATCCAAGAGGCTTTTATCTAGCCATTTTGAATTTAGCCCTTCAAATGGGACCTCTCAAGGCTTAAATCAATATATTTTCTTAAAAATGTGCAATTTCAGCAAAAATCAAGATGTTCAAAAAAGTGGGACACACTATTGTGGGACCACTTTGTAACTGTAATAGTAAGCTTTGTTGTTTCCTTTGAAATATTTCAATTGGAAGTGAGTCAATATTATATTCATATGGATATGTTTGTAAGCTTTGTGGGATTTGCAAGTATATGAAAAATAACACACTTATTATATAATTGCATGTATTAAAATAAATTAAATAATATTTTTAATTGTCTTTTAATTAAAAAAAATATTAATTAAATAGATATTTATTATTTATTTAAATAATTAATTAGCTTACAAAAATATCATTTAAGACTAAATGCTAAACATAATATATTTAACTTTCATATTTTTGACTCTTTATTTTATAATAATCATAGTTGAATTTTACTATTATATTTAAACTAATCTCATTTTTCAATTTTATTACTTATTAATTTAAATCTTATAATGACTTTGATGTCTATGAGAAATTATATAATAGTAATAAATAGTAAAATTTTAGAATGGGATTTGTTTTAATATAGTAATAGAAATTAAATTTCATGATTATAACAATAAAAATGGCAAAACAAGTAGGTCAAATATATTTAGTCTATTTGTCACTCGTAAAACTTAGATTATGTTTTACTATTTTTAATATTTGATATATAAGATTGTACAATTTAAAAATGTATTGTAAGTTTTAAATTGTAATATATTTATAAGCAAAGAATGTCAAGTCCATGCACAATATTGAATAACTATATATAGATATAATAGTAAAACATGGAAGTCATAATAACATAAAAAAAAATGATAATAAATAATAAAATTTTAAAATGAGTAGTTTTAATATAATAATAATATAATTTAAATATAATCATTATAATAATAAATAATGTCAAAATTAAGTAATAAATATATTTAGTTTATTTGGAACTTGTTAAAATTAGTCTTCATATAATATTTAGAAGTTACAAATAAACTAATTTGAAATATTATTTAACTTAATAATATTGATTATTTTATAGCAATAATATGAACATTAATGTTTAAATATAAATGTTATTTGACTTTGAGTGTGATATATTATGTATATCACAATTTAAACCATAAAATAGACTAATAAATTATATTTTCTACTCCAAAAAATAAAGGTTCCCAGTCAACTCTCTTGAAACAAGATTTGTTTACCAAAGGGTGGCATATTTACATGGACGACCCTCCAAAGCAAGATTCTTACAATAGAATGGTTTTAAAAAAATGGATTTCAAGGTCCACCTATATGTCTTTTATGTGGAAATGATGAAAAGAACAAGAATGTCATAACTCAAAATTTTAAATAATTAAATGTTTCTCTATTTAATTGATGAGTTTAAATTAAGTACTTAGTATTGTTTTGAATAATAAGCTAAAATAGGTTTTGAAGGGACCCAAAACCCTGTACAAAGATAAAACTAAAGATAGAGCATTAAGAGTTTCCAACACACAACAAACCAACCAGAATAAAAGGCCAAAAAACCCACAAAATAACCCAACCAAAGAAAAGATCAACACCCTAAAGAAAAAAACACCCACACCACTGCACAAGTTAACCCATTAGATATTTGCAGCATAAGGAGGAAGAACTATCCTTTTGTCCCCTTCATATGGGACCGCAGAGTCATGTCAAAATAAGGTGAGGACTTCTTAGAATGTTTTCCTTTAACTATAGTACAACCATCTTCAATACTAGCAACCATATTCTTCCAACACAACGAATCTAAAGCTGAAGATCCAACACCCAACGCAGGAGAAGAAGCATCCATCAAAACAGTCGGCGCAGTGCCAACATTAGACCCAGCCAAAGGGCGAACAAGACGTGGGACTACCGAATCAGAACCAGAAATATCAACATTAAAAAGACCATCGGGACCAGCAGAACTAGCACCCTTAGAACCACCATAGAATGCCTGACCTCAACTAGCAGAGAAAGAGCAGGACCAGGCCCAACATAAGTGCCAGAATTAGATCCAACAATAGGAACAAAACTAGCAGCCCCAACAGAACCAATATGAGTAACAACCTTCTCAAAAACATGCACAAGATTGTCTATATCAGGAACAACCTCCATTCCAGACTGTGAGGAAATTTTTTTGACCCTGTAATGATGGGTAGAGGCACCCTTCCACCAAGAAGGAGAATATTTCTTCTTCTTGGTATTAGAACCACATTTGGATGAAATGTGTCCACTCTTAAAATATTTTCGACACCTAAAAGGAATAACTTCGTAATCAAGCTTCTAGATCAAAGATCCCAAGGATGATTCAATTTTGATTTCATCTGGGAGGCCCATCGAGGTGTCAAGATCTACCAAGATGCAAGAAAAAGTGGAATGATACATATTGTAAGAATCATTATCAAGATCAACAAAAATTCCCCCAAAGCTTCACCCACTTCCTTAAGGAAAGAGTGATACCAAAGATGAGGAGGCAAGTTAGGGAGACTAACCGATATAGGGATCTTACTGAAAACTTCAGTGGAAGGAATGAAATCAAGATGCCACATTTTTACCATAAGAAAAAAAAATTCATCCTCCTAGCAAAATAAGTAATCATACAAGATTGTAGCTCGATTTTCAACATTATCAAACTTTCCAATAAAAAAACCCTTTTTTCATTGGATAGATATTCATGGTACCTGATAATTTTGGTTCCCATCTTTAAGAAACCCAGTAATGCAGTTAGGGAAGGCATGGCCAGAATCCCAAAAATGTCAGATCAGCCCATGAGACTTAAATAAATCATTATTGTTCACACAATCCCCATCAGTAGCAAAGGTAATCTTGATAGAGAGAGACCGACAAATAGGAACTAGAGTGACGGAAGACCCATTATCAGTAGAAGCCCTAAGTCCTTTCCCAGTCGCAGTCAACTTTGAAACAATGTCGAAAAAAGACCCCGCTAGTCCCGCAGAGGCCAAGGACGCAAAACCACATCCCCCAAAGAAGATAGGCACAAAGAGCCAGCCGCAATAGACAGTCGCAGCTGCAGTAGACATCCCAACTGTAGCTACACCAAAAACCCCACCTGCAACCGCAACAAAAACCCCATTCATAGCCGTAATTGATTTAGCCCCCCCCTCTTAGTGTTGTTTAAACATAACAAGAGTAATACTCTAATACTTTTCCTCATTAACTTCATGTGAATATAGGGCAATGGGATCATTAGATGGTGGAACTACTTCTCTTCTAGAATAGATCCATAACTTGTTCTCCTTGAGAACACATCTAAACTGAACCTTCCACTTTGAGAAGTTAGATGCACCCTCAAGTTTCTCCTCATATAAAACACTAATTTCTATAGTCACATACAAAACTAGAGAGAGAATTCTAATTTTGTTTTCCAAAAACATGTTTCTCAAATCTTGCCTTTGTATACAAACTTTCCCATACCATGTTAATTTCTTATTACTCAACTAGAGATTAGTTGCTCAATAAATATTATAGAATAAAACTAAAATAGTTCTTGTCTATCTAATTTATTACAATTAATACACTAGGATAATTAACAACTAATAACAACAAAATGAAAAATAACAATAAACCAAACACAATAATACAATTTAACACATATTTAGTTAGGAAACCCTATTATGGGGGGAAAAGTGCAAATGTTGAATCTTCCATTCAACCTCTAGAACAAACTTTCCTTCCAAAATGACAATAGAAATTTGTACAATGATCTTATATATAAGAGCTTTTGATTTTCATCAACATGCAAGAGAAAAGATACTTTCCTTCCATGATGCAAGACAAAATAAACTTTCCTTACATAACTTGTCCTAACACACACATAAAATGACTCTGGGTCTTATTTCAACGTTATAATTGGAAACATTCTATTAAAAATATAAAACATACTAATGTTGAACATCCAACTCGAGTTGCACTCCAACAACTCTAGACTCCTTATCATGGAGCATATTTCAAGGTACAATAAATCAACAATTCTCAATAAGATCATTATTTGTTGTAGTTAACTTTTGTTGATTTTCATATAAAGCTGCCATATTTTAAACTATTGACTATACTTGTTGGAAGTACTTGCAAAATCATTTCCCAATCATTTGATCTGACTTCAAGGATGTAACTAAAGTTTTTGGCTTCATTATGAGTGAAGCTTTATGGCACCGAGGCTTTACAAACATTAATGACATTTTCTTGTAAGAGAAAAGGTAGGGTTTAGGAGCCATTGTCGGCCTTTGATACCTATTTCAGAATCCACGTAGAATAATGATAGAAAACATTTTTATTAGCTGATAGGATCTTTTAGGGGAGAAACCCTTGATTGGAAAATAGTCTCGTCCAATTTTTTGGGATTTCGTTGCTAAATTTTTTGCTTGTAAAGGTTAAGCGATGTCTAGAAGATGATTTCACCTCATTCTTATCAATATCCACTACATTTACCTCACATTTTATTCTTTTGCCTCTTCATCTCGGGGAAATAAGGACCAACCAGAGATTTTGATTTTCATATTGATTTACAGTCCTCTTCCTATGATATGCCATTGTAAATCTCACAACAAATCTCTTAGAATTTCTAATTGATTTTGGCAAAAAAATGCATATATATTCCTGATCTGCTCCAGATCAAACAACAAATACTTTGGCAAACAAAAATGCATCACAATGCTAAAGAGACTTTAGAATACATGTTGACATCATAATGGAAAATAAAGAAACTACAACTACTTTGGTCCATGTTGACGTCACAATGGAAAATAGAGAAACTACAACTACTTTGTTCCCAATGAAGAGATTTTTCCCAAAAAGTTTTGTCCAATGGATTATTTGCAACTAATTTATTAGCTTTTATTTATTTTTGTTTCTGACATTTCTAAATATGCAGAATCATTTCTATCTGTAATGGATAATATGTGAACAACATTTTTAAATAAATCATTAAAATTAAAAAGTTGGCAAAGGGATAATTTTTTTTTAATATTTTGATTTTTAAAATTTTATTACTAATTTTTTAAATAATGAATATATAAATTATTTTGAAATATATATTATAACTAATTTATATATTTATAGAATTATAATATTGTATAATTTATTATTAAAGTGCATTATTATTAAAAATATTTTGATTAATATATTCTAGCCACATTGTTCCACCTTCTCTACCTAACCTTACCTTTTCAAACTACATAATTTGTAATCCATACTACCTCTTTGGTAGATGTTCTGAATTTTGTTATTTGTGTTGATCGTATTCTTGCAGAGTTTTAAACTTCCATTAAGTTTGTCCTTGTTTGTGTTCATTATCGGGAGACCATATGGAAGATTTGAGAGCTTCTTGAATTGTCCGTCAGTTCCATCCATGGCTACAATTCTTTATTTCTTATAAGGCATCTATAGTCTGATCTCTTTGCATAACATAGTATTTTCTCCTGCTATCTCTCTATTTGGACGATCATCTAGGAAAATAAGGCTGCTTGATGTGGACTGTCTCCTCCCTTTATTGACTTCTTATCCTGCATCCTTCTCCCCTTTTCTCCTTTGGTGTCTGTCTTTTTTCCTGTTGAACTCTTGTTCCCTCTAAGTCTCTTGTTGAAGTATCTTTCCTCTTGATAATTACTATATTTGTTTCTTTTTATGATGGAAAACTACAAACATTGGGTAAGGGCATTTCGTATTCTCAGTAGTAAGAATAATGGGTGGTAGGGTGACTCATTTCAATTTTGGTGTGTTTTTATGAACAACTTTTAACGTTGTTTTTCATTATGAATTAAAGTAACTGTCTTGCTACTCTTCTTGAAAGAGGAAGAAAAAAAACCACATACATTGTATAATTTCTTATATTATTTGAAGTTTGAACCAAACATTTTTGTTTTGATGCAGATACAATATCATATCCTCCATTATGATATCTCAACTCACACATGATATCCTATTGGATAACCCTTGCACCTTTTTGGGTACAAGCACTAGTTAAATATAGTTATCGGATCCAAGAGTGGCATACAATTATAATAGATTGCCGTGATGAAATACTTCACAAATCTTAAATGAAAGCTGATGTTAGACTTTGCATATTTTTGGTAACTAAGTCGAGCATCGATGAGGTTCCATGAATACTATCAAAACCTCATATTGGTTTTGGAACTTTATTGAAATCTCTAGAGCTTTGTTGAACATAACGTCTTCCTTCCTTTTATAAGCTCAAAAAATAAAAGTGCTCCATTCTTCAAAATTGTAAATGTTAATTTTAAATGGTTGATCATATGCCCTTATTGTTACTCGTCCTCATATTATCATTTCCTTCAATTGAAATATTCACCATAGAGTGCTATCCAAAGGCAATTGTATTAGGTCCATGATGCGGATAATTTTATTCTTGGAAAATCAACCTTTCCCACGTGTAGAGATTCACTTTTCTCTATTCTGTAGGCTATGTGTGGGCAATTTGATCTGAATATACATTGATTTGTGTGGGTTTATATACTATTCCTTTAAGATATTTTAGAAATGTATTCTAACATGAAGACTTGGAGAATATAATGGTGGGATGAGACAAGTTTGAGGAAGTCTAAATTTAGTCAAATTTCAAATAGGGGCAAGTAGTGTATTGATCTTATAACATGGTACATAAAGAGATAGCATATTACTTATCTAATATGAGAAAGTGATAGTGTGATACATCTACTAAAGGTTCACAACCCTCTTATAGTAGAAAATTGATGATTTGATATGTTCACTAAAGGTGGAAATGTTCCTATGTGGTTCGTAAGTAAACTTAAGTAAAATATGTGTTTAGGACCTAGGAGAAGAACATACTAGGTACAACACTAAAACACACTCAAAAAATCTCTCCAACATTCCTCTTATTCCTACCCTAAAATTTAGGAAGCTTATAATTAGATTAATTTTTTTTTAAGCCTTTCAAACTATTTAATTTAAATGGCATATGGCTTTGCCTGTGGATCGCCTTTGTCTTTCTTTCAAGTATGCCTAGATTTTACATGTTCTCAATGTGCAAATTCTCTTTTAATATTTGCAAAGGTAGAAATTATATTCTTCTTTATGTTCACTTTTCTCTTTACATTAAGCTATGATTTGATCTAATGTACTTATTTAGATTCAAGTATAAGATAACAAAGTTGCATTTAAGGTGGCCCATTTTTAGAAGCTCTTAGACCACTTGAGCAATGTTCCATATATTAGTGTTCGATTTTTGCTTCCTTCCTCTTACACTTCCCGAGGATGCAAATGAGGTTATCGCAATTTCTCTAGATGCAACCATGTTTCCCAATCCTATGGCTTAGAATACCTAAAAAATAAAGATAATGTTCCACATTGTTAACCTCGTCCATGATAACGACCTTCTACCTCCTTCAATGGGTAGGTGATTTTAGGCAGCCCAATTCCTCAAAGGGTAAGGTGCTTCTAGTTGACCTCTCTTTTGAATGTTTGTTCAATTAGAGATCAACATTTCTCTGGTGTGTTTTTAACAACCTTAGAATACTCTTGAAAAGGAATGTGCACTTACTAAGAAGGAGTTACTTCATGACAATCATACCTCTAATGATGTATGTGGGAATTGTGAAGAAAAATAATCCCCTCCTACTAAAATTACTTTAGCCACTTAACTTTTTATGTTTCTATGTTGAAGATTAGCCATATGATTTGTGATCATTTGGACTTGGTTTCGCCTTTATTTTCTGTATGTACCCTTTTACCACCCACATTTGTAAATATAAATTATTAAATATTATTAATATTTTAAAAATTCATAAAATTTCATTTCCAAATATTTTTAAGCATAACTAGAAATAAGAAACATTGGACAATAATAGGAAGATGTAGAGTTGAATAATATGACTCTCTTAACAATATTTTATTTGAATTTTATCTCATGTTTAATATCAATATATATGTCAAAACATAATGTTTAATAATACACATAAGATTTTCAAAATAACTCTAAATTAATCTCAAAATTTCCTTTAGACAAGTATATTGAAATATCTACTTAAATATAGAAATACTCTTAAACCAAATTAAGATCCATGAAATAATAATATCGGCTATTATCAACACTTTTCCAATAGTCAAGCAACCACAAGATCAATTGGCGAGCATGAAAATGCCATATGCATTTAAATTATAAGTTCAGTTGACCC
The DNA here is from genome assembly GCA_018584345.1 of Thuja plicata. Classification (NCBI taxonomy): domain Eukaryota; kingdom Viridiplantae; phylum Streptophyta; class Pinopsida; order Cupressales; family Cupressaceae; genus Thuja; species Thuja plicata. Next base: position 874,733 of record MU223734.1, read on the forward strand.
AAAGCGAACTTAAAAAGGCGGTTGAAGTTTGTGCTGAAGCCAGGAATGTAGGTTATTAAAGAAGAGAAGATAATCAGTTCTTCCTGAGCTTTGCCTTACATCCTTGGTGAATAGCACCCAGTTAAGCAAGATGCATCCCCTGTTTAGAGTGTGTTTTACTCTGTTTCTTATTTTAATGCCCTGTAACTGCATAATTACTGATGAGCAAAGTCTTATAGACTTCAAGAATTCCATCACTTCGGATCCTCTAAATTCCTTGGCCAATTGGGTCCCTACTCTTCACTTCTGCAATTGGACTGGAGTTACTTGTGATTCAGCCAAAAACACAGTCCAACTGCTTGAGTTGGCAGATATGAAATTAAAGGGTTTTATCTCCCCTTCAATCGGTAATTTATCATCCCTCACACAACTTAATCTGTTTGATAATAGGTTTGAAGGCCGAATTCCGTACGAAATAGGGAGAATTCAAGGCCTAAAGATTCTGAATCTTTCACGAAATATATTAGAGGGTTCCATTCCAAAGAATTTGACATCCTGCAAGGGATTACAAGAGTTGTATCTCGCTTATAATCGATTGACTGGAACAATTCCTGCAGAGTTGAGTCTGCTTACAAATCTCCGGTTCCTTGACCTTGGTTTCAACAATCTTTCTGGTAATATCCCTCCCTCCTTAGGAAATTTATCTTCCCTAGAGGGATTTTATATGCAACATCTTGACCTTGAAGGTCACATTCCACCGGAGTTGGGAATGCTATCTAAGTTGTTCTCCTTTCTCGTACTTGAAAATCCCCGTTTGACAGGCCCTATTCCCTCATCACTCTCAAATTGTTCAGGCTTACTAGAATTGGCCCTCTACAGAAACAACTTGACTGGCACAATCCCACCAGAATTGGGCAAGCTCTCTAGCCTTGTAACTCTATATCTGTGGGACAATCAGCTGACAGGGACCATCCCAGCCACACTTGCCAACTGTACAAAACTGCGTTGGCTTGATTTGGAGCTAAATCATCTCAGTGGAGCAGTACCCTTGGAGCTCAGTAGGCTTTCAGATCTTCTAATGCTAAGCTTGTCATCGAATCAACTTGTTAGCGGCAGCTCTGTCACTATCCCCATTCTCTCTGCTCTGCGCAATTGCACCGTGCTTGATAGCCTATGGTTTCATGACAATTATTTGACTGGATACTTGCCAGAGCAGCTCCCTACCAGTCTCTCCCTCTTGTTACTAAATGGTAATTACATAAGAGGAAGTATACCTTCACTTGTTTCCAATATAACCAATTTGAGGGACCTTAATTTGTCTTCCAATCTCCTTACAGGCCACATCCCATCCTCTCTGAGAAACCTTAGCAACTTGCAAAGACTTTTGCTGGACAACAACAAGCTAGAAGCAAACATACCCAGTGAGATTGGAGAAATCAAAAGCCTTGGGGAGCTATCACTGAGCCATAATAGGCTTTCTGGAGATATCCCTGGTACAATTGGTCGCCTTCAACAGCTAACACATCTTTTGCTGAACGACAATCAATTATCAGGGAATTTACCTGCAAGTTTGGGAAAATGTTACAATCTACAATTGCTGGATCTCTCCAACAATCAGTTCAATGGACGCATACCTTATGAAGTGTCCAATCTTCCTAACTTGTAGTTTTATTTCAATTTGTCGGGAAACTCATTGCAAGGATCTCTGCCCCTGGGAATTGGAAAGATGATTCATGTGCAAGCTATCGATGTTTCAGCTAACAGGTTGGAAGGTCAAATTCCAACCACTCTGGGAAGCTGTGAACAACTCGAATATCTGAATCTTTCATCAAATGAACTACAAGGCTCAATACCAAATTCTCTCAGTCAATTAAAAAGTCTTGTGAGCATGGATTTCTCTTCCAACAATATTTCAGGTGTGATCCCTGTCTCTCTAAAGTCCCTGAATATGCTTCAGTATTTGAATTTGTCTTTCAATAACTTGAGTGGTGAGATCCCACAAGAAGGCATCTTTGAAAATTTAACAGCTGCTTCATTTATGGGAAATATGTTTCTGTGTGGGGAATGGATAAAATTACCTGCATGCCCTGTTCGCAATACTCAGCCTACAGACCACAGGAACAGAATTAGAATTTTAGCACCAGTGGCAGGAACCCTTACCTTCCTATTGTTTTGTTTATTGATCTTCGGACTAATTTACTGTAGGCGCAAGATCAGGCGTGATGTTCCCAGCGATATTTTGCCCCTGAAACTCATGGATGACAGGGGAATTTCTTATCAAGAAGCAGTTAAAGCCACAGATGGATTTAACCCTAAAAACTTGTTAGGGACTGGTAGCTTTGGTTCAGTGTACAGAGGTATAATGGGTGATGGTACAGAGGCTGCTTTCAAGCTTTTAAATGTGGAAAATGAAGAAGCCAGTAAGAGCTTTTTCAGGGAATGCAAGGTGTTGGGAGAAGTTAGGCACAGGAATCTGGTAAAAATCATATCCTTCTGCTTAGAATTTGGGCACAAAATATTGGTTCTAGAATTTATGTCCAGAGGTAATCTGGAAACACTATTGCATTCCAAGGGCAACCCATTGACCTTCAGGGCAATATTGAACATAGCAATAGATGTCATCCATGGACTAGAATATCTACATCATGACTGTTTTCAGAAAATTGTACATTGTGATATAAAACCAAGTAACATTCTTATTGACGAGGACATGACAGCACATATAGCAGATTTTGGCATTGCCAGAATAATTTGGGGATCAGACACCAGCTCAGGAAGTATTTCCACTCTAACTCTGAAAGGATCCATGGGTTACATTGCACCAGGTATTGCTTAAAGTTATGCAATTATCTTCTTCTTCGTATATATTGTGTTCATTTCCGAATGGATTCTGTACAAGATCTAACCAGATTTGTTATTTTTTCTTTTATAATGCAGAGTATGGAGTTGGTGGGAAGGCATCCACTAGGGGTGACATTTACAGTTATGGTATTATGCTGCTGGAGATGGTTACTGGGAAGACTCCAACCGACCATATGTTTGTGGGAGGATTGACCCTCCGCAGTTGGGTAAGCATGCATTTTGATGCCAAATTGAAGGAGATTATTGACACGAGAATGATGATTGATATAGGGAAATTTGAAATAAATCAATCCCTCATCCCTTTCGTACTTCTTGGGTTGGAGTGTTCAAAGGAGTCCCCCAATGAAAGACCCACATCTACAGAGGCGGCGCATCTATTGGAAACGATTATGAAGACTCTCTCGGAAGCTTGAATTCATACTAGTTTGTACTGGAAAATAAGTTTTCTATGTTGTAATGAAATTATGTAATGAAGACTCCCTTGGAAGATTTAGTAATATTGATAACTACAATGTTTAGTTACTATTATGTTAAATGTGGGGTAATAAAGCTACTTCAATGTTTGTACAAATGTTATCGATTAAAATGTTATGTTATTTGTGCTCACTGTATTGAAGTTATTTTAGGCATGACATACTAATGTTAGTAATTAAAGTATTTATTTTCTGTTATGTTTATTTCAATACTATAAATAAGAATATATTTTCATTATAATAAGTGTAAAATATTATAAGATAAGTTTAGTTTTGAAGTAATTAGCAAGAACAAACTGCTTGGAGAGTAGCTGGTAATTATTTAAAAGGACAAAATGCTACAATTAATAATGGGAAAAGAAACTAATCATTTTTGTTGTGCCAGTTCTCATAAAGTTATTTTAATGATCTTAGTAATGATAGCAATTAAATTGTTATATTGCCTTTAATAATTATAATAAAGTCATTTTGGTAGCTTAAGATCTATAATAAAATCATATTATGATATATAAATTGACAACTAATATCATTTTTAATAACTTATATTGTTATGATTCATGTGCATCCTCATATAATTTAAGTGTAACATGCAAATTGTATAGTCCCAACTTAGTCCAAGAAAGAGAAATTTTATTGTTAGAAACATATAGAGCGCTTGATTTCAATAAAATCTATGGTTTTCCAAATTGTGTCAGACATGAAATTAGGGAGTACAAACAAAAATTCAGTGTAAACAATCTAGTCAGCAAACAAGCATCTACAAAACTTCAATGATCTAAAGGGAGATTATGAGATAGATTCGAAGATGATGTTATGAAATTGTTTAGTCAGTCCTTGAAGGATGATGTCTTCCATTTCATCATGGCAAGAGTTTATGTCAGCATTGACTGAACAATTTGGTGTAAGAGTTTGATCAGCACTTTGATGGACATTCGGACGGTGGAAGCTGAATTGACCTCCAAACACTCAATCTAAAGTTTTCAAGAGCAGTCGGGGATATCCTCGGATGTATGAGACTAAATGATGTAATGAGTTTCCCCATTTACCTTTGTGCTTCTGATAAGAAAATGAGTGATCCATTGAAGGATAAGGAGCCTGCAATACTTTATCAAGCTTATAGGCTTCCATGGACATTCAGAAGACCATTAAATATGGAAACCCTAGAGTTTATTTGTTCGCATGTGTTGGCTGTTCTAGAACACCATATCCTAAGGAAAGACACCATATCCTAAGGAAAGACACGTCAAAAAAATAAGAATAAATTTTAAAATGTATGTGGTTTTGATTTTCCTGTTTGAGCACTATCTCATCATGTGTATGTGTATGTATAACAATGAACGCCAGGTTGAGTATGAGCAAAATTTTAAGAGTATTGATCCTGTGGTTTCTGTTGGAGCACTATTTGACAAAAGAAAATTCAAGATGAATCAAGTATATGTTTTATTTGCAAGGTTCTTCGATGCGTTATTGAAAATCCCTAAATGGTTTCAAACCTATAGAATCTGTATGCGTCGACTTGTTCATTGAAATATATTAATCGAGTTTGAGTTCATTGCCTAGGGAATTGATGCTTTTGAACGGATGCTTTTGAGGAAACAAGGTATGTTTATGCAGTAGGTGCCATATCTTATAATGTTGATTTTTATTAGAGCATACATATTGGTGCCTCTTATTTTTAGAAGATCACTTTATCAAATTTTGACGAGATTTATGAAAAATTGATCTTAACCCTACATATTTTAGAAGTTGAAGGTGTGCTTGTTTTTATAGATGATCTTCTATGACCTATGAAAGAAAGATCTATAACCTATCATATAACAATTTTATGTTTTATAGAATCATTATTCTCAAGTCATCTAGGAAATATTAAAATATGCATATTCAATCTCTTTACTATTTTACTTAAACTATGTATTTTGTTTGTCCATTTGAGTGCTCAATTTCTAGGTATTAAATCTAAGAATATTCATCTAGATAAAGAAACTAAAGAAATTTGTGACTAAGTGACCCTTAATATACTTCCCTATTTGGCCTTTGACGTTAGTGCTTTAGTAAAATATTTACATACCATATAAAATTAGTTTATGTATTTTATGATGTATCAAACAATATCCTAAAATTATCTTCTAATGCTGGAGAAATTAGGTCCATTTATTGTAAAAATATAAAATTATAGTTTAGAGATAATTTAAGTTGTACCTAAAAAAGAGTTTCCAATTAATTAGTTAATTCACCATTCCTACTTTGATAAAAAAAATTGAAACCATGAGCAATACCAGAAGGTTGTGCATGACTTGTCAAAGTAATCCCCAAGCACAACATGACTACTATCACAAAGCTATGGTTGACTTGTTAGGGTAGTTTTCGCATGTATGTGCATGTGGTGATAGTTTTTATATTATTTTCATTCTCATGTGTATGAGAGGATTTACGGTTCAGTGTCATGTGTCCTCATGACTACACATGATGACTTTCCCTACACTTAGCACTCTAATATCTAGTTCCTAATAGTTGAGTAGCACACATGAGATTTATTGTTTCCAGATACTTTTTGGTTATTATGTTGCAATATCATACATTATAATTGAATAACCACTTTTTGCTTAAGTGGCCTTATCCTCATGAAGTCAAATGTCCCTCCAACTTCCACCTACACTTATCACTCAACCCTACTCCAAAGTGGAGAGAGAGTGGGGGGAAGCGGTGGAGAAGGGAAAGATGGAGAGATTGATACAGTGCAAGAAAGAAAAAAGAGGGGGAAATGTTGAAGGGAGAAAGGATTTGGGGTTTACGAGAGAGAGAAAGAGAGAGAGAGAGAGAGAGAGAGAGAGAGAGAGAGAGAGTATAAATATACATACAAAAATTGATGGGGAGTAAGATAGAGGTAGAAAGGGACAAAAGATTTAGGGTTCAGGGTTTATGGTTATAAGGTTTAGGGATTAAAGTTTAGAGAGAGAGATAGGGGGAAGAGGGACATAGTAAGAGATGGGGAAAGAAAGAGGTGGGAAGAGAGAAAGGGAGAAAGTATTTAGGGCCTAAAAAAGAGAGAGGGTGGATGGAGAGAGAGGGAGGGAGGAAGATGGGAAGAAAGGGAGAGAGAGTGAGAGGGGAAGAGAGGTGGGGAAGAGGGAGAGAAGAGAAAGTCGGAGGGAGTGAGAGAAGGGGAAAGGGATAAAGAAAAATATAGAAGACGAAGGGAGATGGAGAGAGGGAGATGAGCGAGAGTAAGA
>MU223734.1:890436-925409 GCA_018584345.1 Thuja plicata
AAGGAGGCATAATTGAAAAGATGCCAAAAGTTGCTATTTTGTTGTCATGACAACATTTGCAATAATTGCAAATGTTGCATGCAATATGGTTACATCAGATTCTCCTTGTTTCTAGGAGTGGGGAATCGACCAACAATTCCCTACAATGGTGGAAGAAGGCATCTAGTGCATGAGAGACTTGAACCATGTAGTAGGAAGATTGATTGTAACATTTTGAGAAGAGGAATACACTCTGCAATTTGGCACTTACAAAGATCCTGAGCATTTTGTGTTGACAGTCACATTGAATGTATTGAAAGCTTGGAACTAATGGTTTTTTTTGTGTTCTTAGGAGGATTAGAGACATTTTTCATTTAGTAAGTTAGTTGATTAGAGTTAGTATATAGTAGTAGTTAAATTGTTTTGTAACTAGGGAGAGTACTGGTACTGTCCTGACCAGTCAGTCTAAATATGACTCCCTCATGAAATCTAGCCATGGAAAACTTCCAAGGATAGATGGAAATGTTAGGGGAGTCATTAGTGTACATAGTTGTAGAGTTAGGAGTCAGGGTTAGACAAGTATCTATTTTTAAGAACAAGCCCTAGGCGAGCATGAACTGTCCGGTTAGTGGTTTGGTGGAGAAATAATGAGTTTCGATGAGCAAGGGAAGAAGGTATAGTACGGTCTAAGTACATGTATAGTTAGGGTTTAGTGTCATCTTGACGTACTGAGTTGGTCAAATTCATACCAATCAGTGGAGAAAAGTTTTGGACAAGTTTAGCATAGAGTTGCAGACTATCATAGTTTTTAGGCCTATTAGCCCTATAAGACCTAGTTTGTAGGTACCCTATGTACGGAGGGATACTGAACTTAAAACCTTGAAAATGTCTTGTAAGGGGATGAAGGGTATCTGAATATGGTCCTAGATTCTGAAGTTCTTTGGGAAAGTTTGAAGTTAATTGGGAAAAACACCCTGGATAGGGCTACAAGGAATTAGGCCTCCTTAAGCCAAAAGAATGAAATCAATTGAAAAGAGTGAAGTGAACCACCAAGATGGATTCCAAACTAATAAAATGTGATGTCTAAATGTTGATGGACATCTATGCAAGTGGATTAAGAACGTTAGAGTGAAGATTGACATTTAGAATCTTTTAAGTGTGAGTAGGATAAGTGGAGAAGTGAAGTAATCATAGGGTGTTAGTCTTTCAAAGGGTGAAGAAGAAGTGGAGACTCTTAGAGAAGAGTAAGATTAGGACTTTGTTAATGATCTAAGCCTAATAAGGACCTAGAGGAGATCAGGATCCTTGAAGAAGATAGAGAAGATCTTCTTAGTGGATTGTGAAAGCAAACCCATTGGAACACTTACATCATATTGGTATCAGATCTTGATTAAAGATCAGGTTTGTGGTGGATGTTTCAGCCTATTGAATCAGTAGGAGAGAATACAAATGGAGGATAAACAAAAGACAAAGTCATGGTGACTAATGCTAAGCTAGCTAAAAAGGTGGAAGAACAAGAAGAAGACAATAGGTCATTAAGAGAAAGGTTGTCTCAAATGGAGCAACTCTTGGGAGAAGTTGAAGACAAAGCTAAGAAGATGAAGGATAAGACTGACCAGAAAGAAGAAGAAGAAGAAGAAAGGGAGAAAGGAGTGGATATAGAAGAAGAAACTCCAACCCCTGATCTAGTCAATGATCAAGAACCCTTCTTAAAAGCATTGAAGGCTCTGAGTGGTAAATATTTGGGGGGCGTGCCACTATTTAGTGGATAAATGGATCCAGATTCAGTAGTGGATTGGATAGACAACATAGAGAACCATTTTGAATGTGATGGTATCACAGAGGCCCAAAAAGTGAATTTGGCCAAGTCAAGATTGAGAGGTTCAGCTCTCACATGGTGGAAGTTTGTTCAAATTGAAAGAGAGAAGGAAGGAAAGAGTCCTATAGCCACATGGAAGGGCATGGTAACTAAGATGAAGTAGACCTATTTGCTTGATGATTATGAAGTGCAGCTACATAGGAGGAGACATAATCTTAGACAAAAAGACTTAGATGTCCAAGACTACACTGAAGGGTTCCAAAAGTTGTGCCTATGGTCACAAGTGGTTGAAGATGAAAGTATCAAGCTAGCTAGGTATATGAATGGACTTAAATGGTCTATTCAAGAAGATATGAGTCTAGTGAACTTCAAAACCATCTGCAAATGCTATCAAATGGCCTTGAAGATAGAAGAAAAAGGCAAGAGGAAACTAGAACAAAGTTCTAAAGGAAGAGGTAGAGGAAGAGATAGTAGAGAACAAAGAGGTGGATATGGTGGAAGGAGTTTAGAATAAATAACACAAGGAGAAGTAAAATACAATGAGCAATAAGAAGCAAGTTCTAGTAGAGGTGGTAGAGGAAGGAACTCCAATTTCAGAGGTAGAAGTGGCGAACAAGGAAGAGGCAATTACTTTGCCAATATGAAATGTTATCATTGTAACCAAATGGGAAACCCTGCCTATAGGTGTCCAGAGAAGAGTGGTACTTCTCAAGGAGGTAACAAGAGGACTAATCTGGTTCAAGGAGACACAAGTACAGATGATAAACACCTTGAGGTGCCATTAAACTTAGGGGAAGGTGAGAACCTCATGATGAGGAGAACATTAATCAAAGAGCCAATCAAGGAGGAGCCAAGCCAAAGGAGGTCTTTGTTTAGAATCAAATGTAAGGTGATGGGTAAAGTATGTAGGGTTATCATAGAATCAGGGTCTATTGATAATATTTTATCAGAGGAAGCAGTCAGCAAGTTAGGTATGACAAGGATACCTCATACTCATCCCTACAAGGTAACATGGCTCAATAAGGGACAACATGTCTTGGTGAATGAACAAGCATGGGTAGAGTTATCTATAGGAAGATATAAGGACAAGGTAATATGTGATGTACTTCCCATGGATGCATGTCACTTGCTCCTAGGAAGTCCATGGAAATTTGAATGCCAAGCTATCCATGATGGAGTGAAGAACTCCTATACTTTCAAGAAGGATAACATGACTTTCAAAATTTAGTTATTGTTAAAGGATGTAGAAGTGAAGATAGCTGGTCCAAATGTACTAATTGTGAGTGAGAAAGAGTTCTTGGAGGCCATGGAAGAAGGAGAAGGAGTTGGTTTTTCTCTAGTGTTGAAGCATAAGGAAGAGGAAGACAAAATAGTGAAGAGGATAGAGTTGCCACAGGAAATACAAGAAATGTTGCAGAAGTATGAAGGCATTGTAAGTGATGGACAGCCATCAACCTTACCCCCTATAAGACCCATAAGCCATAAGAGTGAACTTATTCCTGGAGCTACCCTACCCAATAAGGCAGCCTACAAAATGAAACCTCAATAGAATGAGGAAATAGCTAGGCAAATTAAAGAGTTACTAGAACAAGGTCTTATAAGGAAGAGTATTAGTCCTTGTGTTGTACCCATAGTCCTAGCCCCTAAGAAAGGAGGTACTTGCAGATTGTGTACTAAATCCAGAGCTATAAATAGGATCACTATCAGATATAGGTTCCCTATCCCTAGGATAGAAGAATTGATGGATTGTATAGGAGGTGCAAGGTACTTCACCAAAATAGATTTAAAAAGTGGCTATCATCAGATAAGGGTGAATGAATGAGATGAGTGGAAGATAGCCTTCAAGACCACTGAAGGGCTATATGAATGGCTAGTCATGCCATTTGGCTTATCAAATGCTCCATCAACTTTTATGAGGTTGATGAATGAAGTACTTAAAGACCACATTGGCAAATTTGTAGTGGTATACATGGATGATATACTCATCTTTAGCAAGATAAGAGAGGAACACCTCAAGCATGTGGAATCAGTACTTAAGAGGCTACATGAAGAGAAGTTAATGATTAACTTGGAGAAATTTGAGTTCATCAAAACAGAGCTAGTGTACCTAGAATCTATTCTATCTCATGGTAATCTAAAAATGGACAAGAGTAAGGTAGAAGCCATCAAGAATTGGCCCACTCCAAGGACAAAAACAAAGGTAAGGATTTTTCATGGGCTTTCTCAGTATTATAGGAAGTTTATAAGGCAATTTAGTGATATTTGTGCTCCAATGTTGGATACAATTAAAGGAGGAATGAAGACCAAGTTCATGTGGAATGAACAAGTCAACAAGACTTTTGAGTTTCTAAAGGAAAAGATTACTACCCAACCAGTGTTAGTCCTACCAAGATTTGAGAAGCTCTTCACAATTTAATGTGATGCAAGCAACATAGCTATTGGGGCTGTCCTAAGCCAAGAGGGTAGACTAGTAGCATTTCACTCTGAGAATTTGAGTGAAGAAAAGAAGAAGTATTCTTCTTATGACCTTGAGTTGTATGCATTGGTTCAAGCCTTGAGAAAGTGGAGGCACTACTTTCTACCCAAGGAGTTCATTGTTTATTCAGATAATCAAGCCTTGAGTTTTCTGAATTCTCAAGAGAAGTTGAGCCACAAGCACATGAAGTGGGTTGAGTACCTACAAGCTTACACCTTTAACATAAAACATAAGAAAGGTGTCCTCAACAAAGTCACTGATGCATTGTCAAGAAGATCTCTTATCATTCAAGAGATTCAGTTGAAGACCATGGGAATAGATCACTTCAAAGAAATATATGCTGAGGATGAGGACTTTGCAGATATTTACAAGGTATGTGTTGAATACAAGAACCATTTCCATAGTGAGTATGTTGAATATACTTTGCAAAGTAACCTTTTGTTTAAGGGAAATAAGCTATGTGTCCCTAGAGGTTCCATTAGGGAGAACATGATTCAAGAGAAGCACAATGGTGCATTGAGTGGTCATTTTGGGATCACAAAGACACAAGAACTAGTTCAAAGGTTCTACTATTGGTCGATGATGAATATTGATGTCAAGAGGTATGTAGAGAGTTGTATTGTGTGTCAAAGAGCCAAGGGTACTTCATCAAATGCTATCCTTTATCAACCCCTACCTATTCCTACTAGACCATGGGATTGCTTAAGCATGGATTTTGTAGTTGGGTTACCCAAAAAAAGAAAAGGTATGGCTAGTGTGTATGTAGTTGTGGAGAGGTTTAGAAAAATGGCTCACTTTGTGCCATGCAGGACCACTTATGATGCCAGCCAAATAGCATCCCTATTCTTCAAAGAGATAGTAAGAATTCATGGGTTACCTCAGAGCATTGTGTCTGATACAGACACCAAATTTATGAGTCATTTTTGGAAGGCTCTTTGGAAGCGATTAGGCACTAATCTATCCTTTCGATCTGCCTACCATCCTCAAACTAGTGGACAAACTGAAGTAGTCAATAGAAGCCTTGGGAATCTACTAAGATGCTTGACAAAGGAGTATGGATAGCAATGGGATCAATTGATCGGACAGGCTGAGTATGCCTACAATGACACCATCAATAGGTCAACAGGGAAGAGCCCCTTTGAGGTAGTATATGGATTGCATCCTAGAGGAATATATGAATTGAGAGACTTGAAGGATGGAGTGAAAGAAAGTGGATATGCAGATGATTTTTCTCAAGCCATGCAAGAGATTCATGATACAGTCTGAAAAACCTTGACTGAAAACACCTTAAAACATAAGGCAAAGGTTGATGAAAGTAGGAATAAAGTTGAGTTTAATGTGGGTGAGATGGTTATGGTACATCTCAAAAATTCAAGACTTCAGAAGGGAGTCCCTCACAAGTTGCAGATGAGAAGGATAGGCCCTTGTCCTATCTTGGCTAAATATGGAGATAATGCTTTCAAAGTAGATCTCCCAGAAGATAGTGGACTATCACCTATTTTCAACATTGTAGATTTAGCCCATTACAAAGGACCAAAGCAAGACTTGGATCAAAGTCTTCAATAAGTCATCAGAGATGTGGAGGATTTACAATTACCATCTTATACAGTCAAAGGAGCTGACAGCATATTGGATACAAGAATCTACAGGAAGACTAGAAAAAAAGAGTATAAAGAGCATTTGATCAAAAGACATGACCAAACAAATGCAGATGCAGTACGGGTCAAAGAATCAAGCTTCAAGAAGCAAGTTATTGATCCAAGTATCATCAAACCAAAGGTGGATTGATCTTTTTGATTTGGGGAGGATGGTGCAGGAGCACCTAGGCCGCAAGAGAACCTAGGCTAGCCTCCATGTTTGTCCATTTTGGCTTGTACTTGACATTAGCCAAGTCAAGATAGGTTAGTTGTATTTTGACCTTAGGAGGTCTTTGCAATGTAGGATAAGTGAGTTAGTCATTAGGAATAAGGTCACATAAATAGCCATTGTTTGTAGTTTTCAAATTCTTAGGCTTAGTTGTTAGTTGATGGGTTAGAGTCTTGAATGTGTCCTAATCTCATAAATGAGGACAAAGAGATGCTATAGGGCCTTTAATGCTCTTGGATCCTCAAAATAGAGAGGATAGAGGTCCTAAAGTGTAGGAAGGGGGCATAATTGAAAAGATGCCAAAAGTTGCAATTTTGTTGTCATGACAACATTTGCAATAATTGCAAATGTTGCATGCAATATGGTTACATCGGATTCTCCTTGTTTCTAGGAGTGGAGAATCAACCAAAAAGGCCCTACAATGGTGGAAGAAGGCATCTAGTGTATGAGAGACTTGAACCATGCAGTAGGAGGATTGATTGTAACATTTTGAGAAGAGGAATATAGTTTGCAATTTGGCACTTATAGAGATCCCAAGCATTTTGTGTTGACAGTCACATTGAATGGATTGAAAGCTTGGAAATAATGGTTTTTTTTTGTTCTTAGGAGGATTAGAGACACTTTTCATTCAGTAAGTTAGTTGATTAGAGTTAGTATACAGTAGTAGTTAAATTGTTTTGTAACTAGGGAGAGTACTGGTCCTGTCCTAACCAGTCAGTCTAAATATGACTCCCCCATGAAATCTAGCCATCGGAAACTTCCAAGGATAGATGGAAATGTTAGGGGAGTCATTAGTGTACATAGTTGTAGAGTTAGGATTTGGGGAAAGATAAGTAGCTATTTTTAAGACCAAGCCCTAGGTGACCATGCACTGTCCAGTTAGTGGGTTGGTGGAGAAACAATGAGTTTCCATGAGCAGGGGAAGAAGGTACAGTATGATCTGAGTACATGTATAGTTAGGGTTTAGTTTCTTCTTGACATACTGAGTTGGTCAAGTTCATACCAATCAGTGGAGACAAGTTTTGGACAAGTTTAGCATAGTGTTGCAGACTATCCTAGTTTTTAGGCCTATTAGCCCTATAAGACCTAGTTTGTAGGAACCCTATGTAAGGAGGGCTACTGAACTTAAAACCTTGAAAATTTATTGTAAGGGGATAAAGGGTATCTTAATATGGTCCTATATTATCAAGTTCTTTGGGAAAGTTTGAAGTTAATTGGGAAAAACACCCTGGATAGGGCTACAAGGAATCAGGCCTCCTTAAGCCAAAAGAGTGAACTCAATTGAAAAGAGTTAAGTGAACCCCCAAGATGGATTCCAAACTAATAAAATGTGATTTCAAGTTTTGGACAAGTTTAGCATAGTGTTGCAGACTATCCTAGTTTTTAGGCCTATTAGCCCTATAAGACCTAGTTTGTAGGAACCCTATGTACGGAGGGCTACTGAACTTAAAACCTTGAAAATTTATTGTAAGGGGATAAAGGGTATCTTAATATGGTCCTATATTATCAAGTTCTTTGGGAAAGTTTGAAGTTAATTGGGAAAAACACCTTGGATAGGGCTACAAGGAATTAGGCCTCCTTAAGCCAAAAGAGTGAACTCGATTGAAAAGAGTGAAGTGAACCCCCAAGATGGATTCCAAACTAATAAAATGTGATGTCTACATGTTTATGGACATCCGTGCAAGTGGATTAAGAATGTTAGAGTGAGGATTGACATTTAGACTCTTCTAAGTGTGAGTAGGATAAGTGGAGAAGTCAAGTAATCATAGGGTGTTAGTCTTTCAAAGGGTGAAGCACAAGTGGAGACTCTTAGAGAAGAGAAAGATTAGGACTTAGTTAATGATCTAAGCCTAATAAGGACCTAGAGGAGATTAGGATCCTTGAAGAAGATAGAGAAGATCTTCTTACTAGATTGTGCAAGCAAACCCATTGGAACACTTACATCAATTGTTCTTTATGGAAAAATTCTTATGCTGGACAACCTCCAGAAGCAGGGAATTCAGTTGGTTAATAGATGCATTATGTGTAAAGACAATGTGGATTCTATTAAGCACCTCCTTATCCACTGCCCCTATGCGACGCTGGTATGGTCTTAAATGATGAGCATAATGCAGCTAGATTAGATTTTTATGGGGAAAATGGACTACTTTGTTTGCAACTGGGGTTACCCCACAAAGCACCCACTTATCATGTTTCTTTGGATAATGTTACCCCCACATGTCTATTGGAGCCTATGGAAGGAAATAAATAATTGAGTTTTCAAAGGGGAGGAAAATGATGCCGAAGTAATGGTAAGAATAGGAGTGAATCTGCTGATGGAGAATATTAATACCTATTGTTGGATTACCCCCCAATTCCCCCCAAGGAGTTAGATTGTGAGTTGGCTAAGGATTGGAAGCTACCTTTTTCCTTCCAGGCTTTTGATTGCTCCACATTGGTTGTGAAGAGAAATACCAAGTGGTCCCCCTCGAAGGAAAATTGTGCAAACTCAATTTTTACGAGGCGACCTCCTTTGATAATGTGGCTAGAGGTGGCATTATCAGAGATCACCAAGGAAAGATGATTTTTTCCTATGCTCTTAATCTTGGGATGAGCTCTAATAATGTGGAAGAAATATCTTCCCTTTTCTGGGGCCTAAGGGTGGCGGTTTCATCAGGGATCAAAAAGTTGATTATCGAGGGAGACTCAAAAATTGTGATAGAAATGGTCAAAGGAAACTTCAAGGGTGGCTGGAAAGTGTATAATTTGTTGCAGGAGATCTAGTCGCTTCTCCCTAGGTTTGAGGATTTTAATTTGTAGCACATTTATAGAGAGGGAAATGTCATTACTGAAGCTCTGGCAGCTATGGGTATGGGCTTGCAGGGCATTAGATGCTGGAAAAATTTGAATTCCTTGACCAAGCAAACTATTTTGCTTGTGGAAAATGAAAGCAAGTTAATTAATGAAGCATGTGGATGAGGCTGATTGGACATGTAAGGCACTTGTAGTATTACAAGAATCATAACTTATTCAAAATTTAAAATTGCTATGGGAAATAAAATCAATTTTAGTATTATTATGAAAAGATGCCAGGCTCTTATTGCCTATACGGGAAAAAGTACGGGCAATCTCAAAAATTGCACTAATATGGGGATTGACACGCATCTTGAAAGCCCTGAAAAGATGGTTCGGCTTAATTGGAATTTTAAACCAAGGTTCCACATTTATTTCCCTTCACGCGATAGATTTTCTTTCATTTTGGCCTCCCACATGACTTGTACGCGCTTAGCTCAATTCACTAAGGTGTTAGAATTTTTCCCCAACTAGTTTTCTATCAATCACTTTGCCGACTATCTTTGCTGGGCTCTCTGCAATTTTTTTTGGGTTCCAGTGAAGGTTGTTCTAAGTAGTGGTAGAATGGGTGGGATTTATTTGGAGATTTAAGTGGATGAGCTTTCTTAGCATAGTTTGGATATGGGTGGAGATTTGGTTTGTGTGGAGACCTCAAAAATTAAGGATGCTTTCCTAAAAAACCGTTGCGTTGTTACTCACTTGAAGGAGGGTGGGTTCTATCCCTACATGGAAGCCATGGAGGGCAGCGATGAACTCATGTCAATGCAGCTAGTGATTTCCTGGATGGACCGCAAGGTGACCATCAATAGCATAACCATTGAAATAAATGAAGAATTCATTGCCCAAGCCACGGGGCTCTCCACTGATGGAAATAAATTGAAGAAGGTTATAAAGAACAAAGATGACACTAGTATGAATAAATTCTTCAAAAAGATGGAGGAGCCATTTTGCATTCATGGGGATTTCAAACGAGAGGTGCTGCCTAATCCTTGGAATGAGGTATGTCTCATTCTGATGAAGTACATTACTTTGGAACGCTGGTTTGGCACTTGCTATAATTACCATTTCCCTCTACTTAATCACTTCCGCTAGAATGATGCTATTTCCTTCCCCTTCTACCTATTGCACTCTCTCAAGACCTCGGTTATGGATGTTAGAGAAAAAAGAAAGGAAAGGCAGAATTACTGCATTCTCCATCAGGGTTACTCGTCTACAAATTTCACCTCACTTTATGCCCACCCAAAATTATCACCATGCAAGATATTAACTCTCCCTCTTAGAATGCTCCCCGAGAGTTAATGGGTTCTCAATATAACCCCACTTCTTCCTCCAACCCACTTCTTCCTCCAAAACCCTTGTGCATAATAAGGCCAAGATTGGTAAAGAGAGTCCTGCTTGTGGAGACCAAATCAATATTTATTCAGAGGACAAGGAAGATGATAATGATAGTAGGCGAAGGTCGCACATAATCGCCTCTAATACTAGGTACAAACAAAAAGTTGTAAGGAAGCAGTACCTTGAAGAAGATGAGGAGGATGGTGACTCAGAGGAAGCGGAGGAAAAAAAGAAGGAAAGCAGTGGGGAGATTAAGAAAAATAAAAAAATTAAGAAGGAAATTAGCCATGAAAAAAACAACAAGATCTCTTAGTCTCTGGAGGGGGCCGAGAAGAGCCATGACTCTTCCCAGATTGAACTTCTAGCTTCAAATTACCCACCATTGACCTATCCAATAAAAATATTTTTGAGGGTAAGAAGTCAGAGTCGCCGCGCACGGCTACCTCCCCGCCTAGCCACCAGGAGGAGAAGGATGCTAAGAAGTGTGTTGATGGTAACATGAAGGAGGCCCCAGAGAAAATAAAGGTGGAAGCTAAGAGTAAGCCTGAAGCTGTGGGGGGAATTGTCTAGTTGCAAAAGGATGTGTAACAGGTACAAACCTCCTTCCTATATTCTGTATCCAAGAAGGATCTTCGGGAGTTCAAGGAGGAAATCAAGGATTTAGGAGAAAGTTTCAACAAGATTGTTGGGTTCACGGTCAAAGTCATGCATTCCGCAGTAATGACCCTCCAGTTGCTGCACATAGAAAATGAGGCTACCCTAGGGGAGGATCAGAAAGATGGGAAACACTTCCAGTTTCTTGCATAAGATTGGCTAAATCAGCTGCATAGTTGAGGGGGTAATAATCCCAAGTAGTTTTCTATTCTATTTTGATGCTCGACTTTTTTGGCTGGTCTCATTGGTGGGCCACTCTGGGCCTTTTTGTTTCTATGTTTAACTCTGCTAACTCTGTTACTGATGTTTACTACTTTGATTTGGATGTTAACTCTGTTGGTAAGTTTTCTTTCTCAGTCTGGTTACCAACTTCATGGTGAAGTTGGGGTCTGTTGGTTTTAATAGGCTGGTTACCAACTTCTTGGTGAAGTTGGGGCCTATTTATTTTAGGTTTTAGGTTTTTTATTTTTTAAAAAGGGATTGGTTGAGGGTCTATTGACTCTGGTAATGTGGTGGTAGTCTGCACTTCTCGTGTTGGCTATGTTTCTTTGGGTTAGCCCCCTTGGTTTTATTGTGTTTTAATCAAAAACATTCTTCTATGTTGGCACTAACATTTTTCTCAAGAACTAATTGATTCTTAGACCAATCCATGGTGCCCAGTAACAATGACCCCATCTACCTACCTTTAAGATTTGAAAGAAGGTGTCATTAAGGACCATGCATCCCCCATGAAATACACAAAATCACTGAAGATTGATGGATTGCTTTGGAGACACATGATCTCACCCTGTTCAAACCATCATTTACACAAAGATAAAATTGTGGATCAATCATCCTTGACGCTGCACCTAGAATCACCATTGCTTCCAACCCCCTAGGCTAAATAATTTAACATCCTTTGACTTCTTATTGCATAATCATCCTGTTAGGATCAAGAAATACTGTGAGGGGCAGTGTGAATTGTTAGGATCAAGAAATACTAAGAGGGGGGGTGTGATTCAGTATTGCAGCACTTTTATTCCTCTTTAATCAATTTAAAATTAACCATCCAAGTATTGAAATAAATAAATCATACACACAAAAAAAATAACTCATAACACTATGATAGTATTTTCAAATTCATAATAAAGTGATTAGTTCAATGGACACATAACTTATGAAGTGGCCAATCTTCCTAATTTTTAGTTTTATTTCAATTTGTCCAGAAACTCATTGCAAGGATCTCTACCCCTCGGAATTGGAAATATGATTCATGTGCAAGCTATTGATGTATTAGCTAACAGGTTGGAAGGTCAAATTCCAACCACTCCGAGAAGCTACGAACAACTAGAATATATGAATCTTTCTTCACATTAATTACAAGGCTCAATACCAAATTCTCTTAGTCAATTAAAAAGTCTTGTGAGTATGGATCTATCTTTTAACAACCTTTCAGGTTTGATCCCCGTGTCTTTAAGGTTGCTGAATATGCTTCAGTATTTGAATTTTTTTTTTAATAATTTCAGTGGATAGATTCCACAAGAAGGCATCTTTGAAAATTTAACAGTTGCATCATTTATGGGAAATATGTTTCTGTGTGCTGAATGGATGCAATTACCTTCATGCCCTGTTCACAGCACATAACCTAAAAACCACAACAACAGAATTAGAATAATAGGACCAGTGGTTGGAACCTTTACCTTCCTATTATCTGGTTTATTGATCTTGGGACTAATTTACTGGAGGTGCAAGATAAAGTATGATATTCCCAGTGATATTTTACCCCTAAAACTTGTGGACAACAGGGGAATTTCCTATCAAGAAACAGTTAAAGCCACAGATGGATTTAATCAGAAAAATTGGTTAGGGACTGGTAGCTTTGGTTCAGTGTACAAAATTTTGCAGCTATTGCTACATAGATCTAGCTGAAAGAAAAAACAACTTGCAGGAAAATTACAAAATTACAAAAATTACAGAGAGAAACAAAGTTGCTCAGAAAATGAAATTGAATTTATCATTATATATCCTTTAATTACAAAGCATGAGATTTATACAAATTTAACCACAATATTAACTAAAATTACAGTGAAGAACAATTGGATAAAGATCTCTTATCCTATAGCTGGTCTTACGCATGGAAGGCAGTCACCTATAATCTGTGCAGTGGCAAAAGGATCTGACTGAGAATAAGGACCTCTCATCCGTAAATTAGAGATTAGAATAGAAGGTGACTGTAAGTTAGAATTAAACACCAACAACCCCCTTAATTATAACTAAGGAGAAAATAAAAAAACTAGATGGAAGGAAGGAGGAAAGAGGGAAAAATCTAGTGGGAACAAAACCCCCCCTAAAAAATTAACACTAATCTGTATGGCAGTTACAATGTTGTAGTATCCTTCATTCGAGGTCTCACAAAAAGTGAAAATGAAAAGATGAGGCCCATATGTGCCTTCACAAAGCAGAGAAATCATGATAATACATAATGTAGCACAGCGAATGTTGTAGTAGGTTCCTTTGCAACAGATAATGTATCTTCCTTTTGGAAGATAAAAACCTCGAGCTATCAAACTGTTGAATTCCCACTCAACTAAAATGCATGAAGGAATCAAGATGAATGGTTCCGTTAAAAAATTAGGTATCTCCTTAGAGGGTAAATAGATCTCCTTTAAATTTTGTGCCAAACTATCCACACTCATATCAAATTGTGAGGAATGATAATGTAGAGAATGAGAAAGAGAATCAGGATGTTCCCTTACAATAATTGAAGATGAATCACCCTCATCAAAGAGAAGATGTATGCAATCAATAGTGTCATCTAGATCCGAAATGAGGGATTCTACAAAAAAATATATTTCTGATAGAAATTGATCCCATGGAACTAAATTTAGAAGACAAGAATGAACCTGTTGAAGAGAATCTATACTAGCATTTGAAGAAGTTGCGATATATGTCAAACTTGCAAGTGGAGGTGACTGAAGAGATTCTAATACTAGAAATGTAGAAAGAGGAAAATTTGGAGGAGATGTCTTTGTGTAATCAAGATAATCAACACTCTTCCAATAAGCAAGTTCCTCTTCAGTGTCATCATCATACATAGGATCATCATCATTATCAAGGGAGAGAAGAATATATGTAGCTATCTCGAAATGGAGATTAAGTCAGATCTCCATATCTTTACCATAGATTGGCCCAAAGAGTGTGAGGCCACTCAATGTGTGATAGAGCCCATGATATGCGGTCCCCATCACTTAAACCAATTAATCCTAAGACATGATCATTTCTACTTTCCCAAGAAGATTTTTGCCAACATGAACTTGGTTCAGGAATAAGTCCATACAAATGTGGCAATAGATGAATCCATCGACACTGCTTTAGGATTCCATCACGCCATGAATTATAATTTCCTTCTTCCAAAGTGATGATAGATGGATGATATTTTATTCCCATTTTAGCCTTAGATTATCAGCTTTTTTTTTTGGAACTTTTTTTTTAGTTCATGAATATAAAAAATAAATTAAGAAACCCCCAGAACAATAAAAAAAACTCATTCTAAAATAGCTCTTGTATGCAATACCTACAAATAAAATTAATGCTCCTCCTTCCTAGCTCCCATATGCTTTGATACCATGTAGAATTTTGTAGCTATAGCTGCATAGATCTAGTTGAAAGAAAAAAATAAACTTGCAGGAAAATTACACAGAGAGACAGAGCTACTCAAAAAATGAAATTGAACTAATCATTATGTATCATTTAATTACAAAGCATGAGATTTATACAAAGTTAACCATAGTATTAACTGATATTACGGTGAAGAACAATTAGATAAAGATCACTTATCCTATAGATGGTCTTACGCATGAAAGGAAATCGCCTATAATCTATGCAGTAGCAAAAGGATCTTATTGAGAATAATAGCCTCTCATCCATAAATTATGGATTAAAACAGAAGGTGATTGTGAGTTAGAATTAAACACCAACATAGTGTACAAAGGTATAATGGGTGATGGTACATAGGCTACTTTCAAGCTTTTAAATGTGCAAAATGAAGAAGCCAGTAAGAGCTTTTTCTAGGAATGCAAGGTGTTGGGCAAAGTTAAGCATAGGAATCTGGTAAAAATCATATCCTTTTGCTTTGAATTTGGACACAAATTATTGGTTCTAGAATTTGTGTCGAAAGGTAATCTTGACACACTATTGCGTTCCAAGGGAAACCCATTGACCTTCAGGGAGATATTGAAGATAACAATACATGTCATCTATGGACTAGAACATCTGCATCATGAGTGTTTTCAACAAATTGTACATTGTGATATAAAACCAAGTAACATTCTTATGGACGAGGACATGACAACACATATAGCAAATTTTGGCATTGCCAGAATCATTTGGGGATCAGACACTAGCTCAGGATGTATTTCCACTATAACCCTGAAAGGATCCATGTGTTACATTGCTCTAGGTATTTCTTATAGTTATGCAATTATCTTCTTCTTCATATATATTGTGTTGATTTCTGAATGGATTTTGTACATAATCTAACCAGATTTTTTATTTTTTCCTTTATTATGTAGAGTATGGAGCTTCTGGGAAGGTATCCACTAGGGGTGACATTTATAGTTATGGTATTATGCTGCGTGAGATGGTTACTGGAAAGAGTCCAACCAACCATATATTTGTGGGAGGATTGACCCTCCACAGCTGGGTAAGCATGCATTTTGATGGCAAATTGAAGGAGATTATTGACACGCGAATGATGATTGAGGTTGGAAAATATGAAATAAAACAGTCCTTCAACCCTTTCATACTTCTTAGGTTGGAGTGTTCAAAGGAGTCCCCCAATGAAAGACCAACATCTACAGAGGCGGCACATCTATTGGAAACGATTATGAAGACTCTCTTGGAAGCTTGAATTCATTCTAGTTTGTACTGGAAAATAAGTTTTCTATGTTGTAATGAAATTATGTAATGAAGACTCCCTTGGAAGATTTAGTAATATTGATAACTAAAATGTTTAGTTACTATTATGTTAAATGTGGGGTAATAAAGCCACTTCAATGTTTTAGCAATGGTATCAATTAAAATGTTATGTTATTTGTGCCCACTGTAATGAAGTTATTTTAGGTGACATAATAATCATTTTTGTTGTGCAAGTTCTAATAAAATCATTTTAATGGTCTTATTAATGATAGCAATTAAATTGTTATGTTGCCTTTAATAATTATTATAAAGTTATTTTGGTGGCTTAAGATGTTAGCAATTAAATCCTTTTTATTGTCAAAGTGGTTGTTATAACTATATTTGGAAAAGGCTCTATAAAATCATGTTATGATATATAAATTAACAATTAATATCATTTTTAATAATTTATATTGTTATCATTCATGTGTATCCTCATATAATTTAAGTGTAACATGCAAAATGTATAGTCCCAATTTAGTCCAAGAAAGAGAAATTTTATTGTTGAAAGATATAGAGCGCTTGATTTCAATAAAATGTATGGTTTTCCAAATTGTATTGGACATGAAATTAGGAAGTAAAAAAAAAAAATCAGTGTAAACAATCTAGTCAGCAAACAAGCATCTAGAAAACTTCAATCATCTAATGGGAGATTATGAGATAGATTCTGAAGATGATATTATGAAATTGCTTATTCAGTCCTTGAAGGATGATGTCTTCCATTTCATCATGGAAAGAGTTTATGGAATCCTTTATTAAGCTTATAGGGCTTCCATGCACATTCAGAAGACCATTAAATATGGAATCCTTAAAGGTTATTTATTTGCATGTGTCGCCTGTTCTAGAACACCGTATCCTAAGCAAAGACACGTAAAAAAAATAAGAATTATATTTTAAAATGTATGTGGTTTTGATTTTCCTGTTTGAGCACTATCTCATCATGTGTATGTATAACATTGAATGCCAGGTTGAGTATGAGCAAAATTTTAATAGTATTGATCCTATGGTTTCTGTTCGAGCACTATTTGACAAAAGCATATTCAAGATGAATCAAGTATATGCTTTATTTGCAAGGTTCTTTGATGCCTTATTGAGAATCCCTAAAGGTTTCAAACCTATAGAATCTGTATGCATCGGCTTGTTCATTGAAATATATTAATCGGGTTTGAGTTCATTGCCTAGGGAATTGAAGCCAAATGGTCTTATTCAGGTTTTTGAATGGATCAGGATCATTGAGAAAACTGGGTATGATTGTGCAGTAGGTGCCATATCTTATAATGCTGATAACACTTGTCCTATGGTTAGCTATGAACAAAGCATTGACATAATGCCGGAAGATGAAAAGATTGTAAGAGAAAACAAAAGTACATGTCGCATTGATGGGGATGAAGTTTAATATCTGGTTGTAGAAGAAAGATATGCTGTTGAAAAAAACATTTAAGACAGATTAATGGAATGCATGGTGAAACAATGGGTATGCATCAATTCATGCCTTGACATAACACGGTGAAGAGACAAAATAATTTTTAGATACTTGATTTATTGCATTAGGTAATA
The DNA here is from genome assembly GCA_018584345.1 of Thuja plicata. Classification (NCBI taxonomy): domain Eukaryota; kingdom Viridiplantae; phylum Streptophyta; class Pinopsida; order Cupressales; family Cupressaceae; genus Thuja; species Thuja plicata. The sequence continues at coordinate 907,890 of MU223734.1, forward strand.
GAACTTATTTCATCCATCGACATTCTCTTCAAAAGAATGGAAGAAGTAACAGGGTTTCGTCTGGTCGTTCTTTACACGACAATTAAAGAGGAAAGATGACATTTTCTTGGTTCTGGGTCTGTCCCGCCTCACAGTTGACAGGGTTGCATGTGTTGGATATGAAGTCTGACTGTTCAGTTCTTATTTCGTGACTATTCATTTCATCTTCTCTCTTTTGTCTCTTTATCTTCTGTTGAAGACTACTGTATATATCAAAGCCCTATGTATGTAAGCTGTGATGATTGAAAAATAGTTATGTTCTACTTTCTGATGGATGTAGCCAAGTTGACGAACCACATTAAATCTTGTATCATTAAATCTTGTATCTTGTTTTGTGGTGTCCAATTTATCTACTAGTTTTTACAATTGATATCAGAGCTTCTAAGAAAGATCCAGGAAGAAAAGGTCAAAAAGAGCTTTCAAAACATGAAGTTGATCCTGTCATTGCTTCTATATTTTTTCCTCTATTTTCCCATTTAGTTTATGAGGAAAGCGGACAACCCAATAGTTATACGTGGAGAAGAATGGTCTCTACCCCTGTAATATGTAAGGAAGATGATGAGAGGCTTGCTCATACATCTTTTGAAGAAGGAGACGTGGCAACAAGAGAAATTGCAAGTAATTTTGTATCTTACACTGTCCAAGATCTCTTCTTTAAGAAATTACCACTTGAAAGTCTCCTTATGGATACAGCCACCACGGGTGACAGAGGGGCATGGCTAAATTTTGAAGGGGTGCATCTATTTTCTCTGCGTAAAGAGAAAGCAGCGATTCAAAAAGCCTTATAAATTATTTTTTTGAAAGGACATGATGTGGATTTAGGCAAACAATGGGGAGACGTACCGTTTCTCTATGCTAGAGACTTTCAAATCCATAAAAGAGACTCCAAGTTACCGGAGTGGGTAGCTCTTTTTATTTTGGGCAAAAATGTGGTGACCATTCTTCTATTTTGAGGCTTCCTATTGTGGACATGGCAAAGCCTGCAAAGCAGGCCAAGTTGTGTGAAGAAAGTGACAGAAGAGCAGAAAATGTTCCATCCTTTCTGTTATTTCCTGCTCTTTCCCCAATATCAATTGCTACAATTATGATCTGTCGAAAGTAATGACAGAGGCTCCTAGATATGTTGGTGTACAACACATTGCGGGTGACATGTTTGATAACGTTCCAAATCAGGGGTAGTAACTTTATAATGAGGACATTCATACTTGGCATGGCCACCTTTGTCACCGCCAATACGATCCAGTAAGACAGCCTTTCCTCTTCCTATACTAGTGGTTGCTGCATAAACCTTTGCTGTAATTTCTTTTGTAGGATGTTTCTTAGGCTTTTCCTTCCCCGTCATGTTGTCTGAAGAGAGATTGGATGCTGCTGCGTCTAATCAAAGTTGGGGATGTCACCAACGAATCTGACTTTCAGTCTTCCTCTTCCCTTCTGAGCCCATGGGCCAATATCAAGAAAGCGTTGACAGACCTGGTGGAAGGTGTAGAGACCGATGGCAGAATATGTTGTTCTGCGCTCGTACAAACTCCAGGAAGGATATTTTGAGAAGGTATTGCTGGAAGAAGGTGCAGTCATGGGAGTGGCCCCTCTCGCTTGCAGGCAGAGATTGATCTATCATAAGCATTCATTTTGGTGGACAATAGCAATGGGCATGTTGGACTGGGCGTCATAGAAGCTTCCACCGCTACAAGAGGGGCGCCGATTTTGGCCAAGCTTTATGTTATCTCCGTGAGGCACGGTTTTTGGAGAAGAGATAGAGCCAAAAAAAAATTCTCGGCTAGAGAGGGGACAACGAAGGGCCAAAGTCATTAGTGGTGTCTTGTAATGTCCGCGCACATGAGGAATTTTTGGATAGGAGTGCATCTCTCCACCTCACGTGTGGATGAAAAGGGGCAAAGGCATGCATATGTTGTTTTGGCCCTACCTCTCAAGATTATGGAGAAATTACAGCTTCAATTGTTTGTCATGAGATATTTACCTTCATGTGATATGAAGATGTTTTTTATTGTGTTATGGTTGGCTCTTGATTCTAGATTAGAGCGTTGGCATGATACAGGTTCTCTTGACAGGCTTTGCTCTTTGGAGCATGAGGTTTTTTTAAAAAAAAATTTGAGGAGATCAAGTTGTCATGTTGTGTTGGACCAGGTAATGTAGACATGCAGTGGGAGTTTTGGCAATTGGTCATGTGGTTAGTGCTTTTGGTATCGAGTACATTGGCGGATTGGCCTTGGAGGTGCTCTTGAAAATGAGGAGGCTTGGGTGAGGCTAGAGTTCTCTTGGGTTTAGAGAATATTTGTTGAGATGGTTTCTCTTTGGAGGTTTCAGCAAGAAGACCGAGGAGCCTACACCTATGGATGGACGCGGGTTAATTATGGACCTGGAGCAAATTGTTCTTGGCGAAGAGTCACTGTGACTTGGTTTATCCTAGAGGATCATTCTCACTCCCCTCTCTTGATCTACTTGACATATTTATCTCCTTCTGCATTTTGGTTTAGGAGATGGTTGAGATTGTTCCTAGCTTTGGAATGTTTTTGAGTTTGATCTTCTTGTTAGCAAGAGCTTTCATCCATGGTGGTTGGGTGTTATAAATGCTCTTATTTGGGGAGGTAAAGGAGATCATACTTGGAATAGTTGAGAACTTGGCGATGTTGGTAGAAGGATGAGTTATGATTTGCATGGGTGTCCCTTCCAAGAGTTTTTTTTGAGATCATCTATTGTTGTTGTACTTCATTATTTTTTAACTACAATATGAGATCTTTTCATGAGGACTTGGAATATGTCATGTGAGATTTTGCAGCAGGTTGGTTGCAATTTGCAGATCATCTCAAGTTATTACCATGCCTTTTATGTGCAGATTGGTAGATTTGAGTCAAATTTTGGTTGACATTGCTCATGCAACATGCAGATTACTCTATAATGGCCTTCTAGGTTTTTGCACATCAATGGTTTTTTGGTGTGTTTTGTTGGAAGATGGTATTTTTACATAGTGAGTTGTTGTATGGGCTGGTCATGTGGGCATAAAACTACTAATGTTGTATGGTTAGTTGGATGTGATTAGCAACTAGCCGTGGTTGCTATTCTAGCTATGGTGGTTGTCTATTAAAGAAGGGTGGAAAAGAAAATGATTTCTTTTGAAGATCAGAAGGACACCTAGTCTCCGGTGCCTACTATCACTACTTTTTCTAGAAGTGATTTTTTTAGCCCCTCCTATTCCTGGTTAAGTTGTGAAATTTTATATGTTTGTTTTACCTATAGCTAGCTAATATTTTTATCTTTAGATTTTATTTTCCTTTCCTTGGACATCCATCAATTTTGAGATAATAGATCTTCCTTCGTGAATTGGTCCTAATTTGTCCCTCTAACTATGATTAATCTATTAAGAGTGTTTAGTTCTATTATTTTTTCGTCCCTCTAACTATGATTAGTCCATTAAGAGTGTTTAGTTCCATTATTTTTTCAATAGAATGCTCTATGAAATTAGGTTACTATTTCAATTTTTATGGATATTGTATATTTATGAGCTTTTTATTAGAGCATACATATTACATATTAGTGTCTTTAATTTTTAGAAGATCATTTCATCAAATTTTTACGAGATTTATGAAAAAATTATCTTAACACTACATATTTTTGATGTTGAAGGTGTGCTTGTTCTTTAGATGATCTTCCATGACTTGTCAAAGAAATAAAATGTGATCTATACCCCATCATATAACTATTTTAAGTTTTATAGAATCATTATTCTCAAGTCACCTAGGAAATATTAAAATATACAAATCCAATCTCTTTACTATTTTGCTTAAACTATGCATTTTGTTTGTCCATGTGAGTGTTCAATTCCTAGGTGTTAAATCTAAAAGTATTCATCTAGATAAAGAAACTAAAGAAATTTGTGACTAAGTGACCCTTAATATACTTCCCTATTTGGCCTTTGAGGTTAGTGTTTTAGTAAAATATTGACATACTATATATAATTAGTTTATGTATTTTATGATGTATCTAACAATATACTAAAATTATCTTCTAATGCTAGAGAAATTAGCTCCATTTATTGTGAAAATATAAAATTATAGTTTAGAGATAATTTAAGTTGTACCTAGAAAAGAGTTTCCAATTAATTAGTCAATTCACCATTCCTACTTTGATAAAAATTTGAAACCATGAGAAGTACCACAAGGTTGTGCACAACTTGTCAACATAATCCCCAAGCATAACATGACTGCTATAAAAAAGCTATGGTTGACTTGTGAGGGTAGTTTTTGTTAGGATTAACAAGGCAAAAATAACAATTACATGCAGAAATATAACCAATAACAGAGAATAATAAACAAAACCAAAAGAGAACACAAGACACAAAGATTTAACTTGGTTCACCCAAGGCCTGGGTTACATCCACCAAATAGAAAAGTCCAATATTATTCTTATGCAGTGATTACAATCAGATCGCAATGCTTAGATCCCTTACAGCTCAATACCGTCGTAAAACATACACCATAATAATGAAACCCTAACCCTAAGCCAATTTATACAAACTTTATGCCGCTTTAGGGTTAGAACATGTCGATCTAGAAATTGGCCAAAATAAGACTCAAATTTTTTTTCTTGGACCCCACGCCTTGCAGAAAGGTAAATCACTTTCCTGATCAGTCAACACAATATAACAATCTCCCACTTGGGGACTGATCAGAATCCACATAAACAAACAATTCTCCCACTTGGAGACTGATCTTGTCACTAAATCGCTACTCTGTGAAGCTCCCACTAGTTCCAACCTGCCTGGACTCTCCTATTCTATTAGTCTATTCAATCTAGAAGACCAACCGAAGATGAACAAGAATTCAGCTTCTCCCTCATTACAACCTTTATAAACATATCCGCTGGATTATCATCTATATGAATCTTTTCCAGCTTTAACTGCCCATCATCCAAAATTGACCAAATAAAATGATACCACAACTGTATGTGCTTTGTCTTTGAGTGCAAAGTAGACTTCTTCGCATGATGAATGACACTCTAGCTGTCTGAATACAGATAGTTATCCTCCTGTGGATGTCCCAATTCTTCCATGAATAATTGAAGCCATATCATCTCCTTGGCTTCCTTAGTAGCAGTAACATACTCTACCTCTGTAGTGGATAAATCATTCACCTTTTGTAACTGAGAAATCCAACTCACTGCTATCCAACCATTAGTAAATACATAACCTGTAGTACTCTGACTGGTATCTATATCTCTTGCCAAATATGAGTCAACATAGTCATGAAGAGTAGTATTAGTAGGGCCCCCAAAGTGTAAACACTTATTAGATGTACCTCTCAAATATCTAAGAATCCATTTGACTGCATTCCAATGCTCAAGCCCAGGGTGACTCATATACCTGCTAACGACTCCCACTGCATGTGCAATGTCTGGCCTAGTACATACCATAGCATACATTAAGCTCCCTACAATTAAAGCATAAGGTATCTTGGCTATTTTAGCCTCTTCTTCTAGTGTCTTTGGACACATCTCCTTAGTCAATTTCAAATGACCAGGCAAAGGTGTAGTGACAGATTTGGCATCCTTCATGGAGAATATTTGCAACACCTTTTCAACATACTCAGCCTAAGATAGTGTTTACCATATATATTTCTTCTTCTAGTGTCTTTGGACACATCTCCTTAGTCAATTTCAAATGACCAGACAAAGGTGTAGTGACAGATTTGGCATCCTTCATAGAGAATCTTTGCAACACCTTTTCAACATAATCAGCCTGAGATAGTGTTTACCTCAAATCCCTGTGGCTGCACCATATATATTTCTTCATTCAAATCACCATGAAGAAAATCTATTTCAACATCAAGCTGCTCTAAATGCAAATCTTCAATAGCCACAATACTTAAAATAGTACGAATAGAAGTCATTTTAACAACTGGAGAAAATATCTCATCAAAATCAATACCATGTTTCTGTGCAAATCCTTTTACGACTAATCTAGCTTTAAATCTTTTCTTTCCTCCATCTTCTTCTTTCAATCTGTAAACCCATTTATTCTACAAATCCCGTTTACCTGCAGGTAACTTACATAAATCCCAAGTCTGATTTTTCAGCAAGGAGTCCATTTCATCTGTCATTGTAGAGTCCCACTGGAGCTTTGTATCCACCTGCATTGCTTCATTATAACATTCAGGTTCACCAACATCAGTTAATAAAATAAAATACAAAGAAGGTGAAAATCTATCTGGAGGTCTACTTAGCCTTGTTGACCATCTAACATTCACTGGAGTGTGTGGTATTTGTTGTTGTTGTTGTTGTTGCAGAGCATAAGGAATTACTAGAAAATTATCATTTGGAGTATCATCAAACTCTACATAATCAATGTCTTTCTTCTCATGCTATCGTAACAGATCTTTGTACAGTATTTTCTCATTGAATATGACATCCCTGCTTCTTACAATTTTACAATTTTCAAAATTGAAAAGTTTATAGCCAAATTAATCAATGCTATATCCAACAAATACACATTTCTTTGATTTTGCTTCCAGCTTGGTTCTATTTTCAAAATCTATATGTGCAAATGCTTCACAACCGAAGGTTTTGAGAAAAGAATAACTTAGCTTCTTACCACAACCCAAAGGAGTAGAGGGACCTCTGTTGATTAAATAAATAATAGTATTTACAGCCTCTGCCCACATGTTTAAGGGGAGCCCAACATGCAATCTCATAGTCCTTGCACGCTCCATTATTGTCATGTTCATACTTTCAGCCACTCCATTTTCTTGTGGAGTTCTTGGAACCATTTTCTGCCTACGGATACCGTTAGAGGAACAATAATCTTCAAATTCGTTGCTGCAATACTCACCATTGTTATTAGATCTGAGACATTTTAATCTTTTACCAGCCTCATTTTCAACTAAGCTTTTCCAATTTTTAAAAGTTTTAAATACTTCAGATTTCTGCCTAAGGAAATAAATCCAGACTTTCCTAGTTGCATCATCCATAAAAGTGACATAATATAGAGATCCACCAAGGGAAGATACATGACCTGGACCCCATACATCTGTATGCACAAGCTCTAATTTATCATCTTTCTTTTCCTTCCCACCCTTCAAGAAACGGTCTCTCTTTTGTTTCCCATAAATACAAGTTTCACAAAAATCCAAATTTACACATTTCAGGCTTGGTAAAAATTTCTTTGAGTGAAGTAATTTCATACCTTTCTCACTCATGTGCCCAAGTCTGTTGTGCCACAGTGTTGTTTCAGTATCCACAACAACTACTTCATTTTCTGCCTCCTCAACTGCAGCAACTGTTCCCAAACATTCATTTTTCTCTGTAATAATTAGAGTACAAGGAACAACATTACCTATACAAAGATATAAGGCGCCTACTTTCACACCTTTTTCTACTACTAAGGAACCTTTTGATACCTTCCAATTTTTATCATTAAATGTAACTATGGAATCCTCATCACCTAGTTGCCCTGCTAAAATTAAATTTCTACTCAGCCTTGGAACATGCCTAACTTCTATAGTAGCCAATGATTCCCATTATGAAACTTAATCTTAATTCTTCCCTTCCCAACAATTTGACATGGTTCATTATCTCCCAAATTAAATTTCCCAAAATCACATTGGACATAATCAATAAAATAACTCCTATGGGGTGTAGCATGAAAAGAATCCCTTGAATCTAGAACCCATGAATCATCAACATTCTCAAGGGATAGAATCAAAACATCATCTTACTATTTAGAACTTACGACATTTGCCTCCTTATTGCCTTCATGTTTGTCTCCTTCTTTATTCTTTCGAGACCAACAATCTTTCTTCTTATGACCTGGTTTTCCACAGTACCAGCAGTCGCTAGGTCCTCTTGATTGAGACCTATTTCCTTTAAACTTTCCTCATGAATTCCCATGATTTCTAGAGTTGTTTCCTCTATCTCTTGTTCTTCCTCTACTTTCAACATTCAAAACGCTACCTGATGTAGAACCTCTTGAGCTTTTCCTACGAATTTCCTCGCTCAGAATAACACCAACAACATCATCAAATTTTAGGGTGTTCATATTAGAAATAGAATTACTAACAACCATTATCAAACTACTCCAGCTTTCTGGGAAAGAACACAGAATCAAAAGAGCCCTATTTTCTTCATCAAAATTTATACTCACAGAAGATAATTGACTAGTAATTGTATTGAACTCATTTAAATGATCAGTCACTGACCCACCTTCTACCATCTTCATATTAAATAGACGCTTCATAAGAAATAGCTTATTCAAAGAGGAAGGCTTTTCATACAACTTTGCTAGGGTTTCCATCAATTCTTTAGTTGTCTTTTCTTTGGTAATATTAAACACCACCGATTGTGCCAGGCATAAGTGGATGGTACCCAATGCCTTTCTATCTAGAACATCCCAATCCTCCTGAGACATAGTAATGGGTTTCTTGATTGTTCCTTCCAATGGTCGCTATAAATCCTTCTAATAGAGATAGTCCTCCATCTTCATTTTCCATAACTGAAAGTTCTACCTGTTAAACTTCTCAGCCTTCAGCTTACCCTTGTCTACCATAATTCCCACTTAACTATGAGAATCCCACTAAACCATGAGATCTTCCTGGAGAGGATAACTGAATACAATCGTAGCTCTGATACCACTTGTTAGGATTAACAAGGCAGAAATAACAATTACATGCATAAATATAACCAATAACAAAGAATAATAAACCAAACCAGAAGGGAACACAAGAAAAATATTTAATGTGGTTCACCCAATCCCTGGGCTACGTCTACCAAACAACAAAGTCCAATATTATTCTTATCCAGTGATTACAATCAGATCGCAATGCACAGATAAAGCTCAATACCACCGTAAAACATAAAACATAATAATGAAACCCTAACCCTAAGCCAATTTATACAAACTTTATGCCGCTTTAGGGTTAGAACATGTTGGTCCAGAAATTGACAGAAATAAGACTCAAAAAATTAAATCAAAACCCCACGCCTTGCAGAAAGGTAAATCACTTTCCTGATAAGTCACAACAATATAATAGTTTTCGCATGTATGGTCATGCGGTGATAGTTCTTGCTTTATTTTCATTCTCATGTGTATGAGAGGATTTACGGTTCTCTTTCATGTGTCCTCATGAACTTACACATGATGAATTTCTCTACACTTAGCACTCTAATATCTAGTTCTTAATAGTTGAGTAGCACACATGTGATTGATTATTTCTATATACTTTTGGTTATTATGTTGAGATATCATGCATTATGATTGAATAATCACTTGTCTCTTAAGTGGCCTTCTCCTCATGAAGCCAATTTTCCCTCCAACTTCCACTTACACTTATCACTCAACCCTGCTCCAAAGTGGAGAGAGAGAGAGGAGGAGGGGGAGAGAAGGGGTGGAGAAGGGAAAGATGGGGAGAGAGACACAGTGAGAGAAAGAGAAAAGGGAAGAAATGGTGAAAGGGAGAAATGATTTAGCATTTGAGAGAGAGAGAGAGAGAGAGAGAGAGAGAGAGAGAGAGAGAGAGAGAGAGGGTGCTAANTGTGAGAGAGAGAGAGAGAGAGAGAGAGAGAGAGAGAGAGAGAGAGAGAGAGAGGTTGCTAATACCAACTACTAAAATATCCTCCTTTATATACATTATAATGTAAAGGATGTTATTAGCCAAACTATTATCACCCAAATCTAACTTTAATAAACCCAAGTGAACTATTTCATTACAAGTGAGTATTTTAAAGTAATCTCTTATCAAGTGGAAGTTGCTTGAGACCTCTATATTAGACTTATTATGAATCACCATGGAAGTTGTCTGATAACTTCCCTACATCTACAAAAAAATCATGAAGAAATAGCAACTTACAATGTACTAGCTTCAATTCTTCATTGTGGATAGATATAAATCCTAAAGGGATTGAATAAATTTTCTTAAAATCATCTCTAATAATGTTATTTCACATTTACCAGCACTTCTTCCTTAAACTTCAACACCTTCATATTGTTGAAATGTGAAGGAAATAGAAATCATCTAATTTCTACATTCTAAGCCACATCGAAGATATGTAATACCTATTATGATTACATCCTCCCTTATGTAGGCCTTACAATATAAGGCACATTATTATTCAAAATATTGTCACCCAAAACCAGCCTAAAAAATCCCGTCATCTATTTCATTACAAGTGAATATTTTAAGCAATCTCTTATCAAGTGAAGTTGCTTGAGACCTCTAGGTTAAACTTACCATGAATCACTAGAAGTTGTCAGTACCTTCTCTACATCTACAAAATAATCATGAAGAAATAACAACTTACAATGCACTCACTTCAATTCGTCATTGTTCATAGGTATATATTGTAATGTAATTGAATGAATTTTATTAACATCATCACTCATAATTTTATTTCACATTTACCACCACATCTTCCATAAACTTCAACACCTTCGTATCATTGAAATGTGTAGGAAATAAAAATCAAATCGTTTGTACACTCTGAGGCACATAGGAGATAGCTAATACCAATTACTATGAAATCCTTCCTCGTGTAGGTGTTGCAATGCAAGGGACATTATTATCCAAACTTTTGTCACCCACAACTAACTTAAAAACAACTATTTCATTACAAGTGAAGATTTAAAGCAATCTCCTATCCATGAGTTGAGCTCTTCTAAAAGGATCCCTTTCCTTCTCATACTGATGCTTGATTCTCAATGTGGTCACTAAACTATAGACCACCCAAATAGGAAAACATAAATTGCAGCAAAATACCACTGTGGAAATTTGCACAATGGTCAAAAGTCACCACGTTATGTGAATTTAACATTATTTCTAGCATTAATGTATGGATACACCTTATAAAAGATTTTATTACAGTTTTATCTTAGAGGTCAAGATTAATATAAATTAAGTCTAATACCTAATCTCAAAAGCATATTATCATACTATTAAATAAAAATAGAGAAATGCCAACAAAAGACAACTACGAAACATAACTTCCCCATGGAGATCAATAAAGATAGATTGAGAAAAAAATCTTCTTCAACACTAATGATCATTTTAAAAGTTGTTAGTATAGATCTCATCAAAGAATTTATTTGAAACAATGTCAACATTTGCATCTATCCCATGTTTTTGTATAATATCTATAGCCTCATTATTGGCATCAAAATAACCAAACACATGGAACAATATTACTTTTGAAATAAGACCATGATAAACATTGAAGAAATTATTCACAATATTGCTCTTGTTAGTGAGTACTATTACTCATGCAATTGAGTAGACTTATATTGTTGAATAAGGAAATTAAAAATACATAAAGTTTGAGATTTTACAGCCCATCATTGGATGATTTCTCACTTCGTGAACCTAAGAAGAGATCGTCTATCTTGTTAATATCCCGTAATCAGAGTGTTCCACAAGAACATATTTCTTTTAGGTATTTTGTTAAATAGTTAAGGTGCCTTGTTTATGCTCTTGTAACTATGATAACTCTCTCTCTTAAAGGATTTATATGCTAAAAAATTCTTGGACTGATATTACTCATGATATTAAGTGTAGATTGATTTTAAACTTCTCAAATTTCACAACCCACTAATTGGATGTTTTGGCACTCTATGTACCTAAGAAGAGATCCTAAGTCTATTTTCTTAAATATCCTATAGTCAGGGCACTCAACTAAAGCATGTTTCTTTGAGGTATTCTTTCAAATAGTTCAGGTACCTAGTTTGTGCTTTCACATTTTACATATCCTTTTGTTATTTGCGGAGGCATTATGTCAAACAGTTCACATTGCTTTTCTAATCTTGCACACTTCGCATAAATTTCTACCAGGGCAGTTTTATATACAACACCTATGAAATTCCTCTACCATTTATTGAGCGATGAATCTCTATACCTTGTTTCAGAACTCCCATTTTTGCACAAGTTCCGAGAATGCTGACAAAGATTGCATAATTTTGGTTTTAATTGACTTGCTTAAATGGATCTAGGAAGAAGACTTGGAGACCTTGGATGGATGCCTTGCCTTAACCACTTGAATGCTTCAATGCTTATGGTTGCATAGTTGCTTCTTAATTTTGGTTCCTTTCCTTGGGTCTTATGTTGCAAAATGATGGGATAGAGCATCCTTTTATACTCATTTTGAGATTCAAATGTGGGCAAGCCGACCCAGAAAAAGAAATGAAAAAGACATAGGAGAAGGGTCCCAACATCGGGCTTCAAACCCAAACAAGGTAGACCCATAGGGGTGAAGTCGAAGTTCGACCTCACCACTGGGGAGAAGTCAAATTTTGACCTTACCCCTAGGTAAAAGTGCCTTGGGCGGGGTGAAAACTCATTGGGGGATGTAGAAAACAAGCCGGAAAAGGGGAAAAGCGATCATAACCGACAATCAGATCTTGAAATTGCTAAAATGAGGTCAATACATCCTAAAAGATATTCAACTATGGGGGCTAAATTTTTGGGACTATACATATACATGATGAGCACCTAGCTATTTATATCTTCCCTTCCTTTGTTCAAGGTATTTGTTGGCGAGAAATTTGAATAGGTAAAAAAATTAAATAGGTAAGTGGTGGTCTTTGTGGTTTTGTTCCTTAGTGCTTCAGTATGGAGTAGAGGTACACTTCCTAACTAGATAGTGGGAGGTTTCTATTCCTGGCCCTTTTCTTATCAGACACATGAGGTGAACCTTCAAGTGGGATTCTTGGAGCATTGAACAATCTTCTAGGTCGATGATTGGCAACAAGATAGTTATTCACAAAGCATCAGGAAGCCTCTATTACTATTACTCTCAAGTAGTTTCAATGTTCTTGTCAAATTATTTTGATTTGATTCTAGACTAGCAGTTAATCAAGTAGTTGGCAAGAAATTGTATTCCAGAGGAGTTTATTTCAGTGGAAAGATTAGATAGGGCCATTAGTGGGTACTATATTTGAATGTTCAAATCTCAGGTTTGGGGTTTATTCCTAGTTCAATTCCTAAAGGAAAAAATAGAATATGTAAAGTTGTATGGTGTCATGAAGATTAGTCTCGTCAATCAGAATCGAAGGTACTTTAGGAGCGAATCAGCCTCTTTGTCTGAGTTCTTGCCTTCTACCACAATGTCAAATGTGACAAGAGTATTGATGCACTTATGAATCTTCTTAGTCATAGACCCATGTCTTATCCCAGTCGTCCTCTTCACAGAGTGCAAATTATTAATACAGAGCCGGCGGTGGGACATTCAACATAACAAAATGATGAAGAAAAAGCACCTGTGGTGGAAGAGGTTGCTAAGACCTCTCACATTTAAGGTCAAATCATTGGCTGTGTGTTTTTTGGTTCCTAAATGTGGATGGGTTTATAAGTGCTCACGTCTTTGCTTCATTTTTCCTTTTCATATGTGTGAAAGTTTGTACCTCTGGGTTTTAATATAGTTTGAAAATTCTACCACTTTTTGCTTCAGTTTGTAGATCATTTTGATCATAGATTGATAATGGTGGCTTCCGTCAGTGCATTGTTAGCTTTCATATATGTAGAAGTAGGCGTACAATTTTGATGATTTTTATTTTGCTGTCTCCTCAAGAGAATGGATGTTATTTTAGTTTTTCTATGTTTTAAGGTCAACAATATCTATATATGCTGCCAATTTAGGTGGTTTATACTCTTCTATATTTATCGGTTGTAGGTGTGCTACTAATGGTTTATACTCTTATATATATATCGAGTGTAGGTTTCCTGGTAATGTTCTGGGTCGCCATAGTCTTTCATGGAGCTTGATTCAATCTCAAGAAGATTTTGTAAAATTTTATGTAAATTTTTTTATTAAAAAAAAAATTAAATTAAAATTCACTTTAATAAACTATCATTTTTCAAAATTATTATTATAAAATATAATTTATTTTATCTATACAATATTTCTATTACATAGACACAATTATAATTATAACATTTTTTTTAAAGTTTTAATTTTAATTTACTGTTTAATTAATTCTTTATTACTTATCTTTTATTATTTAATATTATACTTTATATTATTACTAGTATTATTGTTATTATTTTATTGTTATCAAATAATAATCATAATATTATTTCTAATTACAATAATGTTTCATTCATTTTAACAAATATGTTTAGATTTCATATATATATTCTTATATCCTCAAAATAATAAATTAAATATTCTAATATATTTTAAATTTGATAAAGAATAATAATTTTTTTTTTTCATAATTTTATGTTTTATACATATTTTTCTATTAACATTCTAATTTTTTCACTTCTTAATATACTATTTACTAGATTTTAAACTTGCTTCAATATATTTTGATTTAAATAAAAAAATATCATATGATATGATGATAAAATAATTCATTGTTAATAATATTGTAATCAAAGTCTCAAAAATTATTATGCTCACTTTAAAATTGTAAATATATTATTTATCTTAATAATCTACTTCTAATAAATAAATGTCTAATATAATTTGATACATATTAAAAAATTAATATAATTGTAATTATTGTGTATTCTTCTTCTTTATTTTACATATGGTTATAGTCTATGTTAGAAAGAACATGAGAGTTTATATTATTACCTTCTTGAATATGTCAATTTACAACATAAATATTCACTCAATTCTTTTATAGAAAAGATATATAGAAGAAGGATTTGTATGAAATCTATAATTTATTTAAAATATTTAAAAAAGGGATTTTATAATGGAAGGATGTTTGTAAAATATACACTACATATAGAAATATAAAAGCAACATTTGTCTACAATTTTAGTATACATAAAGTTGCACTATTTTTTACCTTTAAAAATCTCTAATATATTAATGTTGAAAATATTTGATATTGAATACATAGAATATTCCATCCAACAATCACCTCAAAATATATATTTTATTCTTCAAAATCATATCAAATTACCTATTATAAAACCATAGGGGAAAAAGTTATCTTTCAAATCAAATATGAAAAAGCATTTTTTTTGTAAATAGAAGGTGAGAGAAGAAAAAAAAAAAAAAAAAAAATTTAAAATTAGAAAAACTATAGATATGAATAATAATTATCTATAGAAATGTAAATATTTTTGGTCCCCAGCTGTCTGTCCTTACGATTGATAGTAATGGAAAAGACAGGACGACCATGGGAGTGATTTACGTCATAGATTATTTCTTACTGAAAAGAAAGGCCTGATGCAAATTTCCTTTTTGCTTCTCTGTCACACCAATGGTGATTTCACTAACGTTTAAGGCGATGCCTTTGCCAGTTGCAATGCTTCAATTGACCGCCCGACCGGTTCATCCGCATCTGAGTATGCCCACGTCTTACAATGAATTGCCTTAGAGCTCTACCATAGGGCGATTTGAATTTCCAGCTCCAATTCATCACAACCGTCCATATGTTTTTAGATCCACTGTGAGGAAAAGTCTTCTTCGGAGAAGGGGTGGTCGACACGAGTCAGAATGGGAAATCCGCAGAGATAATCTATGAGAGGATTCAACATTCGGGTTGCGAGAAGAGTATAGAGAGGGTGTTGCTGTAGTGTGCTCATCTGAGAGTTGGGTGCAGGCCTTCCATCTGTGAGGCACTTCTTATCCTCGAATCCATCGATAATCCTTCACAAAACATGATATGTGCACTGGAAAGCATGGAGTTGGACCTTGAATCGTTGTGCAATAGAAGAGCGGAATTTACATGGCTTATGTCTTTTGATATGATCGATGCCTTCTTTACGTCCAATTCTACCTCTTCGTCCAATTCGAGGGAATTTGCGGGCTGACTTATTGTGCACAACGAACACACAATCATAGAGCAGGCAACGGAGCTCATGGGATTTCCTCGGTCCCACGGGTGAAAAAGGATAGAAGTTGGTAGTAGGTAATTGCAAATGGCCTCTCGTCAATTCTGGAGGGTGTAGTTTAGTCACCACTGTGTTGATTGGGGAGTACCACCATGAAAGTCTTGAGAGACAGGGACAGTTGAGTCGCTAATCAATCTATTCTAATGATTTATGTTTACGTACTAAATATATTGACCTATGTATACATAGTTTCTCACATACGCTACTTTGGTACAGCGGGACTTTTATTATTCTGAATCCATCTCTGTAAAGGCTTCGATTTGTGGGTTTTACGTTGAAAAAAGAAAAGAAATCCATCATGCAGATGTTCTTGAAGACATTGACGGGCAAGACCATTACTCTAGAGGTGGTAAGCTTTGATACCATTGACAATGTGAAGGCAAAGATCCAGGACAAGGAGGGAACTCCCCCAGATTAGCATCGCCTAATCTTTGCCGGTAAACAGCTGGAAGACGACATAACTCTTGGTGATTACAACATCCTTGCATAATTTCAGCTCAATTACTCCACTAGACCGACGATGTTCGATTTGAAGTCGACGTGATGCTAAAGAACAACGTTTATTTTAGGATTTTCATGAAATTGTTCACATTTCTCGTTGATGGTTTCAAATTCGACATACAATATCTACCAGAACATTATTGAAAATAGTCTGGATGCTACCATTCTTTTATGAATGTCTATAACTTCATCCATGACTCCTATCCTAAACGTCCATATCACTGTTTGTAAATGCAGGAAGATTTCCCATCATCTTCCGTTGAAATGGGTCCCAGCCGAGATAACCAACAAATGACTAGGTTATTTTCGTTCAGCCGTTATCTTTCCTCACAACCAATTTGCAATAAAGAAATGCAAAAATCATTTGTATGTAAAACGAGGGAATACCAGTGCCCACAATTTCATTGTTTTTTCTTCATAAGAAGATATTTTGAATGATGTGGGATGAAAATAAGAAACGTATCACTTTTTGGTGATGAAAACATAAATGATCATTATGGTCGGGCCATGAAAAACATTGACTCTCAACAACCCACGATGACGAGGAGGGAGTTAAAAGGACGGACAACTGGTGAGAATGGATGAAATCCAATAACTACCATTCAAATCATCGCCACCGTTAATCATTTTTCACTTTAAACACATAGCTGGGTTTGCGGGGAATGAACCATCTCTATCAAACTTTGCCAGAGCGCACATAGCCATTTGTCACCGCGATATGCAAAATCTGCTTGGTGTTTAGCTGAGTTAGCTTTGATGTTTCAAACCAAGGTTAGAATTATTCCCCCGTTTTACCACGTCTAACCTTCAGACTTCCGCTACATCAAAAATGGAGTTGAAGCCGCATTTCAAAAGCATGAAGGAAAGGGCAGATATCCTAGCCATGTCATTCAATAGTGGAAAGAATGCCTCCAGAAAGTTGCAGGGATCAAAGGCTACGAATTCAATGGACAGAAAAAGTGAGGAAGTGAGACACCATCATCACGTGCTTTCAATCTACATATCTATTAGTGCTTGCACCTAAAGGAGGTGCAAGGGGTAGCCGATAGGAAATTGTATATAAGTTAATATTTACACAATGCACAACTTAACATTTTAAATAAGTGACAATTACTTTGTTATAAATATTTTCATT